>BSBK01012199.1:0-370369 GCA_027943335.1 Chamaecyparis obtusa
ATATATTATATATTTTATATTTATATATATATATGTATCTTAATATTATATATATATACATATACTGTATATGTATATATATATATATATATATATATATGTATATGTATATACTATATATATATATATATGTATATATATATATATATATATGTATATATATATATATATATATGTATATATATATATATATATGTATGTATATATATATATATGTATATATATATATATTATGTATATATATATATTATAGATATTACATATATATATGTATACATATATATATATATATCTATACATATATATATATATATATATATATGTATATATATATATATATATATATATATATATATACATATATATATATATATATATATATATATATATATATATATATATATATATATATATATATATATATATTACCTTCTACTAACTTTTCAAGCCATAATACATTAAATAATTCCATCATTGACCAAAACTGTAACACTATACCCTATTACCCTGGTTTTGCACTTAGTCATTTTTATGACCATGACTCCAGTATTGAACCTCTCATCATGTGATCAGTCTAGCATAAGTGTTTCCATGAATGCCAACCCTTAAGTGATCCCTAGTGCTCCACAACATCACTTTCCAACATATAAAGTGGATGAAAACAAATAATAAACCATACATGAAATGTAATCACATAACACAACACAAGTATTTTGGTTATGCAAAAACCCTTGTTAGAAGATAAAAATTGTAGTGGGGATGACACCCTCAAATTCTTCACTACTGCATTAAATAAAGTATGTCAGTTAAGGCTACAAGTGTGATCACTTCCGGTGATCTTACCCTGCTAGGAGTAACTTAAGATCGATTAGATGTACCTTGTGAAAGGATTTTTGCAACACTAAATAAGTGTGCACTTGGTTATGAGATTTACAACAAATGATTAAGTCTACTCTATTAAGAGATTTAAAATCCTACTATGATGGTTTAAAGATAATAGAAAATATTTTCAATTTGACAACTTATATTTGTGTGAATCAGATCAAAGAAATACTATATAGATTTCACCTTGATGTGTAGTATATTACTCTCTTTTCTACTCGGTAGCCTTGTATGTTTCTGATAAAATTGAATAATGTTCTTGATAACTACTCAATCATGTAAACCCTTGTCTAAATTTTGGTGTCATGTATGTGGCTACTACTTCATGATCTCCTTGTCATGTTTTCCTTCCTTATTTCAAAATGACATCAATCACAATTATATAGAAAATTGCTTTGACCTAATTGGGTTTACAACATCTTAGAAAACTTAAGATCTACGATGTAAAAAAATAACCTAGATCTAACTTATTACATAGGAATCATCATAATATTTAATGATTACATCCATAATAAATGTCCCTTAATCTTGGTAAAATGTTTATAGATCTGTGTAAACTGTTTGCATAGAGATATGTTCCTTTAGTGATTACTATGTCATTTCTTGTTCAACTCGGTAAACACTACATTCTCTTCTTAGTGAATAACCTAATGCCTGGTGTGTAGAATGTGTGGTGTTCCTTGAATCAGTGCTTGGTAAACTCTAATGCTCGGTAAACATACTTGGTTAAACCTGTATCCATTTAACTTTTAGTTCTGCCTTGTGACTACTCAGTGTGAAGGCTTTGTAATTTCAACCAACTAGCTTCTTATACCTCCTTTAATCCATCTTTTACTAACTAATTATCTTAGATTACCAACTGATCTTAGTTGATACTAATGATAACACTTAATGCTCAAATAGAGATAACATAGTATGCGTTATCATGATGTCAACTTATTTAGATGTCATAGAATGTGCACACACTTGGAAGATGTCATGAACCCACTTAACCACATTTTGAAGGGTTCAATGAGTTCATATGGTACAACAAGGTTTGTGGGCTTAGAAGGGGTCATTTTTATTGATGACAAGCTTAGGAGTGGCATCCACAATTTAAAAGGAATATTCGCATGATCTCAAAATAATTATGAGCTAATGAGCTGGTAAGGGGCAATTGTAATTATTTAAAGGTGAGATTACATTAGGATGTGATAGGTAATAAATTTTCATATTGAAACGGATTACATGTCACATTAAATCGACATGAACTAACAGATAGTACAATAAAACTCCAAGATTTTATCGGCAATGAATATTTAAAGGGGCTTAAATGAATTACACAATTACAGTTGTTAATCAAAGGTGAAGCAATGGAGATAAATTTGGTTATTTATGCATAGATATTTTAGGTGATTTCATCTCATAAGGTGAGCCTCAAAACCTTTCTTCCTGTTGATAATTTACAATAGTTTTGGTGTTTTTCAAAAAATCTTGTCTCCTAGTTAAGAAGAAATTGTAATTATGAAGTCTTCTCTTTCACATTTTCGACAATGCGGCTAGCCTAACCCATGAATCTCCACTATTAGGAGACACTTCTCTCATGCAATTTGATTTAGAAGACTTCAAGGAAAGGTTGAGAAGCTAGACAAAAGAACCCTTCATAAAGGATATCATTGAAAGTGGCCTAGTTGTCAAAGCCATTGCATTTCCTCTAACTATTTTGTGTCTAGAAATAGTTAGGGAATGTGTCATAAAGTATGATATCAAGAACTAATGTATTTGTAAAGATAATGGAGAAATTATATTGTTAATAGATAGGGAAACATTTGTGTCTCTATTTAAATTACCCAAGAAAGATATTTTTTTGAGTTTACACCTTCCCTTTCTATTGCTAAGTTAAGTGAAGAGGAAGACAAGAATATAAGTGACGTAGCTAGGAATTGGCTGCTTAAATTTTAGAAAGGTGGATCTAGGCTGCGAAATCCTCTCACTCATGAAGACATGAAGCCTTATGTGAGTGACTTGATGGTTTTCTTTCATAGAGTAAAGGGATATTCTCAAGCATATATTTTTCTTATAATGGATGTATTTCTTCATACTATTTTTTTTGGAAGGAACCCAATATATAGACTAGGGAGAAGTGATATCTGAACCTATGTAGGACCAACTAAAAGTAGCACACCCTGGTCATCATACCTAATGTATTTGTTAGCCTAAAATAGGGAATGGGATGACATCCCTCATGAAATATGGTATGAAAATATTAAAATCTATGGATATTACCCCCTTCTTCAAGGAGAAAGAATAGTCAAAGATTACAAAAGGGTGAACAATGTCTTCACTAGCAAGTTGTTTTTTTATATAATCAATGAATTGATCAAAATGATGATTGATAAAGAAAAGAAAATTGTAAGCATTTATGGTAGCTACTATATTAAGTACCCCCATTTCATGTACATTTGTGTGGGAGGATATGAAGGTGAAGCGATGAAACTACCAAGGTATGCCTTGGATTATTTCATGCTGGATGAGTTATGTAGACAACTAGCACATGTTATAAAAAAATATCTACCAGAAGAAGAACATGAGAGTTCTTTTCCTCTTGAAATAGTTCACTGTTCATGTAAGACTTTTTTATGATGCATTAAGGGTGGGGCGTGATGTGAAAGGATTTGATTTCAAATATTATAAGGTCATGCATAGTTTTGACGAGAAATGTTTTGCTAGACAACACTTGAAGTTAGGTGATCAGTTTTTCACTATGCCCCATCTTGAAGATTTTTGGGAAGATTTCCTTGATGAGATGGAAGTAAGGAAGAGGTACTGGAGCAGACTTTTTTGGGAAACAAATTATAGCCATGGGATTGAAGATGGATATTAGTGAAGTTCAAAGATAGTGAAGATGTAATTGATTCAAAATTTGAAGAGATAAAGAGATGACCTCTTCCTGAAGTAAATTAGTTAGAGATTGAAAGGGATTATATATAGATGAGAGCTCTCATTGTGATAAAGAAAACTGAAAATTGGCCCAGGGAGAAAAGGAAAACAAAAACCCATGATTCTTATACCATGTTGTCTAAGAAGACTCTTAAATCCCCCTTCCCCACCTTTAATTTTTTATGATGATTTTCTAACTTGTGATGCAGGTAGGACCAAGCCTAGATCAAGTGGTCTACCAAAATAAAACCCATGAGTCCTACTATTGCATGCTCTACCACATGAGTGACTAGGTCAAAGATAAAGGCTAGTAGTTAATAGGAGTCAGATAGTGAAAGGATAATAGACTTTGATTCAGGTGAAGGAGAGATGGAGAAAGAGTAGTAGACCAATCCATAACCAATGGAATTAGGTTAACTAAAATAAAATATCCTATATTTAGATGACTCCAAGGTAATAGTTACCCCAACTCCTAATAAATCCAAGGTTTCTAAAGGCTCAAAGAATGCTACTCCTCAGTGGTTGATGGTTTCAATTAACAAAATCTATAACATAGTTACCAATTTCTCTACCCATAGGGGACATGGTAAAAAAATATACTGCCAAGAATCCTAAACCTAAGAAACTGAAGACCACCTTTAGAATGTATATTGACCCAAAAACATGTATAATTGGATATCAAAAGTGGCTAAAACAACTACAAAGGAAGAAGTTTCCAGTCCCATGGCTAAAGATTATAACATGGAAAAGGTAGATCTAGGCATTGCAAATACAGAAGTAGATAATCATCATTTTCAAGTTTCAGCTAAACTTATACTATCCAGCTCATAGAGAGACAACAAAGACAAAGGGGGATTGAAGTAAACCACCAAAGAAATAGCTGAATATATTGATGCACTTAGCAATCCAATCCTGAAACCTATTTCACATGCCCCTCAACCATTTAATCCCACCTCTCCTTCCAATCAAAAGATACTCAAATGGATTTAAAGGGGGGAGTTTTAGTTGAAGTCTTTGATGAGTGAGTAGATGAAGTACTTCAAGATGGTAGCAAGTTCATCTTCGATTCTAAGAATGTGCACAATGATGTCACTACATTGATTGGTGAGTTGCAAATGCAAGCCCGGGTGTGGGAAATAGAGTAATCAAAATGGACAGTTGCATCTTTGTAGATCTATGAAATATAGTGTTGCCACTAATACATTTGGGGTCATTTTCTGAAGAACATTTTTGACAAACTATGTGATTTCTCTTTCTTTGTAATAAAATTGCTTTTTTTTAAAATCTTGCATCCATTCGTCAAAATTTTGACAACAAATACATTTATCAAAATTACAATGACAAATACATTCATTAGAATTTTGAAGAATACAGGCAACAATTTTTAAAAAATATATAAGATAATACGCAGGCAAAGCATTCAAAAGGTGCAAAGTTTTTCTTGTCAATGCAGAAGCCAAATCCAAGTGATAAGAAAAAAGAGGTTAAGGTAAGGTTTGATCATTAATTTTATTAAGCACATAAAATTATATGTTATTGCCTATAGGGTTCTTTAAAAGCATTGGCTTGACATCTCAGTTTCTTTATAGAATGTGTTCTCTATTGTAATGATAAATGTCTCTATATTTTCAACCATCTATGAGATGAGGGAATCATCACTATTAATGGGATGAATTTAAATTGTAACCTAAAAAAAAAGTCATTTTGAATTGATATCATCTATGAACGTTAATTCTTTTACTATCAAAACTCTAAGAATTCTTAATTTGGCCCACTATGGCATTGGTTTTCTTACAAAATATTGGATATTGAAAGAGACAACACAACAGTTTACTTGCTACCCAAAAAAATTTGTTGCTTGTTTCTTACAATAATTTTCCACAATAGATCTCTCAAATTCTCACAATGTCATTGATATATTTACTCAATCGAATAACCTACATTATACAAAATATGAGCAAGGGTGGGTTTATCTCACTATTCATAAGCTGGGGTTTATCTCGCTACAACTATGTTTGACCTAATCTGATATGCTTGATATATTTGATCTAATCTGATATGTTTGAGTTTTAAAAGATAAGTCTTTGTATATTGTATGACAAAGACTTATCTTTTAAAACCCAAACATATCAAATTAGATTGTTAAAACTCAAACATATCATATCTAGTAGAGTTTAGTAGATCTACTAAATTCTTAAGAGTAGATCTACTAAACTCTTAAGAGTATTGGATTACAAGACATTGAAGAGTGAGAATCGGGAATGAATCCTATTTACCTTTTTTCTCAAAAAAATTGATCATGAAATAATACATGTTGGAAGGATCGGTGTATTGATGTTGTAGGACAAAAGGACAATGAACTAAAACACTTGTTGTGTATAGATGATGTTTGTTAACTGATTATATATATGAAGTAACAAGGATCAATGAGAGAAGGTAATAATAGTAAATAATGATTTAAGTTAGTTAAATGATCTATATTTTTCTTATGTTCAGACTTCTCTAGTGTCCTAATTGTAACTATGATCAGGCCTTAGGTATGGTTAAAGGATTATGTTTTTGTTGAAATGATGATTATTGATTGAACCATAGTTAAGACCTCAAAATGAATATTGTGTAGATGCTTGTATGATAAAAAACCAAAAATTTATATGGACATTAACGACACATTAAAATAGACTATTTTGGACCTTTTACCACTTTTTTTCCCTCTCATGGGTCATTTTGTAACATTTTGACCTTTTGACCAAACTAGGTCCTAAGTGGACAATCAGGACAAACCATACAACTTGATTACATTTTTATTTACATATAGACTTGATGTGACTCAAATGATTATAAATGACTCTCAATAAATCATGAATAACCTTTAGAATCAAGGGTTTGGAGGATTAAGATTGCACTGTTCAATGGCTTAATGAAATTTGGTATATAGAGTCTAAAAAGGGTGTCAAAGATTGTGAGGGTTGAAGAAGATTTCTTGGGTAGGGATAAATGTGTTTGGGGAGTAAGGGAAGATGCACATTGAAGTTGAAATGGGGTTTGGGGACAATCAATAGAATTATGATCATGTAAATGTTACAAAAGGGTTTGGGTGTTGTTAGGTGTTTGAGGGAAAATGAAGAGTATCTATTGAATCAATGAACTAAATTAGGAAGTTGAGTCAACGTTGGAATGATCCTTGGGAAAAGGTTATGATGTTACCAATAAGGGTGAGTGAGATCATTTTTTGAGAAATTTTTAACTAAGGATACCTTTGTTGGGTCAAATGGTATCTTTTTGAGTATCTATCATTGTGGGTTAAAGAGCATCGAGTTATAATTATTTTGGCTTTTGAAATATTGAATTCCATTCAATTTAACAATGATAAAGTGGATTCTTTATAAACTAGTGTAACCCTCAATTAGGGTAACTTGAGAGCATTTAAAATGTAATAGCTTTGGATTTCACTTGTTCTTAGACCCCAAATTAGGCATGGATATGGGATACCACATATATTACATGTCTATTAATTTTCAAGTAGTCATGCAATAGTTTGCATATGCTTTAGCGCAGTAAAAAGTGGTTATAACTATCTCTATGACAATATATCAATGGAAGAGATCAGGGGAAGACTTTGTGTCCACGCCAAGTGAAATATAATATCATGAGAGTTGAGATGAGAGAAATAATAGGAAGCCAAAGAAGGATGTAGGAGTTTGGTAGGGTTGTGGGCCCTACCACAAGAGTAGATTATTCATTATTGTAGAGATATGCATGTAACTATCAAAACAAGGTGGACTAGTTTCAACACTAATGGAGAGAAATAAGATATGGATAGTACAATGAGTGTACCAATTATCACTATATCACTTTAGGACATGAATCATAATTAGAAACCTTAGGCTGGCTATAGCACAAGAATTTTGAATGCTAAGGTTAGATGAGACAACTTCCATCTACTCATATGCTACAAATATTACCCTTGTTGGATTCATCTCAACTAATATGTGTATTTTCACAAGGTGGACTAGGGATTCAATACAAGAAACATAAGGTATGAACCATACATGTAAGGAAATCAAGGTATATGGATAATGTACCAAAAGTATGACCAATAAAGCATTATCCTAAGAGGTAAGAGAAGATATGATCAATAAGTTAAAGGACATCAAGGTATATGGAGAATGTACCTAAATAGGAACCAGTAGCCATAAACCTAAAAATGCCCATGCCTGATGACCTAAGAGTCTAATAATGTGGGATTACCATAATAAAGGTAACTTTCAATGAAAAACAAGAACTTGCACCCCCTTGAAAATCTCTAAGTACCCATCCCTAGGACATCCCCGAACTAGGTAATTGGAATAACCGAGTTCACCCACCTCTACCATTCTATAATGATGTCACTGCCAGGACAAGTATTCAAATTTCTATTTTATTTTTTATTTTTAAATTTTACTAGTGGGTATGTACTATGTTACTATGTTGATTGTTTAATTGTTTTGGTTCATTTTTGAAATTTATCTATGTTTAAGGATTTTAATATGGTATATTATACTAAAACCTCATTTCATAACTAACATATCAAGTTCTATATAGATAGTTCTAAGAATATTTTAATACTTGCAACATAGTTTTTCTTAGTTTGTGAAGGTTATAGACTGAAGTTGCCATAGCCCAATTTTTTTGCATGTGAAGAAAGATCATGTCATATAATATTATTGAAAAACAAAATAAGGAGACAATTGATAAATTGGGGTCTAGCTTGAAAAGAAAAGGTGATGGAAAATGTTATTGTCCCTGCAAAATAGTAAGGACTTAAAGACTAGAAGAATTTTAATCACAACACATAATAAAATTTGTAGGAAGCATGGTCACATTGAAGGGGTCATGATTATCATCCATTGGTAAGTTGTTCATTATATAATTTTAACAATTTATATACATAAGAAATCACTTGATGATGAGATCATGATCATGGTTTATTTATGTTGATAATTTTTATATAGATGGTGTACCCTAGGGCACATGATATGGACTACAAAAACCTGGAGAATGTGGTTTTCCAAGTGGAGAAACATGGAGAACTTGTGAATATCAAAGTTGAAGATAATGATCCTTTGGAAGAAGAAGATGATGAGCTAAAAAAAAATTTGAAGATGGTGGTACAAATATATTGATCCATGGAAAATTTAGTACTAATGCAACTAATCATGATGATCAATATGATTTTGATATTGTTCATGATTTACCTATACTTGAGAAGACATAAAAGGCCCTTTATGAAGGCTCACAAACAAGTCTTCTCTCTGTTGTATTTTTGTTGGTGAACTTGAAGGTTATGAATGGTTTATCAAACATAAAAATCTCACGTATGTTAAGGTATGTCATATATCTGTTAGAAATATTCAAGACTTAACCATGTTACTGAGAGGGGAGGGGTGAATCAGTAACTTCAAAACTTTATATCAATTTTAGATTGTATTAGCATTTAGTTCATTAATCCATTTGTATGCATAAGAAACTGAAAACATAAAAGCATTCATAACAAGTAAACACCTAGATTTGGTTACCCAGAAACCTTCCAAAAGAAAGTAAAACTGGGGTGGGGATGATACCCACAAAACTTTAATGTTGCAGTATAAAGTTGGCCGGTTAAGGCTTACATTGATCACTTCTAATGATCTGCCCTGTTAGGAGCAATAAGGACTGTTAGGTCCACCTTGTTAAAGGATTTACAAACATACAATGAAGTATGCACTTGGTTAAGATATTTTACAAAAGACTGTTAAGTCTACTCTGTTAAAGGATTTAGGACTGATTCACTTGTTAGAATGAAACAGTAGATCTCTTACTTGCAACTATATTTGCTGAATGAGATTTGCTGATATACTGATCACCTTCTGTGATAGATTTGTCTCTGCTGCTCCTTATACTGCTGTAGCACTTTGTAATTTTCTTACTTCTGCGTTTTATCCATCTCCTTACTTTTTTTTCTTTTTACACCTTTCTCTTCGTTTGGATATGATACAAAAATTGTTTATATACCAATCCAAAACAATTACAAAGTCAGCTCTTTAAACAAGTAAACACAAGTATTACTGAGTCAGACCAGATATAGTTACTTGGTTACTGCAAACTAACTCGGTGACTTTCTGATACTTGGCATCCACTGCATTACTTGGCATCATCATGCACTCAGTAGAAGTGAAGGCTCAGTCCATACTAACCACTCGGTGAGTTTCGAACACGGTATATATTGGTGACTTGGTAGATATAGTGTCACTCAGTAGAAACTAAATTTCTTGTTTACCGTGCAGTACTCAGTAAACACTCTTCAACTTGATCACTTGGTAACAAAAACTCGGTAAGTACTGTAAAGCTCAATAAACAGTGTCCTACTCAGATTACTTGGTAAACACTTTCTTGCTTGGATCACTCGGTAAACACTATCCTGCTTAGATTGCTCGGTAAACACTATCCTGATCGGATTGCTCGGTAAACACTGTGAAACTTTGTAGGCTTAGTAGGCTCACAAAATCTGAATAAGTGTTGTCACTAATGACAATCCTGCTTAATGCCAACAATCTCCCCCTTTGGCATTAGTGACAAAAACACTTATTGCCCAAAACTTATATACAAGAATCATGCTGAAACTGATTTTAATTTTTTTTTTTTTTAAATTTATATTTTTCATAGTTTTGTATATACATTTCATGACTCCCTTATGGTATACATATATATATATACTCATATACTGTCACATATATTATCTCCCCCTTTCAATATATGCACTTTTTCTTGTACATTTTCTCCCCTTTTTTGACAATAATGCCAAAGGTGTATATACAAGAATTTTACAGGGAGAATCCAAAATTGGAGAGAAAATCTGAATGTACCTTCATGATTAGTGCCAGAGTTCTATCCCAATTCTCTTGCAGAATCTTACATGTTTGGAGTGCAATTTGGACTTCTGCTGAGAGTTCAATCATATGATCTGCAATGGAGAACTAATTTTCATGGATTAATGTTTTTGAGTGTTCAATGTGCTTTTGCAATGTATCCATGATGGGAAGGATCATGTTCTGAATATCTAGTAGTGTGGACCAGATCCTTGTGTCTTCTTTCAATAATTCTGACTGCATATTTGATAGGAATGTGATTTTCATGTGATGTGCAGAGCTTGAACTAGGTTCAAGTTGTAGCTTCTGTACACTAACCTTCAGATCCTCATCAATTTTATTCAATTTTTCCTTGACTTCTTTAGTGAACTTGGCAACATTGCATAATTTGACCAAAAGTGAGGTAACATTGGAATAGGAGGACTCAATGTTGGTCAAAATTGAAGATATTTCTGCCTAATTAATAGCTATATGCTGAGCAATGTTCTCAAGCACTTTATTGTCAAATTTCTTCTCATCTCTCTCAATCAACTTTTCAGACCTAGAGGAATCCTCATTGAACTTGTTTACTGCTTCTACCAATTGTAACAAAATATGTTGAGAGGAATCAACTTTAATACTTATAGCTTCTGACAAAATGTTCTTTGCATCCTCAATGATCTTATATTCCTTATCTCTCTCTTCTTTTAGTTTCTTTTTCTTTGCTTTCTTTTGAAGGAGTTCACCAATGTTTTGCATTTGGTTTGCTGAAAGGTTTGCAAAGTCTAATGTTGGAATCTCTATCTCCTCATCTAAGTCTATATCATCTTCTACATTCTTACTCAAAAGTCTTGTACTCGGTTGAGCCTTAGGATTAACTATCATTGTACTTAATGCCTTTGTAGAAGTAATAGTAGACATAGTAGGACTGGCTGTGAAAAATGATAAGCTGCCTACTGGAGAACTTAAAACTAAAGTATTTACAATTGTGGAATCAAAAATTGAAATACTCACTGAAGTACTTACTACTGGAACACTTGATACAAAAGTAGGTATTGAAGTAGATACAGGAGACTGCAACTTGGTAAAAGAGGTGGCAGCCACTTCTGTCATTGATACATTGAGTTGTACTTGAGGTGATTGGACATTTGGTGTATTTGTAGAGGTTGTCACAATCATACTTGAAGCTATCTCTGGGCTAGATGTAGCAACTTTTGCTGGAGAGTTAGGAAGTGAAGCAATTACTTCTACAGCTATCCTAACAGTATCATCTTCCTCAGTAGCTTCTTCTTGTTCATCACTGTCATCTTCAATATCTTTGATTATCATAGTTTCAATACTTGGTTCGTGAAGATTATAGATGGTTTTCCATGTGGCAATGGCACTCTTCACAACTAACTCAATATTTTTTTATCAAAATCAAACAAGTGTTAAATTTTAGTGTCATCTTGTTTTCATTATCTATCAATGCCTTATTTACTTTAGCATTTTTCAAACATGGCATCAACTGTCTTAAGGTTTGATCAAAAATGTCCTTGACCATTTGCCTTGCATTGGCCCATCTCATTTTGATTTTATCTAATAGAACACCTGGAATCTATGAGGCTAATTCATTAGGTGAGTACTTCCATTGCCCCATTTTTTGCAAAACTACATCTTCAATCTCCTTCTGCTCTGTTTCTGATCTCATTTCATACTTTAAGGATTTTATGTTAGACACTCTAGATCCTTCTTTCAAAAGTTTAATTCTTTCTTGAAAGGTTGGAGGAGGCTTTTTGAATATTATATCATCACTCTTTTTACCTCCCTTGCCCCTTGCACTTCTTCCTGAAAATACTACAGTGGCTTGCTTTGGTGCCTAGGTAATAATTACTTTTCCTTTCTTCTTTACTGGTGCTGGTTCTTCTTCCTTCTCATCCTTTTTCTCTTCTTCTTCAATATCTTCTTCTTTGCCCTCAGTTAACATTAGAGGTGTGTTAGCTTGCACTTTAGCCATCCTCTTTTTTCCTTTGTTAACCGCTTGTGGAAGCTTTATACTTAGCTCAATTCTTACTTTGGCTTCTTCATATGTCCCAAAATATGGAGCCTTGGGATCAACAGGTTGATTAATTAGGGCTTCAATAATATTCTTGGTTTCATCAATATTCACCTCATAAGGAAGAGGTTTCACATGTACAATCCTTGGTTTTTCTGTCTATATGTACACTCTATCACAATCCACTATGAAACAAATGTCATCCTTGTAATCTTCCACCAACTTCTGTGGAATCCAAAATCTATTGTTCATTTTCTCCTTGAAAGATTCAAAATAATCCTCCATTATACTTTCAAAGTTCTCACCCATTTCTACAATATATTCATTCATCTGATAGAGAACCGGCACATCTTTTCTCCATACTACTATGCCTTTAGAAGGGAAAAACTTCTGAACATAGAAAAATAAACAAACTAACAAAGAACCAAACTTACATGGATTGTTCTTGGAAGTTTGAATGCTCTCCATATTTTTGTTGAACTGCTTCAATAACAAATCTGCTAGGTCAAATGATAGATTGTTCTTTACAACTTTGTATGCTAGGTCAATTGCTTCATAGGGAACACTGTTCTGCCGACTAGAGCTATATATCTTGTGGGCTATGATATGTGTACCAAACTTTAATTCAGCATCAGTAATGCTGCTTATTCTCATACCTCTACCGTCCCACTCGGCTAGGGTTTTCTTTTCCAGCTCCGACCAAACTAGGCTTTTTGTAGATTTAGCTTTGTCGAGCATGGGAAGATCGGTGATTTGGTGGATCATCTTCTTTGTAATCTCCACTAGTTTCTCAAGCCAAATTTTGCCTTCATGTACTCAGCTGAGAATATATCTAACCCATTTTTCTTGAAAGCTCCGAGGCAAGTGTGTAATGTGAACTAAACCCTTATCTTCCAAATGTTTGTGCTCTCATTTGAGAACACCATTGACACATAGTTCCTCATGAACAATATCTATCTCTAGGGTTCCAAGCTCTTGAACTATACATTTGAAATGACTATGAATATCATTTACAAGTAGTACCTTAGGAGGGATATGAGATTGAGCTCCACTCGGGTCAAGGGTTGCTGCAATTGTGGGCACAAGTTTGAAATATGGCGCTTTCCATTCTTCATGTACTAACATTTCTAATCCTTTCTTCACTTTAGGGCTGGATGATGCCATGGTAGCTCGGTGAACACAGAAAATTCTTCTCACAGAAATATGCTTTGAATCGCTTGATTGTACTAGAAATTTCTCTGCTCTCAATATGCTAAAGTTCACGGTGAAGAATGAACTTGATTTCACACTTTTTGTTACAACTTTGTCATTAATGCTCAGTAGAAATTAGGGTATGAATCAGACAGACTGTCATCCACTATGAATTAATTGCTCAGTGAAGACTTCACAACTCGGCAATCATGAGAATTCATACTGTTCCAACCTTACTCGATAACCATATGAAATTAGGTTACTCCCGACCTTGCTCGATGATAACTGATACCAACCTTCCTGTGATCCTACTATATCTTGCATACTGATTTGGATCTTTCTTTCAATTCAATTCTAGAACTATTTGGAATTTATCTATGAGGATACAGTTCCAGTGCTTTCTTGGAGACTTAGTTTGATTCGGTAGAGCCACCCACTCCATTACTTGGACTACTTTACTCAGTAGATTTAGGAATCCACTATTGTCTCATCTAGTTCTTGATCTTATCTACTTTATTCTTCTTTCCATCTTCAACTTCACCAGTATTCATGCAATTTTTAGCTATATGACCAAGTTTAGTGCATTTAAAACATCTTATGATAGTATCTCTTTTCCTCAAGTGATGTTTTACACAGTTCATGCCAATGTGTCCATATTCTCCATAGTAATGACATCTACACCAAGTTTTATAATCCCATCCAAACATTGCTTTCATAATTTGTTCTACTGGATTGAATGTTTTAGATCTGCATTCAGATGCCTTGTGACCTTGTTTGTTACATTTGTGACAATTACCTTTAAATCTTGGTTTCTCTTTACATCCATTTGCTTTATGACCATGCTGATTGCAGTTGTAGCATTTTCCATTGAATTCTTCTTTTCAATTGCTCCAACATTTATTTGAAGTATGTCCTATTTTTCCATAGTGATTGCAAGTAGGTTTCTAATTCCTTTGAGTACCTTGCTTGGAAGATTCACCTTCTTCTTTGTATCCAAGTCCTGCTTTTCCTTTTTGCCTATGAAGATTTTGCTCATGTAGCTAATTTAAGTCTTCTCAGGTTTTCAGCATTCTTTCATTGATTTGTCTTTTGGTGTTTAGGTCATCCATTAATCTTAGATTGATTTTCTTTTCAGATCTTAGCTCTTCTCTTGTTCTTTCAATTTCCGATCTCAAAGTCAGGATTTCTTCATTTGTATGGGAGATCTGATGAATGAGGTTTTCTAGCTGGAGATTTTGATTTTGGATTTCATTGTTCTTTTCATCTATTTCATCTTTCAACTTGTTTCTTTGTTCCAAGATCTCACAAAATCTTGTTGAGTGTATTTCCTATTCTCTTTTTAATTTTCTTACTTCTTCCTACATAGATCCATTCTTTTCTAGGAGTTCTTTGATAGCATTGTTTTCTTCATCCGAGCTACTTGAAGGAAAAAGATCTTCAATCTTTTCTTCAACATATTTATGGTCATTCATCTGATTTGCAAGTTCCTTCCTTCTTCTTAGGGATTGGGAAAGATGTTATTTTGCTTTCTTTGAGTTTGGCTATGGCCATTTCTAGATCTAGCTTTTCATTTTCAATCACTTTGTTCAGTTTGAATACCTCCATTATCCTGGATCTTTACTCAAGCTGTTAAGCTTTATCTTGAGAACCACAAAGCTCTGATACCAATTGTTGGAAATATTCAAGACTTAACCAGGTTATTGAGAGGGGAGGGGTGAATCAGTAACTTCAAAACTTTATATCAATTTTAGATTGTATTAGCATTTAGTTCACCGATCCATTTGTATGCATAAGAAATTGAAAACATAAAAGCATTCATAACAAGTAAACACACAGATTTGGTTACCTAGAAACCTTCCAAAAGAAAGTAAAACTGGGGTGGGGATGATACCCACAAAACTTTAATGTTGCAGTATAAAGTTGGCCGGTTCAGGCTTACATTGATCACTTCTGATGATCTACCCTGTTAGGAGCAATAAGGACTGCTAGGTCCACCTTGTTAGAGGATTTACAAACATACAATGAAGTATGCACTCAGTTGAGAGATTTTACAAAAGACTATTAAGTCTACCCTGTTAAAGGATTTAGGACTGATTCACTTGTTAGAATGAAACAATAGATCTCTTACTTGCAACTGTATTTGCTGAATGAGATTCACTGATATACTGATCACCTTCTGTGATAGATTTGTCTCTACTGCTCCTTATACTACTATAGCACTTTGTAATTTTCTTACTTTTGCCTTTTATCCATCTCCTTACTTATTTTTCTTTTTACACCTTTCTCTTCCTTTGGATATGATACAAAAATTGTTTATATACCAATCCAAAACAATTACAAAACAATTACAAAGTCAGCTCTTTAAACAAGTAAACACAAGTATTACTGAGTCGGCCTAGATATAGTTACTCGGTTACTACAAACTAACTCAGTGACTTTCTGATACTCGGCATCCACCGCATTACTCGGCATCATCATGCACTTGGTAGAAGTGAAGGCTCAGTCCATACTAACAACTTGATGAGTTTCGAACACGGTATATACTGGTGACTCGGTAGATATAGTGTCACTCAGTAGAAACTAAATTTCTTGTTTACCGTGCAGTACTCGGTAAACACTGTTCAACTTGATCACTCGGTAATGACAACTCGGTAAGCACTACAAAGCTTGGTAAATAGTGTCCTGCTTGGATTACTCGGTAAACACTTTCCTGCTTGGATCACTCGGTAAACACTATCTTGCTTGGATTGCTCGGTAAACACTATCCTGCTCAGATTGCTCAGTAAACACTGTGAAACTTTGTAGGCTTGGTAGGCTCACAGAATCTGAATAAGTGTTGTCACTAATGACAATCCTACTTAATGCCAACAATATCTCATCTTTTTTCATCTATTTTTGTTGTTATTTCATCATAGTAAATAAAGGGTGAAACATGTACTATTAATATTCTTTATATTAACAAATTATATTTTTCATTGTGGATTGATAGGTGAGTTTTTGTTAGCACCATCAAATATTCTACCTCCCTCATTTTGAGAATTATCTATCATTATGAAAGCATTGGTTAATAGATTTTTTCTTCATTTTTTCACTCAATGAATTTCTCTATTACCCTTCTTTGGAAGAAAACAATCTCAAACGAATATTTGGTTAAGTGTATATTTATCACTTCCCTCTAAATTTTCAACTTGGTACAACTCCCTCCAATAGTTATTCAATGAATATTATATCCTAATATTTGGTGCATACTTTTTACCAGAAAGCACATAAGGCTTCCCTATTCATTCTTACATGAGAGGCACATTGTTATTTTCACTCTAAGATGGAAAAAATAGAAATTCAGAGTTTTTTGGTACAATTCACACAATAAATTCAAGAAACTAACAACAAGGAATCAAAGTTCTATGTCAAAGATTCTTCTTCGTACTTCAAGAAATCATAAATAGAAAATCAAAGTTTTCTCTTAATCATTTCTAACACATTGAATTTAAAAACAAATGAAAGATGATCTCTAGATAACAAATCTTAATATTCTAAAAAATTGTAACATATGTTCCAATGGAATCAATATTCACAAAGAAATACTCATTCACATAGCTCAAACACCAAGATTTAAAGCCTGAAACATCAATTACTATATTCTTAATGCAACAAAGAAAAAAATATTTTCTAGCCTTTTGTTCAGTTTAAATCTGTGAAATGCTAGAGTTTTCTTTCCAAATCTTGAACAAACAAAACAAAAATATCTAAACTTTCTTCTAATGTTGAACCCCTAACTGATCTTTTCTAAACTATTAAATATAACTCTTATATAAAAACTAAGGGAGGTCTCCTTGAAAATCCAACCTCCCTGAAGATAGTTATCGAGTCTAAAAAATGTTTTTGGGACATCTCTCCTCAGCAACTATTAAAACATGAAAATAACATAGAAAGTTTTAATGAAACCACCATCAGGTTACACATCATCCTCATCATTAGACCCATGTATGTTCTTCTAGATAGTATAAGTAGCTAGTATTTCTTGCATCATATGTGTGTTCGAGCTATTCATGCTGAGGATCTTGGTCTTGGCAACTTATTTTTCCCATCTTGGCTTCGGTACTCTTTCAACGTGCTTGGGAAATTGGTTGACACTTAGGTACAACATTGACTTAATCCGTGTAATTTGATTAATATCTTCTCCTATGAGTTCATCTTTGATCTTGTTTAACTCAATATTTTTATTTAACACTTTGATGGCCTCGTCTATATTTGAACCACAAATTCTAGCCTCTCATTCATGTGTTGGATTCACCACCCTATTTGTATTTGACCTCAAACTACCAGCTTTACATATTAGTGACCACGGTCTTGAAAGTGGACATCCTCCAGCTAATAGGCTTCTTCCTAACAAAGAACTGACTTTCACCAGTCATTAATTAAAGGGAGAGTTTTGCCAACAAATTGGGGGTTTCGTACTTCTCAACCTCGATCATTTTTCTCAACAGGGACCCCTACTTGTTCTCTTTTGTTTCACATCACTGATTTTGGATTTGAATTTCTTCAATGAGGGCTTGTACATCAGTAAACAGACTCCTAGAGTCATGAATATACTTAGTCGTATCTTTTGGCATACTTTCTACCCAATCATGCACTACAGTTGCTAACACTTTGCCACACTGGATTTGACTCAATAAATTTTTTTCTCAACAGACGTGGGATCAAAATTTTCTAGGGCCTCTGCTAATGGGTGTGGACTATAATAGCTAAAGGTATCAATAAATTTAGCCAAATCTTTGGCTGTCTATTTCAATTCACACTTCTCTCTTCTATCTTTTTTAGATCAGGTGAGCATTCTCTGGGAAGATTTCTTGAAATGGTGGTTATTTATCTCTTAGTCCATAGCTCCTGAGTCCACTATAGTGACTTTAAAATATTCAATAGTGGGTTCTCTATCTTCCCCCTTTCACCTGTAGGATGCAAATTTTGTTATCCATCTACCAATTTTTTTGTCTATAGAGAGCTTGGTTGTAGTCTTGAGCTTCTAGGTTTGGGTTTCTTGTGAGTATACTTAACGACCATGTCTTTAATTAGTATGAACATTGGATCTAAGCTACACTTCCTATTGACAATAGTGGTTAACCATTCCCTTAGGATGGAGTACTCATGGATTCTATGTTTGAACCATCAAGATGGAAAATATACGTGTCTATCTCCTTGATGTCAAAGACCTATGGTTCAAGTCTCACTTCGCTTTCTTCTTCTAGATCCACTAGCATTGTTTTGTCAATGTACATTTTCTTCTAGGATTTACTCTAGGATCTTGTAATTCTAGGCAGATGTGTTATTATAACTGGATTAGCAGAATGTTTATGATAAGACTTTCTACCTTTACCTACATCATAAATGGTACAAGAAGATTCAAAAACATTCTTTGGTGGAATTAAAGGGGCTCTATAAGCTTTTACAGTACTATTTCCTTGAAGCTTCATTTCCTTTTTCTTCTTTACCCAATTTTTAGTAAGTTTTAGAACTCCCCTAGTTCTATGATGAATATTATCTTCCTCATCTTTGTCCTAGTCAATGAATGGTACTGCCAATTCATCAGTTTCTTGGTAGCCTAGCTCAAACATATCAAAATTGTCTTCATCCAAACCCTTAATGTTTACCTTTATCTAGATGAACACAATCTAGTCAAGCAACATTCTTTTGTGTCCTATTTTTACCACTTCAATATCATTACAACAATCTTCCCAAAAGTCCTCTAGGTGTGGAATAGGAAGGCATTTTTTCAAGCCTAGAGTCTATGCAAAACCTTTGTTGTCATATCCTTTCCTCTTAGTATAATATAATAAATTGAAGCTCCTTAAATCACTTCCAATTCTCATTGTATATGACACTGAACCACATTCTAGGATGCCCAACTTAATAGGAAAATTTTCCTCCCACTTATCTTTTGGTAGGAATTTCTTGGCTACCATTGAAAGTTGTCTACATATTTCTACCAAGACAAAATAGTTGGAAAAGAACCTTGGAAGTTTAATAGGTTCTTCCTCAAAGCCACCAATCTGGATATAAATAAAATGGGGGAACTAGATATAAAAGCTTCCATATTTTTTGATCAACTCTTGGGTATCCCTAGAAATTCTTTTTCTATTTAAGCTAGCTAGCTCAAAATAGAGGCTTCCTAGAAACACATCATAGATTCTCCTAAAGTTTAGCAGAGCCTTTTCACTTTGGAGCATAGGGTAGTACTCATAAAATGACATCTCTTCTTTAGGAGGTTCATGTGGAATTCTGTTAATTTATTTTGTACAAGCTAAACAATAGATTAGGTAAGAGGACATGAAGAAATTTTGTCTAGAAATTTGAGTCATATTAAGTTGCTCTGTCATTAAATTAGCTATAGACTCACTCCAATCTAGGTGTTGTTCCCCTTCAAGGATAATTTGAACACAAAAATACATCCAATCTTCAAATGCATGTGCTTCGGCTAAACCTCTAGCCCTATGTAACAATAGAATGATGACATGGACATATAGCTTTATGTGATTTTTATTGGGAAGTTTAGGCAGTCCAGAACCTCTTTTTTGGGGTTTGAGTAGCCAATTTTTAGCCATATTATTCCTATGTCTTTCTTTATCCTTGTTGAACCTTATGATAGCTTGGGTGGGAGTAAAATCAGCAAAAATTTCTCACAAAATTTTTAAAATTGATACAATGGTCTCTCTATTCATTGTGAGGAGGGTTTCACCATTTTCCTTTTTGATAGGTTCAGAGGTAGAATCATATCTTTCTATACATTCTCGCACCAACTCAAGACAAGGGGCCAAGGGTGGAAAATTTTCCTCTTCTAATAATCCACTACTTAATATTTTAAGAATATAAGGCTCACCTACATTACTAGCCATCCTTTCTTTCATCTCATTGAGGTCTACCCCTTTAAATCAGTGTCACTAATAATTGGTCTCTCACATGCAAGGCTAAACACATTTCTAAAAATGTGGAGAGTAGACTTCATAATTTCCTTAATCAAAAGTCTTACAAGTCGAGAGAAACCAGGGAAATTCACATCTTGAAAAATTAAAATGTAGAGTGGGAGGAAACTAGACTCACCTTAAATTCATAAAGAAAAATTGGCCAGAGATGGGATTTGCTATGCTTTTGTGATTATTTTAAAAAATACATAAATAGGGTTAAAATGATTATTATTTCCCCTTTTAATAGTGAGAAGCTAAAACAACATTTAATTAGGTGCTAAGTTCCATGATGTGACATAATGTGGATTTTTTATTCACATGCGAATGTTAATTGCATGCAAACACCACTTTTGAGGCGCTTTACTCATCATTATTACTTTCTCATTTGGTGGGTTGTTGATGTTAGTTTCTAGTACTTCAAAATATTTAGAAAATAAATTATTTAATAACTATCACATCGTGTACTTTTTAGATAGCCGAGAATGCATTTGAACTCTCTCAAACCCCTTTGAACACACTTCACCATGATTCAAATGGTTCACAGAATATTCTTGAAAGATACTATTCAAGAATTGATTGCCTTGATTGAATGTCTTTTGAATTGCCATGAACAAATTTCAAAATGGTTCAAGGTATTTCAAGGAATTAAAACCTTTAGTGCTTTTTGGATCATTTCTCATGATAGCTACAAAAAACTTAGAAAGGAATTAGTTATATAAAGACAATCCATACATGACTTGAACCTCTTGAACCCACTTGAACACCCTTGAACTTATTTACAAATGGTTCAAGGACTTAGGTGAAATGAGGAAAAAGAATGATAAGGCTTTGATGGGACTTAAGAGATTGGTCAATTTGTTGGATCAAGGACTTTTTACTAATGCATAGGCAAAAAAAGATAAACTATAAAGATTCAGAAAAATTTTATGAAAGATCATCATAAATAATTAATGCTAGGATAACATTGGCTCTAGCTAGAGACTGAAATTTGACAAAAATGCAAAGAACTCAGAATATATGGTTTCAAAAACTAGTACACAACAAAACTTGGAAGGGGAAACACCGAACGAACCTACTATGTATAAGGGAACTTTCGGGGGTAGTGTCTGCATTTGTAAAGTTTCAAGTATTGTCCATTATAGATAAAAGGAAAGATCATCTTGTCTAGATAAGCCAAACAAAAATCATTCAAACTCAAAACTTCTAGAATCTTAAAAGGGCCCTTCCCCAATGAATCAAATTTTCCATGTGCTCCTTTTGGTTCTCTTCTTTTATCCCAAAGAAGTACTTCATTTCCTTCTAGAAATTTTCACGGCCTAGCTTTCATGTCCAAGAATTTCTTCACATTTGGCTTGATGTTTAGTAATTCTATTTGTTACCTTATCTCTCTCATCTTCGAGCTTGGTTGAATACATAAAAATTTTCTCTGGGGAGCTTTAAAAAAATTGGTCCTCAATAGTATTTTGCAACTTTAATGTTGTAAGTTCCAAGGGTAGGGACACCTATGGACCAATGCCATAGAAAAGCTCATATAGGGCCATACCAATGGATCTCTTTAGATTTATCCTAACTGCCAAGAGAGCTTCATTAAGCTTTTTATGCCAATTTTGGGCATTGTCAGATCTACCAACTTTTTCATGATAGCGACTAAATTTTTATTGCTGGATTCAGCCAATCCGCTCCCTTGAGGGAACTAGTCAGAGGATGTGAGAGTGAAATGTTATCCACATAATAGAAAAGGGTCAGCTCTTAAGAACATAAATAAGTATCATTGTCATCAACCACCTTTTGAGGAACCCCAAACTGAACCAATATAGAGTTTCTAAGAACATCACACACTACCAGTGAATTGGCCTTTTGGTGGTTATGGATTCCACCCACTTCATAAAATAATTAGATGCTATCAAAATGAACATATGTCAAATGTTGGAATGAGGGTTTATAGGCCCAATGAAATCAATGTCCCATTGTTTGAATGGTTCATCTACTTGTTAGAATAACTAAGAGTGTGGATGAATCAAATAAATTAGTTATCCTATAGTCCCAAATACACAAATGTACCTTCTAAAACAATTTCAACAAATTATATAGCTCAGTAACTTAAAATATCAATCTGTGTATCCACTTTACCAAATACCAATAATTATCCAAACTGTGATTACTGACTAAATCAACTATGCAGTATGTAAAGTATGATAGAAAAATAATCATAACAAATAAGACATAACATAGTGATTTAACATGGAAACCCTACTAAGGGAAAAACCACCTGGGACCGGTAACCTAAAATAATTCACTCTTCTGAAGTGAGCTTGGTAAAGAGACAACCTTGTTAAAGGTTACAATGCACACTATTAGGTGCGACTTGGTTAGAGGATTTACCACTAACAGTTAACTTTTGACTAGCATTCACTATGAGGTCAACAAGATAAAACTTTACATTAAATCAATTTCATAGGGTAGTACAATAAGACTATTAAGTCCACTTAGTTAAGAGATTTTCTGAATCGATGGTTAAACTGATACAGTGTTGATCTAATTCAAATACAACTCAATTGCAAATATTTAGATCTATGCTAAGCTCATAAAATCCTCTGATCATTAATCAATTCACTTCCTCAATATTTCTTAGTTAATTTCACTTGGTAAATAGTTCTCTCACACTTCGTAATGTCTGCAACTCAGTTCTTTCAATAACCAGTTTGATTAGGAATGTATGAATACAATGTTGGAGATTTGCCAGCAAGCCACTACTGACTGTATGTTTGTCATTAATGACAACATATGGAAAGTAACATGCATGGATGACTTATGTAGTAAGATTTAAGTATATGAAGCATGGACATGTTATCAGCATGATATCATGGATGCAGAGGTTGATTGTTAGTATAGACAGTTATAGTGCAGTTTGTATCAATAGTGTTCCTGGTAGAGTAACAGCCAGTGTTCTGAGTATGGTTGACCATACAGTTTTCATGGAGCCTTGTACCCTTAGATATGTGATGGAGACATGTTAGTGATGTTACATTCATGGATGCATAATTTTTTGATTAGTATAAGTGAAGTTATGAAGTCGCTATTCACCAGTAGCAGTTTCCTATATTTATTCAGAAAGGTCAACAAAGATATTACTGGTTATGGAGTTGCACCTATCATTTGGGTATGCACCCTGGGACTTAAGCTTAGAGAAGATTTACTGATATTTTGTTAAGAGTTCATGAATTAATTCATCTTGAGGAGAAAGATATAGTTGTTTTGGTAGAACCGATAGTGTGTAGTGTGCATCTACAATTATCTTATTAGACGGGTCCTAGAATGTGTTGTGTGCTTAGTAGAGCCAACTGAATTGTTATTGGAGTTTTTTATGGTTTCTTTAATATAATTTCAAGGTTTTTCTAACATGCCAACTTGATTATTTCATTTAGAGGAAAGATATTTATAGGCAGTCAATTGTGATTGCTTGAGTGTGGTTAATGGTTGAGAGTAAGAGCAGAGAAGAGTGTGCAAAGTGTTGAACCATCAGAAGAAGGTCTATGTGACCAAGTAAAGTATTTATGATATACATTGGAACTAATCCAGATAGTAGGTCAAAGCACAGTTCACCAAGATCCAGATATATTGTGTATTTGTTAAACAGAAGGTTGTAGCCTTCACCCCTTTGAGCGGTGTGCTCTTGGACAATGCATCCTCTCCCCTAACAAGGACTATTGTAAAAGACTCCTAATAGGGTCCAACCCTTGACCAGGTCTACTATACTAAATATATTGTAAATCAACTCCTAACAGGGTTAAGGATCTTCTAGCAAGGATCATAATACACTATTACAAAATATTAGTGGGTGTCAATTCCCATTGGGGTTTTTACCTATTTGGGTTTTCCCGTAACCAAAATATTGGTGTTGTCTTCATGTTTTCTTTCATTGTGTTTATGCTTATATTTAAGTATACTTAATTGGATAAAGAATTGAAACTTGTAGATAACTAATTCACCCCCCCCCCCTCTTAGTTATCTCTTGGGACTATTCCTAACATATAATCTTCACACAAAATCTCTATAGTCCCCTTTTGTCCAACATGTTTCAATAATGAAACTCATATCTCTTATATAGATAAGTAAACTATTTTCATATCAGCCATTTGATTTTGCCTCTTAATCTCCTTCGTCCATTTTGCCACTTAAACCTTCCTCAACAGATGTGTCCATAACACATTTCAATATCATCCTTTAGATCATTTTTGAATTTTTTCATCTGTGGATCTCATAACTAACTTTATCCTTAACCTCAAAATCATAAAAATTTCCATCTCATCAAATTTAGTTGACTTTTCTTAGTATTTAATATTTTCATCCATATTTGCTTAATATAGAAATCCGTCGGTGATAACTAGCTCAGTTATATTGTCACTTGGTATACACTGCACTGGCTCAGTGTATATAGAAATCCTAAATTACTGATCACATTGACTTGTTCAAATTCAAATCTCTTCTTCATAATAGATTAACGTAACATGCTCAATTCAACAATATAAATCCATAGACTCATCAATAATTTACTCAATGTTTACCTTATCCTTATCTATCATATCCATCTTTTTTCTGATGTAGATATCTCAGTTCTTCATCTTTTATTCCTTCAACAAATGTTCAGATCTTTGTAACTATCATGATAAGTACTGTCAAAACTAGTTGACATAAATGACAACATATTGACTGATTTAATCATCTTAAATATCATTTTAGTATCTTAGTGATCTCTAATCACTATTTCTTTAGTTCATCAGATATTCAATCAGTTGTAGTTAATCAATCTCTCCCTTTGGCATTGATGGCAACACAAGCAATATGAAAATATGTCATACACATACAAAATATTTATTCTACAACTATGTAAGTAAATGTTGTAGCTTGATAATCTCTCCCTAGCTTGATATTTAATATGTTTAATCACTACAAAACAAAACAGCATTACATGCAGATGCTCCCAATGGATTTGGTCATTTACAATTCTTAGATTCTCTTTGTTCTCAGCAACATATATTCCAATATGAAGTCTCTCTCCCTTTTTGTGTTCTCACTAACTAATTTTTCATATTCATTTCCTCTCCCTTTGACAAGAATGGAAAATAAAATAAACATACAGCTCTTCAGCAGCCAAGTAATTCTCTGTTGTTAGGTTCATATCAGGTACCTTTAGTGTACTGATAAACAATTTTTTGTTCTAGCTCCTACAATCTTTCACAACCTTAGAAAAACTAAAGTGTGAGCTATGTGCATCAACATGAATTATCTTCTAATAAGTATGGTTTGATGCAACATCCTAATCACCCCAGTGACCGATAGACAGGGCACGGACACCAAGTCTAGTCCTCAAATATTCAAATATGTCCTTCAGTAAAGGTTTGGTAAAGATATTAGCAATTTGTTTTTGAGATGTTACAACTTCCACTTTTACTTGCTTCTCTTCAACTTTTCCCCTTAATCAGTGATACTTAATAGATATATGCTTTGTTTCTCAATGTGTCACAAGATTTTTGGAAATATTTATATCACTAGTGTTGTCACAATATATAATAACTGGGTCGGTGATTAGCTCATTCATTCCTTCCAATACTTGTTTAACCCAAGCAATATTTGAACAATTTATAGCAACAACAACATACTCTTCTTCATCATTAGGCTAAGAAATGCATGCTTATTTCTTTCTTATCCAAGTCACAAGCCTTTCCCCTAAAAAGAATGCTCCATCAGTTGTGCTTTTCCGATCATCTATATTTCTATCCCAATCTGCATTGGTGTAAACTTGAAGTTCACATTTTTATTCCATTGTGTACCATAAACCATGCTCTTTTGTCTTCTTCAAGTATCTCAAAATTCTTTTAACTACAACCATATGTGAATCTTTAGGATTGACAAAAAATCTTGCCACAATCCCAATTGCATGTGCAATATCAGGGCTATTATGTACAACATACATCACTTTTCCAATCATAGATCAATAAAGTATCTGATTTACTTCTATATATTAATCATCCTTTTTTAACTTACATCCAGTTATCGTTGGTGTTCCTACCAGTTTTGCATCTTCCATGCCAAAAAAATTTAACACTTCTTTAATGTATTTTAATTAAGTGATGAAAATCCCATCATTCTGTTGTATAATCTACAAACCTCAAAAGAATTTAATCTCTCCAAACATTGACATCTCAAATTCCTTTCTCATTTCATCAGCAAAATATTTGAGAATTAGATCTTGTCCACCAAATATTATATCATCAACAAATATTTCAGCAATCAAAATATTATCATCAGATTCTCCTTTCATGTACAAATTATTGTTTTCACTAGTTCTTACAAAGCCAATACTGATAAGATCAGCATGTAGTCTTTCATACCATGCCCTCATTGCTTGCTTCAGTCCATACAAAGCTTTGTACATTCTACATTCCATATTCTTCTGATTCGGATCAACAAACCCTTCATGTTGTTGTATGTAGACCTCCTCCTCAATAATTCCATTCAGAAAAGCTGATTTCACATCCATTTGATATACTTTGAATCCCTTATGTGCAACATATGCAAGTAGTATACAAACTCCTTCAAGTCTAGCAACAGGTGCAAAGGTTTCACCATAATCAATACCTTCTTGTTGTGCATATACGTTTCTTACAATTCTTTCCTTATTCATAGTGACATCACCATTTTCATTTAACTTGTTCTTGAAAATCCAATTAGTATCAATAAAAATTTTATCTTTCGGTCTGGGTACTAATTTCCATGTCTTATTCTTCTCAATCCGTTCAATTTCCTCAATCATAACATTGATCCATTCCTTATTTTCAAGTGCATCCCTAACATTTTTAGGTTCAAACTCACAAACTAAGCATGTGTTATGTCTTAACTTACTTTGGGTCATCATGCCAACTTGCTTAACTCCAATGATTTGATTATACAAATGGTGTCTTCTAAAAAATTGTATACACTTAAAAATGGCTTCATTAATTAATTGAGTATTTATTATTTAATTAATGATTATTTCCTCTTTTTATTAAATAGATTATTCAATTTATTTAGTAAATTTACTATAGTCTATTCCTCTATTCTAAGTCTTCTAATTAGTCTTATTAAAGTGATTTAATTAAATACACAATCACCTAAATATGACTAAGTCCCCTAGTCCACCTCATCTACCCAATCACTTCACACATCACTTTGGCTAAAATAAATAATTATTATTAATTATTTATTGATAATTATCCTCACCCACACATGTCCTATTCCTAAGGGCTATGTGGCCTCATAGGACTTGGTCTCATGACCACATGTCCTCTCTTAAACCAAGTCAAGAGACAATCCCTATTCCTAAAGGGCTTCTTAAGCCACCTCTAAGGGTCAGAGGTGACTCATGGGAAACTTGTACAAAGAGTCCTCATGAGGAAAAAGTCTCTCCCTCTTTCTCTATTTGGTCTTTGTGAGACACTTGACATGTGTCTTTCCCTTTCACCTTATTCTCCTCCATGTAAATGTGAGAGGAATATCATCCCTATTCTTCCTCTCACATTCTAACTACATCCCCATTTCTCTCAACTTCTTCAACCAACTCAATCCTAGCCCTAGGATCTTCCACCTTTCATTTTCCACTATAGGATTGTGCCACCTAGGCTTAGATCCTTCAAAACTCTATAAAAGGAGCCTCATTTCCCCTTGGTGAGCTATTAGGTAATTGGAAATCAAGCATTCAAGCATTCTAAGAGAAATCAAGCATCCATATTATCATCTTTTCATTTTGCATTCCATCCATTAGTTGCATAATCAAGCTTTGAGCTATTTGCATTCATCATCAAATCTCCACACTTTGGTGGCATCTTGGGAAAAGGATTCATTTTGAAATCTAAGAGCTCAACATCCTCAAGAAATCAAGGCTAGGAGGGCAATGGAGACAAGCTATGTAGTAGGTGAAGGTAAAACTTTGTTTTAGCTTCATTTTTAGTGTATTCTTCATTGTTGTTTGCTAATTAGTTTGATTTATTAATCTTAGAATACTTAATTTATCATTTAAAATAGTATTCACCTAATTTTGCATACATTTTTGGTGCCCACCGTGGGGCAACCCACATTTTTAACATTCTATTTTTAGTTTTCCATGCATAGATTTTTTCTACAGGTCACTTCTATGCATTTGTACCTGATTCCTGTGCATTCATCCATTTCTGTTGCGCATCCATTCTGGCATTTTCTGCAAACTGTCTTTTTCATTTTCCTGTGCATTTACCCTAAGTTTTGACACTTATAACATTTTCTATTGCGCATTAGTTATTTCTACTCATTTACGCCATCACATTTCACATACATTTCATTTTGTTGCGCATACATAGATTTTGTGCATAAATCCAAACTCGTTGCGCATTCACTTCACTATTCTACGCATTTGGTAATTTATGTAGTAAAATTTGTTTCTCTATTAGATTTGATTTTAGCTAACATTTTGACAAGTCTCTATTCATTATGGTAGTCTTTAGGATTTTTTTGTAGGACGTTAGTTTGAAGACCCCATTTCTAAATTTCTAACAAGTTTGTTTACAGGATTCTTAAGGGGTATTGCAAAATAAACTATAACCTTGTTTGGGCTTAAAATACAACATGTTTTTGCTTTATGTGTCTTTTTTAGCATAGATTAAGTTTCTATTGTGTCTTGCTTAATAGCTATTTGTAATCCCAAAATTATAACAATGTATCCTCTCCCTTCACCATTCGTGGATCTTGGGTGTAAGAGAAACTGTTATAATTTTTAGAGGGTGGTCTTTTGTGGGAAAAGAGGTACTCACCTCAAGGAATGACTCAACCAGTAATAGGCTAAAGCCAAGCCCTTCCAAGCAGGTATATAAAAAATGCTAGTGTGATTAGTCTCACATTAGACAGGTGTGAATTCATTGTGGCAACCAAAATCTCCTCTAGTACCCTAGTGGTGTGTTAAACTTCTACTTAGTAGAGGTGAAATCCTTTCTTTGAAAGGATTGGGAGAGCCCCCTTAATTGGAAAAATGACTTGATCACAACCACCTGAACAGATGTCCTTATTAAATACTTTTGTATAGTGACCAAAAACCTTCTATTTGCTAGCTCAAGGGGTCACCCAATCTTGTGAAGGCACCCCACATTACTCACGGTTCATAGTAGAGATAGTAGTTCTTTGGGAAGTAATGACCTATTGAATTTGGAACTTGGTGTGCCTGAGAAGTGAGTGCACTATAAGGAGGAGCCTATGCCTCCAAGTTCCTAGGCTGTCCGCTATGGATTTGTGTGGCTGAATTTTATTATCCCAGTGGGGATTCAGCAGATACTATCCTTGCCAACCTTAGGATTGTAAGCATGTTTGTGCATTCATATTAGAACAATTAGATTAAAATAATTTCTATCTTGCATGTGTGTGTTTATGCATTTTATATTTGCCAAAAACCAAAATATCATAAAATAAATTTTTTTTCAAATTTTGCAGTTCCAATCCATCAAAAACAAAAACCTGCGCATTCATACACTTTTCCTATGCATCTGTTACACTGTTCTGCGCATATGTTAATTTTCCCACGCATCAGTTCAGAATAGCTATGAATTCATCAAACTATCCTATGCATTTGTCGCTACACATATACAACAACGAGCATTTCCACGAGCTTTGAAAATTTCACAATCACTTTTTTAGATACCCATTTTCATCCTTAGTAAGATTCTAGAAAAGCATTTGAGCTACACAGACCTTTGATCTTTAGTTTGACCATTTTCATCAATGTTCATCATCCTTTCTTCACCAAAAGTCATCAAATCATTTCTTCTAATCTTCTGAAATTCCAAATTTAGTGTTAAAACATCACCTTATCTATTATATTTTGATCTTTGTGAGTTTATCCTATTAGGATCTATCATCCTCAATCAAACTTAATAAGATTACTATCTCTTGATTTTTCTTTGTCATATCATAGTGAAATCTATACCTCCTATTGACCTAGATTTTATTAAGTTGGCTCATCACTTTTCAACACTTTTCAATATCTTTTCTATCAAACACTCTTTCCATATCTTTTCATAAAAAATATTTCATCCCACAAATCAATTTTCACATTTTTATGGTTGAAACTTGATCTCAGAAACTTAAACAAACCGTTGATTCAGAATCTCTAGACAAGATTGAAGGAAACAAAATCAATGAAGAAAATCTTTGGTTTGGAATTCCTAAGAAAACTTCACTTTTTACATCTAAAGAGGAACCCACAGATCAAGAACTTAGGGATGCTACACAAGATCCGAGATTTTATAATGTCATGGAAAGACTCCTAGACATGGATAGAGAGATGTATTTCTTCATGCTTTCTCAACAAGGAGCCAAACTACCAACTGATTTTGATGTTTCCCATCTTAGAGAACCACCTAATACAAACAATAAAGAAATCCCTAGTGGTTCTCAAAATACTCATGGAGCAAAGGAAACCAATCAGCAATCCAATGCTTCTCAAAACAACCAACAAAACAATGCCTCTTAAAATAATTAGCAAACCAATGCTTCTCGGGATACTCAACAACAAAATGTTTCCCAAAACACTCCAAGAAACATGTTATCTTTGGATCCCATTCTACAAAAAATCTGTGACATCTAAACTAGATCATCAACTAAGAAGCATTCCTTGGATGATATATGTCCTCATCATTTCGATAATAATTTAGCAATGACTCCATTCCCTCCTCATTTTGAGGTACCAAAATTTGACAAATACAAAGGGAATTCAGATCCACAAGACCACATTCATGAGTTTTGTGCTACTTGTATTGAAGTCACTCACAATGACACTTATCTTATGTGACTATTTCAATGAAGTTTAGGAGGACAAGCCATGGAATGGTTCTCCAAACTACCCCCATGCATCAAATATTTTAATGAGCTTCTTGACAAATTTGTGACTCATTATTCATATAACATCAAACATGAAGTCACTATGCTTGATCTTTGCAATGCACATCAAAAGAATGGAGAACCCTTCCTTACTATTTTGCAAAGATGGCATCAATGTTTTTCCAAATATCCATGAATGATTCCTGAACAAGAAAAGATGGATACCTTTTTGCATAACCTTACACCAGAAATGATTTATAGGTTACAATTGCAATGTCCACCAAACTTAAATAAGCTCATAGAAAATGGTATCAAGATTGAGGAATCCATAGTCAGAAAAGGTGAGATAAAACTTTATTCCAAGGACAATGCTGGGTCCTCAAATTCCAATCCCAACAACTACAACAATGAAAAATCAAAATTCTGGAATAAAAACAAAAACATTGTTAATGATGGGATTGTTGATAATTGTAATATCAAACCAATGCAACCCCTTCTAAATCTCACAAGTCGGGCCAATGCTACTCAAGCTACCTACAAAAATCAATCAGAAAATCTAAACACCAACAAAGATTCATCTAAACCAAGATTTCCTTTTATGTCACCTCAAAGAAATTTTACTCCTTTAGGGGAATCTCTAGAATCATCATTATGAAATTTAATCACAAAGAAACTCATTACACTTCCTGAAATGAAATATTTTGAGCCTAGAGTGAAACCTTCTTAGTGGAATGGGAATGATTATTGTGAATTTCACAGAGGTAAAGGACATACAACCAATGACTATCAAAGGCTCAAAAATGTCATTCAAGACTTAATTTAAAGTGGTGAAATTGGTGTTGATGGACATACCTCGAATGAATCACATATGGCTTTCAAAGATCCACTTCCTAAGCATGAAAAATGAAGTTCTTCCAACACTAAGGGTGACAATCAAACCAATTATAATTCTACTCCCTATAGATATGTTGGTAACATTTTTGAATATCATCCTTCTAAGTATTATGCCAATGTCATTACCATAAAGGACAAATCAAAGAGTCAACCAGTCCATGTTACTACTCATGCTCAATCCAAAGTTACGCTCCAAGGAGTCCTGTCTAAACCAAGCACCTCTCAAACCAAGTTTGTATATGTCCCAAAGTCTACATCAAATATTTCCAACTAGTACAATCTTTTGGAACAACTCAAGAAAACACCTGCCCAGATATCCATCTTAGAGCTTCTGCATCTATCCCTGTCTCACAAAGATATCCTTGAAAAAGCTCTCTTAGAGACCCAGGTCCCCACAAATCTAGATCATGATTGATTTCACGCTATAAAACAAAATATAAAAATATCAGAAAATCAAAATAAAATTACAATAAAAACATGTGGTGAAAACTTGGAAATAGGTGCCATGTGTATCAAGTTAGCTCCTTTATCTATTAGGATTCCTCTAGTGTGTCCGTTCATTGTATATATCCACAATAAAATGGCTAGTCAGTCACCATTCTCACCATTTATATATCATAATAAAATGGCCAGTTCATACACCATCCATTGTATTTACCCATAATAAAACCCCATCATAGCTTGATCATTTGTCATGGTCTTCATCCTCATCTTGTTGTGTCCATCCATAATAAGTCAGTCCATCACCTAGCTGGGGGCATGTCCTCAACCTAGTTTGGAAAGTGGATCTATGATAGTCATGACTCTTAGAGGATAGAATGGAGTATTTTCACTAGATAAACAAATAAAATTAAACATTCTTCCACAATCGTATCTTCATGATGAATCACAATCTATAATCTATCCTTCAAAACATGGCCACTTATCTATCATTCTTGACTATACATCATCAATTGAACTAATCACTATACCTTACACTATCTTTTGGAAAAAGAAAATGTATATTCATGACAGGCGTGTTAGAAAGGTTTGTTGTAGGCTATGCATTCATATCTAGATTTCATTGTTATCATGTTCACTATGCTATTCCAGGATATCTTTGACATGAGTTTGAAACTCCCTTATGTCATTGATTAGAATAGTTGGGATGGGGGATGGTATTTTCTTTGATTGTTGTTTGTGGGATATTTTCTGATGAAATTGAAGGAACCAATAATTTGGTTATTTGTGCGTAAGTGCCTTCATCAATTTAATAGTATTGACAACATACAAATCATGTTGCTCTACAAATGTTATTAATGGTGATACGCCAGCACATACCTTGACACCAAATATTTGTTCCCCGGTGGAGGGGGGAATATTCCTTGTCTATTAGGCAAATGAAACTTAGTTCATCTCAGTTCAGTTATACCTAGATGCTTCTCAAGTTTGCAATATTAAAATCCATGTAAGAAGTGCTCAGGTCATCCTGGTTTAATTATAACATGATGCTTGCATTTTCTTGCAACATAACGAGGTCAATGATGAAAATCAAATTCTAGTTATTATGAAGTTCTAAGATGTTACATGAAGTTGTGGAGATATACTCATTTCATATTTTATTTTTCATTTCATTTAAATAGTTCACGACCTACATATCATTGCTTCTTTTATACGGATTTGTAGGTTATCTTTCTTATTAGGTTATCTATTCTCCTAGTCCATTCTTCTTGTGTCAAATACATTGTTATTTAAGTTGAGGACATTTGGACAACAAAAATATCAAGTTTTCACCTCGCATCTTATAACATTTAATCTATTCATTTAGGCCATGCATAATTTTTATTTGGTATGTTCATTTGTATATTACCCATCTATATTACATGCATTTCATGTGTTGTTTTGTTATAGTTATCATATCATCTCATTATCTTTTTATTATGATGTAAGTTATATTTAAGTCATCATAAGAACATTTTCATTCATTTCACCATCATTTATTATCCATTTCATGTATTATATCATCATTCATTTATTATCCATTCATTATCCATCATCTACATTATTCTTTACATCATTGTATTAGTAACCACATAGCATTGTATAAAGTAAACTCATTTAAGAAATGAATTTATATCAACATCATATGTTTGATCATTAGCCATTATGTATCACATAGAAAATAAATCATTAAGCATTCTAGGACATACATTCTATGCATATTAAAGTAAATCATCACATCCTGCATATGTCAGTACACACATGTATATAAAATCATCAAAGAAAATCATGATAGCACTACATCATCATATATAGAGAGTCCATCATATAAAGTCCATAAAAGAAAATAAACTGTCCAAATGTCCAACGATATAAAGAAATATAACAATGTCCAACAATGTCCATCAAGTCAATAATATAATGATACAATGATCCAAAAAAGTGTATACAATGATCTTCAAAATCTATGACCCACTACTTCCAGACTCTATCTATTGCTACCGGTGAGATGCAATAAGACCTCATGTTGTTGAACCACCTGATCCTGAGGCTCCGCCCTGATCTCCTGAACCTGTGGGTGCTCTCGGAGGGTATGATGATACACCTCCACTACTAGCTACTACCTATCTATCATATACCGATGTCCTAATAGCCACTGATCTCTCTCTGTAGCTCCCAATCCATTGATCCCTCAGAACCACCTGTCTATAGGCCTCTCGCTAGTAGGATATCTCCTTCTGATCACGTATCATGACTCTCAGACTGTCTCCATGAGGACCCAAATCCTCTATCAATTTTAGCTCATCTAATAACATCTCTGACTCCCTGAGTCTCTCTATGGTTACATCTCGCTCATGTCTCAGCACTCCCATCTGGCTCTCTAGTCTATCTATCTTTCTAGTCTAGGGACACGGTCATCCTACACCTATGTCATTGCTAGTTGAACTAGTAGTGAGTCAATATCTAGATCCTCCTCCTCCATTGCATCTCTCTTTAAATATGGATCATTACCCCCAAAGTCCATCCCTACTAGCTCCTCTTGAGCATCCACATCTAGCATTTGTACATCCTTCTTGTCCTATACATCATCATGGATCTGTCCACCCTATACCACTCTAAACTGGGCTAGTAAAAAATATGCCTCATCATGTCCCTACTGTGCTTGTATTAGAACCTATACCTATACAACTGGTCCCTGTACTAAGGCAACTAGTATCTATACCTGTACTACTAGTACCTATGGTGGAGCTCATGTTGCTGGCTATGCTAGAGGCTATCTCTGTCCCTATCATGCTAGAGGTGGCATCAAACCCCTTTATCTCACAACACCACCTCTCATTTGAGGTCTAACTCTATCACCTCTCCCCTAGTCTCCTCCATCACCATCTCTATCATCACCTCTGCCTCCTCTCCCTTGTCCTCTCCTATCTCACCCTCAACATCTCCCATGCCATCTCTCTACTGGATCTCTCTCTGGTGGCCTCACCACTAGATCCATCAAGTATGGTACAGGAAAATATTTGAGGTACTACTCTGTATTAGTAGTCATCCCTGGGTCAATGAACCCCTATCTCATCATCCATGCCTGGAATGGCATGTCCAAAAACTCATGTCTAGCTATATCAAAAGAAACCATGGGCCCCTAGTCACACCTCTCCTGATGTGTCTGAGAAAACTCTGTGACTCCCTATGGCATGCCCTGGATCCTACCAAACTGACATAGAACCTAGTTGACCAGCTATCTCTCAATAATGTAGGGCATCTATCCTATCAACCATCATGACTCAAAACAAAAACCTAGCTATCGCTCATCATCCCAAGGCTCACACCCTAGGTAAGGTCTCCATGTGACTATGTCTAGTGTGTCAAAAGTGTATCGCCAGAACTCTAGGTGTCCTAGTTTTTCTTGAGACAAAACTGATGAATACAAATGAATATATGGTTGTCCTATGCCACAAAATCTAATCACTACTGGCTGAGTAACTGCAATATGCTCCCATGCCCATACATGGAGCAATGTGACACATACTAATAATGATGCACCCCTATGGTACACCACTTGATGAAGATCATGGTACAAATGGGCTAAAAGGAAAACATCCCAAGAAAACTAGGTCCCATCATCCATCATCCGATGTAATGTGTGGCCCCAACCAAATGCAAATCTGTGTGACCTACGATCAGGGCATACAAATCCCCCAATTGCTCCTGCTAGAACCACTGGTAGAGGCTCATATAAATCAACCATATCCTCCCACCTAGTCTCTCCCTCCTCAATATCATCATCACCAAACACTTCTCTACACTTCATCATGTCGATCATAGTGTACCAGCTCACCTGTGATAGGAAGCTAGAGGATGTGATATACATCCTCTAGTGTAACTGTCATCTCTCCTGACGGGAGATGAAGAGTACTCATCTCTGAGTGCCATCTCTCTGCTAACACAATCATCATACTTAGATTTTCACAAATCTCAGGCATGTAGATCACATGGTACAAACTAGATGCTCCGATCAAGAGTCAGTTAGTCTCAGGTTCTGTGTGATGGGATATCTCTCCCATGACATTAGAATATCACTAATATCCTCCTATCCAAGTTAACAAATTCAAGCTATCAGATTTTGATAAACTGCTCTGCAACATCTATCCTATTATATCAACTACAAACATGTTTTATCACATGTTTCAAGAGATGATTTTATCAATTATCTAACATCAAGACTGGTTAACTAGTAACCATACTACGATGTTGCCTATCTTGACCAAATCGATCAAATTCAAACACCGATAGATCAAATCGGCTTATCAATATCAAGTTTGACCTAATTGACTATCTAATTTGACCAAATTCTATAATTCAAAACAAATGCACAACATAGAAACATTCATGTGTAGTATCCCCTAACATTTGCATAGATTTAAACATTTGTGCAGTTTTATTTCACATTTGCGCAACTTTTCTAGACAAATGCGCAAAATCCACATATGTGCAGATTTAATTCCTATTTGTGTAGTCTAATTCTTAATTCTACACATATGCACAATTCTATAACACACATGCGCATAAATACCAATTTTTTGTGCAAACATGGTGAATTGCTGCACAAATGTGTGCCACAACTACGCATTTGTTTTCCGCACTTGAACAAGAAAAATTTCAAAATTTTCCTAACATTAAATCTAACCTAAACATGCTACAAATCCTACTCTAACATGCAAAAATTATGAATTCACAAAGAGGATCAAATCACCTATCGGCTCTCCTGAATCGGGTGGTCAGTGGAAGCATCTAGCCCTCTCGAAGTGGTGATTTGACAGCGGGAATGACATCCTAGCGACTCTGCTCTTCTCTCTCTCACGCTTTGATCTCCAAATGACAAGTGTGCATAATAAGCCTATTGTGGACCCCTTAGCCCTATTTATAGCCTATGGACCTGATGTGCTTGGTGTGTGGACCCTATCTCCTATTTTTCTTCCATTTCACTCCATTTTCACCCATCTTTTCTCCCATTTATTTTGTGAGATTGATTATCCAACTTGACAAATAAACAAATTAAAAAATTAAAAAAAAAAAAATTCAAATAATATTTTTTGTCAAGCAATCTCTCGAGGGGGCATGCATAAGTCATCTAAGGCATTGTTTGGGGTAGGTGCAAAATGTTTGAAATTTTCTTTGAAACAATGTGACATGCACATTATTTCAAAGAGGGGCAAAATGTATACACTTAAAAATGACTTGATTAATTAATTAAATATTTATTATTTAATTGATATTGACTTGATAAATTAATTAAATATTTATTATTTAATTAATGATTATTTCCTCTATTTATTAAATAGATTATTCAATTTATTTAGTAAATTTACTATAGTCTATTCTTCTATCCTAAGTCTTCTAATTAGTCTTATTAAAGTGATTTAATTAAATACACAATCACCTATATATGACTAAGTCCCCTAGTCCACCTCATCTACCCATTCACTTGACACATCACTTTGGCTAAAATAAATACTTATTAATAATTATTTATTGATAATTATCCTCACCCACACATGTCCTATTCCTAAGGGCTATGTGGCCTCATAGGACTTGGTCTCATGACCACATGTCCTCTCTTAAACCAAGTCAAGAGACAATCCCTATTCCTAAGGAGCTTCTTAAGCCACCTCTAAGGGTCAAAGGTGACTTGTGGGACACTTGTACAAAGAGTCCTCATGAGGAAGAGGTCTCTCCCACTTTCTCTCTTTGGTCTTTGTGAGACACTTGACATGTGTCTTTCGCTTCCACCTTATTCTCCTCCATGTCAATGAGAGAGGCACATCATCCCTATTCTTCCTCTCACATTCCAACTACATCCCCCTTTATCTCAACTCCTTCAACCAAGTCAATCCTAGCCCTAGGATCTTCCACCTTTCATTCTCAATCATAGGATTGTGCCACCTAGGCTTAGATCCTCCAAAACTCTATAAAAGGAGCCTCATTTCCCCTTTGTGAGCTAATAGGTAATTAGCAATCAAGCATTCAAGAATTCAAGCATTATAAGAGAAATCAAGCATCCATATTATCATCATTCCATTTTGCATTCCATCCATTAGTTGCATAATCAAGCTTTGACCTATTTTGCATTCATCATCAAATCTCCACACTTTGGTGGCATCTTGGGAAAAGGCTTCATTTGGAAATTTGAGAGCTCAACATCCTTAGGAAATCAAGGCTAGGAGGGAAATGGAGACAAGCTACATGGTAGGTGAAGGTAAAACCTTGTTTTAGCTTCATTTTTAGTGTATTCTTCATTGTTGTTTGCTAATTAGTTTGATTTATTAGTCTTAGAATAGTTAATTTATCATTTAGAATAGTATTCACCTAATTTTGCATACACAAATCTTGCTAGCACTTGTTCTCTTATCTGTTCATCATTCAATTTAGGTTCATTTTCCTACTCGATAGCTTCTTCCTGATTCTTGGTGTGCATTTGTTGATTCTTGGTAACATTTTCTTGATGCTTGGTAGACTCAGCCTGTGGCTTCGGTAGATAATCTAGATCTTCAACATAAGTAAAGCTGCCATAGCCTTTCAGTTCCTTCACACTTTCTTTATCATTCTTTTTAGAAAACTCATCAACTCTTACATTAGCACTTTCTATCATTTTATTAGTAACCTTGTTCAAACATTTATAAGCTTCAATCTTAGTAGAATATCCTTAAAATATTACTTCATCACCTTTAAAGTCAAATTTATCATTCCTATAATCTTTTAGAATATAACACTTACTACCAAAGATTTTGAAGTAACTTACACTCAGTGTATATTCAAACCATAACTCATAAGGTGTCTTGTTTGTGTCTTTGTCATGCCCAAAATTAGGGCAAAACACACACAACATTTTTTTTTATTTATAGACGATAACTAAAAGATAGCAAACTAAGGTTCACTAAAGCATGAGAAACAAAAACACCTTCCAACACACTAACTCACAAGGGGATTTGTGGCATGCACTGGGTTGCTAACATCCCCTATATGTTAGCTGCCCTAGACCAATGAAACCACTAACCACGTTTAATCATAAGGAGTCTACAAGGGAGAAATCCCTAAATCAAATTACTCAAATAAAATAATAAGACAATAATACTAAATTAAATAAATTAATATTAAATTCCCTTAGTTAATTTTATAAAATAATAACATGTAACACATAACAATTTAAAACATTAAAATAATGCCACCATTTAAAATTAATAAAGGATTATTAATTTAATAATTTATGTTACCAAAATGTGAAAATATATAAATGAAAGATTCAACCACACAACTCAATAATAAGTAAATAAATAAAAAGGACCCAAAAACTATACCCACAAAATAAATGATTTGAAATTAAAATTCTAAATAACACCTTATCCAAAAATCAAATCAAATCCCTAATAATAGGGAACTTGAAAAAAATCTAAAGACCAAAGTAATTAACATTAGGAAATACATACTAAAGGAATTAAAAGTGGAGAAAAATAAAGTCCACAAAAATTAAATGACCCAATAAGATAAAAAGAATATAAAATATAAAGTTATGACCCAATGGTCAACAAAACCCTAAAATGAAATTAGGGTTTGGGCCAAATAAAACTTGGCCCAAAACCCTAATCTCTAGCTTTACCTTCATTTACATTCCGTATGATGTCTTGGGTTTGCAGGTTGGCCAAAGATTGGGGAAATGAAGAAGATATAGATTATACTACCAAGTACACACAAATGTATACACACACACTCCAGTGTGTGTATACTTTTTCATATGTACTTGTGCATATACAGCCCCATAGATCCATACTCCACGATGTCTTAAACTAGGTAAACAAAATTTCATTTCATTAGGAGCATTAGGGTGTACATTAGATCTTAGTGTCTCCATGGTTTCCTTGTTAATCCAAGAGTTTATTTTAACTAGGTTTACAAAAAGGATTCTCGTTCTTTATTAGGCTTATTTATCTAAATGCACATAAAGCTCTATGGCTTTACTAAGAACAAAGCTCAAGCACAGATTAAATACATTTAATGTAGCTACAACTAGAGTATTCATTTTTGTTTTAGAAGTTATTATTTTAAACTTGGTTTTGATAAAATATTTTATAACTTTTTAAAAAAAAGAGTTTATTCATGCTTGAAATTTAAACCATACTTTTGATAGAATAAACAAATGTATAAAAAAAAATAGTGTTAATGTTCGAATGGAAACACCTTGCCTAAAGCTTCTATGGCCACCAATGATAGTGTCTAGCCATTGTCTATCACAGCTTTCAGCCGCAGGCGGTAGTGGCTAGGCCACTAACTGTCATGGCCTCAACCGTGGTGGTAGTGGCACCACCATTGAGTGTCATGGCTTCCATTGTGGTCACACTAGTGTGCCCATTGTGGTTGTGCCTAGTTGTGGGGTTGCGATAGCGAGCAAGAAAAAAAAGTATTTCCTTTTCCAAAATCTCGTTTCCACTGCGATAAATTTAGGGTTTTTTTTGTTACAAACACTAGTACATTTTGTACCATTTTTCAACGCACGATTGGTCAAAATTTTTACCCAACATGGTCAAATAGTTGACTAACTAGTTCCTCACTATTATCAGTGTCAAAATATCGACCCATTACTGCAATCGTAGAATGATCGACACCAATATTGGTGGAAATCCAAGGCAATATTGGTCAAAAATAACATTAGAAAGTGTTGGTATATTGGTCGAAGGATCGACCAATACAAATTAACATTGGTCAAAATATTTGGTCATTCCAACTAGGATGCCAAACTCAATGTGGTCACATTTCAACCAAATTCCACCTCACTTTAGACCAATCTTGGTTGAAATATTTGGCATCTCTGACCAGGATGCCAAACTCGCAACGGTCATATTTTGACCATATGTCATCGCACTTTAGACAAATATTGGTTGAATTATTTAGCAGTTCTGACCAGGATGCCATACCCACGATGCCACATTTCGATGAACTATTGGTCAATTTCTAGACCAAACTAGCCATGATTTCGATGATAGAGAGTCAAAATTTTGACAAAATATAGAATGCTTAAACAAAATTGAAGATATATATCTAGAGTAATCACCAACAACATCCTAATCAGTGATTAGTCTAGATATTTATCTTTAGGTGTCCACACTCATTCTGCTTCTTATTGCCAACGGGTCCCTGCTCATTCTATTTTCTAGACTGCTTTGGGCTCTAGCAATCCATTAGCTCTGCTCTACGTGAAACTATGGGTTTTTTCATTTTTTTTGAACTATTTGAGAGATAGGCTCTGACTGGTAATTTGTGAATTGGTAGAGCTTCCTCTTAGATGTTGAAAACTCTTCAAATCTATTGGTGTGAAGCCCCCAAAGGGTATTCTACTCTATGGGCCTCCTGGTTCTAGGAAAACCTTAATTGCTAGAGAAGTGGCAAATGAAACTGGTGCCTTCTTTTTTTGTATCAATGGACCTGAGATCATGTCAAAGTTGGCTGGAGAAAGTGAAAGAAATCTTTTGAAGGATTTTGAGGAGGCTGAGAAGAATACCCCATCCATTATATTTATTGTTGAGATATTACAGAGATTTGGAAGTGGGCTTGCAAGTATGCTATTAGAGAAAATATTGAGAAAGTGAGTTCCAATTGTGCTGGCTTTTGCAAACTAGATTTGGTTATAAATTTCTTAATGGTTTTTTTTAACTGGTTTGTTAGAATTTTGCATTTTTTAATTCAATTCTCCTCAACTTGTATCTTATTATTTCAACTTGTCATATTCTCTTTCCTCTGAACTTTTATAGGATATTGAACGTGTTGGTGTCCAAAATGATGCTTATGCTCTTAAGGCTGCCAATATACCTTGAGACTAATATTAGAAGTGGTTAATTCCAAGTGTGGGAGCTCTGCAAGGCAACTAGACCAACTATAGGGACTTAATATGCCCTCTTCTGCTTCTGGCTCTGCAAAACCAAGGTGGGTGCACCTATCCCAGTATAGAATATACTTCACACCCCAAAGGACTGGGTTTGAATAACAAATAAATGGATAGTAAGAAAGTACTAAATGACAACCACACATTCATTGACTCTCCATTACTATGGGGTAGAACCACACACAACCACATACTTAAAGCTAAAGGATGGTTCTTAACTTATGTTTTTGGATCATAACAACAACAATCAGTATTTGTTTATAAAGAGATAATCATTTAGGCTAGTGCCTCATCCATTGGGCAAGATCTCCTAGAACATAAATACTACACACACCAGACTATAGTTGAGATTCAAAGCCATAAACACATCTACAATCCCCTTTACTACTTACAAGATATCCTTACATAGACAATGAGATAAATTTATGTCCCATCTAGAGCATCATTTCATCTAATCCTAGATTAGAACTCAAGAATGAAAACATATACATAAGAGAATATGAAATGAACTAGAAAGTTTAGAATCTATCTAAGTTGACACAAAGGAGAGATAAGAGTCATGTATCTGTATTAAGTGTGAAGAATCCTAAAGTGTAAACAATTAATCCAGAGAAATCAAGCTTGCAAACTATAGCTTAGACCTACAACTTTTTCTCTATCATCAACAAATGCTGAAAGCAAAAGCTATTACAATCTTGGATCCAGAACTAGGGACACTTCAAAACTTTGAAGCTAGAATCCCTTCAAAATAAAAATAAAAACATTATATACCCATGGTTACCTTGAAATCCGACACAAGTTGGGATGCAACAAGCTAAGGGCAACCAGGGTTAGGGCTAGAATTTCCAACAACCAGGCATTTCGAATTTATCAAAATTTAATACAATTCAGAGGGAAAATACTAAACCCTAAGTGCACTAAACTGGAACTTGATCTTCAATCATGGAAAATCTCTGAAAATTCACCAAAGATCAATCAGGAACTAAAAAATTCAACTTGGAAATGACCTCTGCAACTACTCTTAGTACCATTCATTAACTTCTCCATGTCAAAATAATCATCTGCAATCACTTCAAACCTTGGAGCACACTGTAATGGTGGAGAAAATCAGTTTCACCAACTCTGGCCATTTTCTACAATGAATTTATGTCCTTTTTGGTTGCTAGAAACCCTTAGAGAAATTTGAATTTGAAAAGCAATGGTTACTTTATGGCTTTTCCAGTGAATCGGCGGCTCACATTTAAATCTCAATCCATCTTTAAGTCTTGGCCATCGATCTTGTATTTTTTGCGGGCCTTAGATCTTCTTTTCTCATTAGATAGCATCGATGGCTATTGCTAGACCACCCATTCAAACTCCTCGCAACTTACCCCAGCTATAATATGATATCCATCAGATCTATCGGCTCTTTATCTTCCTTTATAAATCGGCGGCCCCACTTTAAAACATCTGGAGAATTGGTGACTATAGTTTTGAGTCAGTCGCGGAAAGAAAATCGCCTCCACCAAATCACTCACCGACCATGCAACAAATCTATCCTTCTTCGCTAAAATGGCTCTGAGATCCCGTGACCACTGAAGACATTTGTCAGTGCCGCTAAAACTTTATCCACTCTACCAAAAGACTGAGAAAAAGGACACCGGGCCCACATGGAAGGATCCATGGTTGTCTCAAGTTCTCATGCCTCTAAAACCATCTATAAGATCTTACACCAGTCATTGATGCTCTGACAGAAATAGGACCCTCGACAGATCAGAAATTAGGTCCCACTGACAGCTCTAGCTCATCCCTTGTGGACCAATCAAACTTGTCCTAATCAAACACACATAGTAGTGGACCCGCTGCAAGGAATGGTTACATCATCAAAAGGAATCAATGGTGGGCATAAGTTCTCATAGGTCTGACACATCGCATAAGATCTTACACCAACCATCATATCAAAAGTTTTTCAGAGAACCCCAGGTCCACACACATCATCACTTAAGACCGAAGCCTTTGATCTTCCATCGATGGTCATCACTTATTCATTGAGTGTTTAACATTTTAACCACTACATTATGAGACTCAGAGACAAAGGGAAAACAAGACTGCTTCGCTAAGTCACTAGATGATTACCGGTGACCGCTAGGAAACTGGAGACTTGGAGATAGACTACCGCGGCAATGCTAGAAAAGAAAGCCGACCACGGGAAGACCTAGAGAACTAGCAACCAACTGGGAAGGAAATGCGCACATGCATTTTGGGTTTTTTAAGTTGCCGATAAAGTAACTTAAAAATATAATAGGGACCAAGGGCGCCAAGGGTTTTTGTGAGATATTTGAATTCTACAGCTAGTTTTTGAATTTTTGAAGGGTTTTGGCTAGCCATGGAGAGGAAAAGACATTGCAGAGACCAAGAAAAACCAAAGACCAAGGAAAATTTTGACCAGTGCTAATAGTGGCTCTAATTGGGGATATGTATCTCCTGTAGGTACATTGAGAAACTAGAATCTACTAGAAGAGAAAACCACCAAAATTTTGAACAAAAACAACCCTAAGAACCTAGGGAAGAAACCTAACTACTGCTCGTGGAGAAGATACTTCAGGAGAAGTAAAACTTTAGGAATTGTCCATGAACAGGCAATTCCAAAGTACCTCCAGTTAAATCTTTTAGAACATATGAATTAGCTCCCCATTTTCTCCCAACAAGATAAGGACCTAACTAGATAGGGTCAAGTTTTCCATGCTTTCTCTTATCTTCCAAAGTTGAATTCCACATTAGAACTAGATCATCAATCTCAAAATTTCTTTGAATAGCTCTTTTTTCAAACAAGTTCTTACATTGTCTCTGAAGTGCTTCATTCCTTTCATGTGCATCCCTTCTTACCTCCTCCAACTAGATCAACTCATCCATTCTTACTCTCATTTCATCATCTAAGTCTTCATCATATACCTGGATGAATTTATACATTTGCAACAAATTGTTCTGAGGTAGTCTAGCTCCTATTCCATACACCAAATCAAATGGAGAACACCCTATGACTTTCTTGATGGTTACTCTGTCAGCCCACAATGCCCACCATAGCTTTGAGTCCCATGACTTTTTATTTCTCTCCAACACTCTCTTGAGGATATTTATCAAGCTTTTATTGCTAGATTCAGCTTGAACATTTCCCTGTGGGTGATATGGGGAAGAGAATGAAATGTGTATCCCATATTATTGACAAAAGTCACTAAATTCTTGTGATCTAAAACACATTGCATTGTCTACCACAACTATCTCTGGACAACCAAACCTAGTGAGAATATTTTGCATTATGAAATTAGTCACCACTTTACTAGGGGCTCTTCTAGTGGGGATAGCTTCAACCCACTTAGTAAAATAGTATGTTGCAACTAATACGTAAGAGTGCCCACCACTAGACTTGTTTGGAATTTCACCAATGAAGTCAATACCCCATTTTTGGAAAGGGGCCTGAACTGAAATTGGTTTGAGTTTCAAATTTCCATCAAACTTCAACTTTCCTGCAAACCTCTGGCATGCATCACATTTTCTCACAAATTGATGTGTGTCCTTAAAGGTTGTAGGCCACCAAAAACTAGAGTTAATAATCTTGTGAGCTATTGTCTTTGCCATGTAATGTCCTCCACATACACCTTGATGCATTGATTCTAGCAAACACTTAGACTTTTCATGGTCAACACATTTTAGCAATATACCTTCATTGCTTTTCCACCATAATTCACCATGTATAATGGCATACCTCACAGATTGTAGCTTGACAGTTCTTTTCTTATTTTCATTCATGTCATGGGGAAGAACAAACCTTTGCAGATAATCGATAACATCCTTGTACCAATCACAACAATCCAAATCACAAACATATGGCCTCTCTTCCTCCTCTAACATGTTCACATGATTAGCAATCAAATTACTTTGAACCATCAATTTTGCAAGTCCTAGGCCTCTGACCAACTTTGTAATCTGGATGTCAATGTTGAATTCTTGGATCCTATTGATCCACCTACATCTCTTTCCTGAGACCTCTTGTTGTACTAGAATATCCTTGACAGCAGCATTAGGAACATAAGAAACCACTTTAGCTCCTACTAGATAACATCTAAAAGCCTTAATTGCTTTGACTAAGGCATAAGCCTATTTCTCAACTATATCATACTTCAATTATGTTGCATGTAAGGAATTGCTAAATAATGATATGGGTTGTTCATAACCTTCTGAATTCTTTTGTAATAACACTGCTGCAATTGTATGATAAGAAGAAAAAGAGAAAATTTGCATGGGCTTACCATAATCAGGGGTTCTTCAAATAGGGGAATTCTTAATGGCCTATTTTATATTCTTAAAGGATTCATTTGCTTCTTCATTCCACTCTACCTTTTCATTTTTCTTCAACATCCCAGAGATAGGAATACAAATTTCTACAAAATTTGTAACAAATATTCTTAAGAAATTCACTTGCCCAAAGAAAGATTGCACTCCTTTAACATTTCTTGGTGGTGAAAGTTTTTCTATTGCTATAACCCTTTCAAGATCAATTCTCACTCCATCCTTGGATACGATATGTCCTAAGAGCTTTCCTTCCACCACACCAAAAGAACATTTTTTTGGATTCAAGGAAATTCCATACTCTAGGGCTCTAATAAAAAAAATTTCAAGATTCTCACAATGTTGATCTTCCTTCTTTGAATATGCTATGAGATCATCCTAGTACACTACCAGGAATTTGTTTATGAAGTCTGCAAAGGCCACATCCATAGCTCTTTGGAAGGTAACTCCTTCATTTGTTAGACCAAAAGGCATCCTAACATTAACATAGGTTCCCCAAGGAGTAGTAAATGCAGTCTTGAATTGTTCTGACTCCTTGACCATGACCTGATTATACCTAGAGAATCCATTCATCATTTACATCAACTCTAATCTAGTGACTCTTTGCAGCATGTTCTCCATATTAGGTAGACCATAGTTGTCTTTCAAAGAATTGACGTTCAAATTTCTAAAATCAACACATAGTCTAATGTCACCATTCTTTCTTCTAACTGGAACCAAGTTTGACACCCAAGAGGAATGTATGACAGGTGTTGGTGCTCAAAACCACAGATTGGAATTCCTATGGGTTTGCCTACCCAATGGTAAGAAAACCAATTTCTCCGGCCAACTAACAGGTTCCAGCCCTTTAGAAATGACTAAAAACCTCTGCAATTCAGGCTCTGCAAGACCTAGGCTGGTAAACCTCTCCCTTGAATTCTATCTTCCAAGGTATTTTATAGTAGATAACAAGATCCTCTAGTTACTAATCCTCTCAAAGTTTGGCAAAGAGAACTTGAAAGCTATTAGAACTGATAACAATAGATCATAAATATGAAACTGTAATAAGTTATTGAAATTTTATTGAATGTATAAATGATTTTAGTGGATAAGTCTTCACAGCAATGCAAATCAAAACCAAATGACTGAGATCTTGTATGCAATAATAGACTAGTGCCTTGCTTCCTATTGGGCAATAGAGTCAAAATCATCCAACCCTAATGTTCAACCTTAGAGACCAATTCACAAGGAATTAATCACCTCATATGATCAATAAAATGGATATATAACTTAGAAAAAACCCTAAACTATTCCAGAATTCTCTCAAATGACAGACCAATTGATTTATGCATCAATCAAAAGGATTTAACCATGCAAGATGAGCAGATAAACTGAAAATAATCGCAAAGAATCTGACTCAGAAATATATATATTAAATGATTATAATGAGGAAGTTCTAAATGATTTATCCAAGGGACTGATTGCAAATGATAGAAATCTATTTTCAATAAGAGAATAGGTCTACTCATATATTGATAAAGGAAAACAATTACAAAAGTTTGGGTTGCAGTGCTGATCAGAAATTATCTAAAAATGATAGTAAAAAACTTGGTTCTATATCCCGTCTCTTTTTACATCAACCTTGATACCCTTTATATAATATTTTATTCAACGGGTGCAACAAGCGAAGGGTTGATGTAACGTTTCATAATCCAACCATAGACCAACAACTGAACCATTAAAAATTACAAATAAGAATGATTTAATCATTCCTAAACAATAGTTTATAATTTGGAAAAATAATTGGTGCCAGCAAATATAAAATAGTTATTCTTGCATATTTGCAAATTCAAAAATGCCAAAGTCTTCATGTCTTTATGTTTCCTAATTTGGCTGATAAATCTTCCTTATAATATTCTGCAAAATAAGTTAAAAATATCAGTCCTTTATAAATTACCAGTCATCAGAAATTAAATAATAACAATAATACATGCAAATAAAATAAATCATATAGTTATTTGACTATGATTTATTAAAAATTTATCATTTTTAGGTCAAAAAAATCCCTAAAACTATCCTCGATCAATGACTAGACACGACCGCTCATATATATATAGTTTATCACCTTTATAAAATAACATCGAAATGTTAGATAATCAAAAATAAAAACTCTAAGCTAACAATAATACTTATATTAAATATCATCTGAGTCCAAAATGATTGTGAAAGTAAACATTAGGGTTTTAATATATAAATTAACTTCCCTGATTATCGTTAAAGAACCCCGCTCATTGAATACGTGTCACGATCTCGCTATTTTGCAAAGCCTTGTGTCAGGGCTTGCGAAATAAAGATAGTCGTAGATCTTAGGGTTTTACTTCGCTGTAAGCTTTGAGAAGGAAGTGGGACTGGGACACGTGGCAAGATCGCATTATTTCACAAAGCATTTCGTCAGAGTTAGCGAAACAATGCCCACCGTCTGATCTGAAAAGGTGGGGATAGGGTTTTATAAGTCTTCGTTGACCGGGCCCGCTTAACATATCATCTCTATCAGCCAATCGGAAGCCACCGGAATTGTGGGACCGATGACACATGTCTCAATCTCATGTTTTCACGAAGCATTTCCCAATCATTTACGAATTAGCGATAGACGTTCGATCTGCCATGCTGTATTATTTCATCTAGGCCCGCGGAGATGTAAGTCATTGTGGGGACCGGTGACACGCAGCAAGATCTCATGTTTTCGCATAGCCTTTCGTCAGAGCTCGCGAATGTAAGACAACCGTAGATTTTTTCTTTGCATGGGTCCCATTGAAAAATGTCTGCGCTAAGGTAAAAGGTATTAAATGGAAAATAAAACCCGCTAAAAACATTAGAATGGGTTAATGTTTAAATTCAAATTTTTTTGAAAACCCTAAGTAATTTAAAAAATTGGGTAACTTCTAAACTATTAAAGATAATAAACTGAAATTTTTACCACACATATTTTTTATGATATAGAGCATAATTATATTAAAATAATGAGGAAAATATTAAATTTTAAACAAAATAAAATGTATTAAAATACTTCCCTGACTGCTTTAGGTGTTAAAATTTATCTCAAAATTTGTGCAACACCAACAGGCTTTGTAATGCCAGCATCCACAATCTTCTTTAATTCATCTTGCATTTTAGGTGCCAAAGTAGGATTCAAAGGCCTCAATTTTTTCCTAAATGGTTTGGTTCCTTCCTTCAATGGTATCTCATGTTGGAATAGATCTTCTCTATAAGCTTTCAAATCTTCATAAGACCATGCAAAAATATGTCTAAATTTTTTGAGAAGATCAATCAAATTTCTCCTAGTTCTTTGAGATAAACATTTACCTATGTAAACATTCTTTGGCTCTTGTCTTTTCCCTAGATTCACTTCCTCCAAATCATTTACCTTGTCAGCAATCCTAGCAACACAAGCCCTTTCTTTATTATCAAATGCTCTCTCTAGAGCCACCAATCCCCTTGGGATCCTATTTGATTTCAGTTGCAATACTTCTTTCCCAAGGACATTCTCTTTTCCATCTTTGATGTCAACATAAGTGCTGAAATCCATTTCTTGACCATCAAAGTGAGACTCACATTACAAAAACCTCAGTATGTCCTGATCATCAGAAAATACTTGCCAATTTTCTATATTGTCTGGGATAGAAGGCCTTGACATAAATTCCACCTTAGATATCTCAGCAAAAGTTATATCATCTAGCCTTAATGCTATGTTAGCCAATAAGTCAACCATCCTATTCTGGCCTCTATCCACCCAATCAATCCCAAAGGCACTGAAACTCTCAATTTCATCCCAAACAACATTTATGTATTGTTTCAGCCTTTGGTTCTTAGATGCATACTTTGATCTAATCTGAAAGATTACTAACTTAGAATCACCAACTACCCTAAGATGTTTGATCCCATGTTTGATGCTTGTCTCAAACCAATCAATAGGGCCTCATATTCAACAAAAGTGTTTGTGCAAGAAAACAAGAGAGTGAAAGAAAACTTAAAAGTCTTACCACTTGGGGATATTAATAACACTCCTACTCTAGCACCTTCTTTAGAATTTTCTCCATCAAAATATAATGTCCATAAGACATTACCCTCTGCCATGTTACTCTCATCATTAGCCAAAAGGATAGGCTTGACCTTCTCTTGCATCTCTTTTTCTTCGACTTGAAAGGAACCAGTGCTAGTGTCAACAAAGCAATTCATACTATCTTCTTCATCCTCCTCAATCATATGAGGGGTTCTAGTTTCTCTTGACACCTTTACACATTCCCCTCCAATGTTAAATGTAGCAAAAGACAAGTCACATTGAATACTTCCTCCCATTGAAGCACTCCACCTTCTAGATAATAGCATTCCATACTGAGGAGGAATATCAACTACAAGAACACTCATAGTTAATTGCTTATCAGGAAATGTAGCTAACTTATAAGGCAAATCCTTAATGGTACCAATCATTGGCACTTCTCTTGAGTCCATAGCCTGACATCTCCCATGAGGTGTATCAACCTTCAATCCTAATGACTTCATGATGTCTGCAGGCATGACTGTATTTGATGCTCCTGAATCAATCATGCAATTCTTCAATATTTTTCCATTCATCACAAGAGACAAGAAGAAAGGATCAACTATCCCTGATGCACCATTTATTACATTTGTATCTAAGAAAAATTGAGGGATCTTCGAAATAATTTCTTCATTTTTATTTTCAGATGTGTCCTCCAAAGAAGCCACATATTTGTCATTTCTACTCACTTCTTGGAATTTTATTGAAGAAGCACCATTCACCTAGTCCAAGGCCTTGGCCTTGTGTTCTTTTATTCTCATCATCTCCAAAATTGGAAGCTTGATAGTTATTTGTGACAGCAATTTAGTCATGTCAATTGGAACATACTTTTGGTCATTTGTGTCTCCTTCAAAGATAGTGATAACTTTATCCTTTGTCAAATCAGCCTTGTCTTTGAGAGAAGAATCCTTTTCATTTTGAGAGATGGGAACAACCACCTCTAATGTCTTTGTTTTATCCTTAGGTGCTACAGCAGGCATAATTTTCCTTTCTACCTTCACTTGATTAGCAGCATCAGCACCCTTGCCCTTTCCTTCACAATGTTGTGTGCTCATCTCTATTCTCTTGATAAACATGCTACTTGGTTTACCATTTGCACCTCCTACTGTCCTACTTCTCAACTTGTAGTTGCTCCTAGCTTGAGTGACCATGTCTACAGTGATTTGAGAAATTTCCTCATTAGATGGTCTTCTCAAAGAAACCTGCTCCTCACACTTCACTGCACCACATCCAACATCATCAAACTCTTCTTCTTCATCATTAGTAGAGTTAGCTTCATCCCATGCATGTGAAGAATTCATACCACATCCTTCCTTGTCATACTACTCCTCACCTTAATGGTTATCAGATAAATTCAAAGGAATCACACAATGCTCTGGACTGTGAGGAGATTGACAAGCAACACACCATGGAACATCATCAGCTATATTTACTAAATTTATTTGTAAAGGATCAGGGATCCTTCCATCGGGCTTGTCTTGCTTGGTTGGGAAAATGGGCTTGCCATCTTTCCACTGGGTGTTATAAGGATAATTTTGCATTCTTGGGTATTTGCTAAAATTGTTTGGTGCTGATCTATCTGTAGCCACAACCCTATTGTTTCCCTTTTCATTAGGCTTCAAACCTTCTAAAGCCTTCAAAATTTGTTTCAGATTGTCATCCTCTTTGGGCTTAGAGTCAGAAGACCTTACCATTTCTTTCTTGTTTTGTATCTGAGGCCTACAGTCATCTCTTCTTCCTATCTTCCCTGATATCCTTTTGTTTCTCTCAATATTGATTTCCAACTTGTAAGCTTCCCCAAGATTTCTAGGATTTTTATCTCTCAAGAGATATCCCATTTTTGCATCAAATGCATTCAGGTATGTCACAAGACATACTCTGTCATCCAGCCTAATAACTTGCAAGAGCCTATGCATAGCCCTTTGGAATCTTATGTTGAATTCAAAGACTTCCTCATTCTAATTTTTCTTTATATTATTGAATTCATTTAGGATAAAACCCTCATTAGTCTTATCACCATAATGTTCCTTGAAACAATTTTTAAATTCATTCCATGACCCTATTCTAGCATAGGGCAATCCTCTAAACCAATCCCTAGCATCTTCAGTTAAGGATTCTACAAATAACTTCATTATAACATCATTAGGTTCTACATTGTAATCATCTGTTATATCTATAAAGTGTTTCAGATGCTCTTCACATGTGATGACATTATTTCTAGTAAATTTAGGGAGCTTCTTTCTAATTTCATCAGGAATAACATTTGGATAACCAAGAATACCAAAGAAGATAAGTTGCTTGTACCTTTCATGAATAGGAGCTCCATGTGGTAGATCCATCCCTTAAGATGTAGATGTTCTTGTGTTTGAACCATCAGGAATTCTTGTAGGAACCGGTGCACAATTTACTTGAGCCACATTATTACCTTGATTTCCACCTTGCCCTAAGAAGGAAGTAGCAACATTTGAAGGTCCCAAAGCATGCTTGAGAAAATCAATCTTCTTTCTGATTTCTACAGCAGAAGCCTCCAACTCTGCTTTCTCTAATTCTTTATCCAATATCTCTTTCTTCCTTCTAGCCATCTCCAAGTCTGAATCTAATCTCAACCCTAGATCTGATGACCTATCAACAACTTGTTCATTGATCTGAATTCTAATAGCCTTCTGCTTACCTTTATCTCTAGGTCTGGTATCTTCATATACTCTTTGCATAATAGTTTCTTCCTCTATTATTTCAAGCTCTGGGACAATATTAATTGCCTCCAAGCTTTGCAACTGCCTCTTTAATTGTTCAGCCCTTATCATGGCTTGTCTTACTTTACTTTCTTTGTCTTTGTCTCTTTGCTACCTAATGGAAAGTTTCTCTTGAACTCTTCTTTCTAGTTCATAGACCTCTTCAAATATTTCTTCTGATTCAAGGAGAGTGGTCTCTGACTCATCATCTCCCACTTGAAATTATTCCTCATACTAGTTCAATCCCAAGTCATCAGCCTCTTCATATTATGAAATATTTTCTTCTTGACTAGGCTTGGCTTGGGCTTCTTGTCTTGTGTTTTTCTTACTTCTCCAAGTATGAGAAACATTTTTTTTCTTCTTTCTTCCTTCCCTTGTCTGACTAGGCTCAAAGGTACCTAGAATACCTTCTTCCACTATGTCTTCAGGATGCTTCTTTCTCCAAGACCTAGTACCCATATAACTCATTTTTATCAAAATAATCATTGACTAGCACTGCTTCAGAGATGTTTGAGTAGACACCCAAATATATTGGGAATCTTAAAATACAACTTTCCTCACTTTACAACTATCCAAAGGAGTTAGATATGACAAGGGACAATAATAACCCTGTGTTTCCAATGATGACCTACTGGTTAAGATAAACATGAATAGCTTCTCCCTAGCAGAGGCACCATCTTGTTGGTGTCCAAAATGATGCTTATGCTCTTAAGGCTGCCAATATACCTTGAGACTGATATTAGGAGTGGTTAATTCCAAGTGTGGGAGCTCTACAAGGCAACTGGACCAACTATAGGAACTTAATATGCCCTCTTCTACTTCTGGCTCTGCAAAACCAAGGCAGGTGCACCTATCCCTTTATAGAATATACTTCACACACCAAAGGACTGGGTTTGAATAACAGATAAATGGATAGTTAGAAAGTACTAAATGACAACCACACATTCATTGACTCTCCATTACTATGGGGTAGAACCACACACAACCAAATACTTAAAGCTAAAGGATGGTTCTTAACTTATGTTTTTGGATCATAACAACAATAATCAATATTTGTTGATAGAGAGATAATCATTTAGGCCAGTGCCTCATCTATTGCGCAAGATCTCCTAGAACATAAATGCTACACACACCAGACTATAGGTGAGATTCAAAGCCATAAACACATCTACAATCCCCTTTACTACTTACAAGATATCCTTACATAGACAATGAGATAAATTTGTGTCCCATCTAGAGCATCATTTCATCTAATCCTAGATTAGAACTCAAGAATGAAAACATATACATAAACAATATGCAATGAGCTAGAAAGTTCAAAATCTGTCTAAGTTGACACAAAGGAGAGATAAGAGTCATGTATTTGTATTAAGTGTGAAGAATCCTTAAGTGTAAACAATCAGTCCAGAGAAATCAGGCTTGTAAACTACAGCTTAGACCTACAACTTTTTCTCTATCATCAACAAATGTTGAAAGCAAAAGCTATTACAATCTTGGATCCAGAACTAGGGACACTTCAGAACTTCAAAGCTAGAACCCCTTCAAAATATGAAACAAAACATTATATACCCATGGTTACCTTGAAATCCCACACATGTTAGGATGCAACAAGCTAAGGGAAACCAGGGTTAGGGTTAGAGTATCCAACAACCAGGAAATTTGAATTTATCAAAATTTAATACAATTTAGAGGGAAAACACTAAACCCTAAGTGCACTCAACCTGCACTTGATCTTCACTCATGGAAAATCTCTGAAAATGAACCAAAGATCAATCAGGAACTACAAAATTCAACTTGGAAATGACCTCTGTAACTACTTTTAGTACCATTCATTAACTTCTCCATGTTAAAATAATCATCTGCAATCACTTCACACCCTGGAGCACACTGTAATGGCGGAGAAAATCAGTTTCACCAACTCTAGCCATTTTCTGCAATGAATTTCTATCCTTTTTGGTCGCTAGAAACCCTCAGAGAAATTTGAATTTGAAAAACAATAGTTACTTTATGGCTTTTCTAGTGAATCAACAGCTCACATTTAAATCTCAATCCATGTTTAAGTCCTAGCCGTCGATCTTGTATTTTTCACGGGCCTCAGATCTTCTTTTCTCATTAGACAGCATTGATGGTTGTCGCTAGACCGCTCATTTAAACTCCTCACAACTTACCCTGGTAGTAATACGATATCCATCAGATCTATCAGCTCTTTATCTTCCTTTATAAACTAGCAGTTGCACTTTAAAATATCTGGAGAATCGGCAACTTGAGTTTTGAGTCAGTCATGGAAAGAAAATTGCCTCGGCCAAATCACTCAGTGACCCTGCGAAAAAGCTATCCTTCTTCACTAAAACCATTCTAAGATTCGATGACCATTGAAGAAATTTGTCAGTGCTGCTAAAACTTTATCCACTCCACCAAAAGACTGAGAAAAAGGAAACTGGGCCTGCATGGAAGGATCGACGGTTGTGTCAAGTTCTCATGCATCTGACACCATCTATAAGATCTTATGCCAGTTGTTCATGCTCTGACAAAAATAGGACTCTCGACACATCAGAAATTAGGTCCCACTGATAGCTCTAGCTCATCCCCCTTGGACCAATCAAACTCATCCTAATCATGCACACGTAGCAGTTGACCTACTGCAAGGAATGGTTACGTCATCAAAAGGAATCAACGACGGGCGTAAGTTCTCATAGGTCTAACACATCGCATAAGATCTTACACTGACCATCAGATCAAAAGTTTGTCAGAGAACCCCAGGTCCGCACACATCATCACTTAAGACCGAAGGCTTTGATTTTTTCCTAGCAACCCAGTGACTATAGTCCATCTTACAGTCATGGCAACAATTCTTGATCTTGATTAGCATCCTGAGATTTAACGCTAGCCACACAATCTTCCATCGACGGTCGACACTTATTCGCTGAGTGTTTAACATTTTAACCACCACATTATGAGACTTAAAGACAAAGGGAAAACAAGACTGCTTCGCTAAGTCACTAGATGACTACCGATGACCGCTAGGAAACTAGAGACTTGGAGATAGACTACCGCGACAATGCTAGAAAAGAAATCCAACAGCTGGAAGACATGGAGAAGTAGCGACCAACCAGTAAGGAAATGCACACATGGGTTTTGGGTGTTTTAAGTTGCCAATAAAGTAACTTAAAAATAGAATAGGGATCAAGGATACCAAGGGTTTTTTTGAGATATTTGAATTCTATGGCTAGTTTTTGAATTTTTGAAGGGTTTTGGCTAGCCATGGAGAGGAAAAGACATTGCACAGACTAGGAAAAACTAGAGACCAAGGAAAATTTTAACCAGTGCTAATAGAACGTGAAAGAAAAAGAAGTGAGAACCCCAAGGAAATGGATGAGAATGATAGTGATGAGGCAGCTAAAATAAAGGCTTCTCATTTTGAGGATTCAATGAAATATGCCCGAAGAAGTGTCAGTGATGTTGATATTCAGAAGTATCAAAACTTTACACAAACACTACAACAATCTTGAGGCTTTGGTTCTGAATTTCAATTTCTTGGTGCTTCTACTGGTGCTTCGGATGTATTTTCTATAATAGATAATAAAGATGGTGATGAATTATATATTTAGGAAACTTAGTACACAATTGTCATCTTAATGAAGTGACAAATGTGTCTGTTCTAGCAAGGACCTTCCGCTAACAAATAGCCAATACTATTCAATTTGGCTCTAGCTTTTTCTTGTATGAGTTTTATTTGTTAATATGTTTGAAACTTTATTTAGTTTATCAGCCCTTTAACCAAGGACTTACTAACTTGTAAGTCTTTAGAGAAACATTAACTGTGGCAAGGAAATTTAGCTATGGAAACTTTTTCTCAAGTGGTAGATAATGCTACGAAAACCTTTCTTTTTAAAAAAAAATCCTACTAGAAAATATTCTATCCTAAATCAATTCTACAACCAAGAAAGTCTAGATCAACTGATAGGTATGGTGTGAATCCATTTTATGGAGATTAGTTCCTATTTGTGTTAAATCAAATGTTTCATTTTCACATACCCCATGTATGCATCAACACGCTGAAAGCCCTCACTTGTCCTTGTGTAACAACAACCACATCTAATGCTTGCTTGTAGCCTAGAAAGAAAAATTATGTCTTAGCTCAAGAGTACTTAAATGAACCATTCTGAAATTATTTTACTTTCTTAAACTCTTTCTTGATTTTTTTTCTTTTCTTCCTTACTTTCATGTTAAACTTATTTTTCATGCCAATTAAATTGAATTATAGAAAAGAAAGCATGTATGTCAAGAATATTAAAATAAATTAAATGATCAGTACTAACTTAGACCAAAAGCAAAAATGAAAGGCACATACCCTTGATAACAACAAAAATTGCATTCATAGCAATGCAAGGCTCATTAGCACAATTGATCAAAGATTTAACCATGCCCTTGCCTATGCATGTAGGATAAAATAAAATATTACATGGTAAATCCAATATGGTAAAAAAAAGAAAGAATTTTTCAACACACACCTTAAGAAATGGAATAATCCATCAGAGACTTTTAAAATACATTACAACAAATATAGTGCACGGGAGTTATTAATCATTAAAATGTTGTCAATAGGAACAAAGAGTTGGGGAACTACTTGCTATCTAAGATGTAGATAATATAAAATTTTATCATGCAAAACATAGATAAATGTAGTGATTATTTATTGCAAACAAACTTTGAATAGGAAATCTCAAGACCTCTGTCAAAGATGACATGCTAAGTCTGATTTTAATTGTTAGGAATTTGTTGTCATACAGCCCCAAAACTATGTATTATTCCCAATCTAAGATGAAATGGCCATATTCATGCTGCACAATGAATAACTGAATTAAAGTAACTCTTCATAATATGTCATTGCAACTAGTTTTTGAGACTAAATCCTTGGCTGTATCTAGAATGGCCATATTATTCTTAACTCTTTTAAGCGTATTATGGCACAAATACCTATCATTTTATACACATCTAAAATATTATTGGTAACAATAAAAACTTTTTTTAGAGAGTTTCCCTAATATTTCAGTGCTATTATTTTAAGTATTCTAGATCTTATTAAAAAATTGAATTAAATTCCAAATACCAAATATTTTAAAACATATTTTATTTGTGCCTGAAAACACCTATTTAGTGAAAAAACTGTGAAGGCTATAATGACCAAATGGTCTAACTGAAAATTAGGTTTCTTACATAGTTGCAAGAAAATTCTCCAATTAGTAGCACTTACAGTTGGTTCAGTTATTTTTATCATCCTCTATCCAGATAAGAGCATGGTACTCATATCAGAGCTGATATCTTGGCCTAAAAAACACCATTAATGGTTCATTCTCAAACACTCCTTTCAATGATAATAGTAAGTTAAAATTTACATTATCAGTGGGAAAAGCAATAAGATATCCCTTGGAGGTACAAGACATGCCATAGACGGAGAAGACCAAGACTTAAAAGAAAGGTTTGAATGCAATCACTGAAAGAGTTGTTTAAAGATTGAATATTATATTACAATAGGGAATTCTCTTTTCTATATGCTATGTTAGGAATGGGAACACTGAGAGGAGGGGGGCGAGGGTGAATCAATGTTCACTATATTTTATCTTTTTACTTTGATCTTTAAACTGAACTTGAATGCTTAAGAACTAAAATAAACATTCACATAAACATGAAACATGAAATCAACACATGACACCAATATGGTTACAGGGAAACCCAAATAGGTAAAAACCCCGGTGGGAATTGACACCCACTAATATTATGCACTAGTGTTTTGTGATCCTTGTTAGAAGATCCTTAACCTTGTTAGGGGTTTCTTTACAATGCTTTAAGTACAGTAGACCTTGTTAAGGTTCAGACCCTATTAGGAGTCTTTTATAATAATCCTTGTTAGGGGAGTGGATGCACTGTCCTAGAGCTCACTAATCAAGTGGTGAAGGCTACAAGCTTCTGATCTCAGATACACACTATATCTGTTGGATGAACTGTCACTATGGCACTAATTGTTAGATCAGTTCCTTTGATGCGCTGAAGCTTTGACCTCTAGCAAATCTCTAATACATCTTCTACCATCTTTGCATACTTCTTCTCTGCTTATCAAAACTCTATGTCAACTTCCATACTGAATAGAATGGGCGCATCTTATATTTATACACGCATACAAAATAAACAACTAGCTCAGCCTTATAACCTATTACAAACATCACTTGCAAATGAATTGGCTCAAGTGTGCTTACAAAAAAAAAAGTATACATGTCGGAAACCTAACTACAATGTGTGCATAGCCTTTACAACATTACATTATAATCGCAAACCAAAATACTAACTATTAGCTTCATGCTCTATTCTTCTCTGGCACTCACTGCCTGTGCAACTTCAACTGACTGTATCTTTCTCATTCTTGCATAACTAATTATGCACTCATAGAATAAGCATGAATATAGTCTAATCAACTTAACTTCTAGGGTGCATACCATAATTCTTATGTACGCACATGTGTCGATGCTCTGAGTCTCTGGTACTTTGTATACTGTCCAGTCTTCTACACTTAGTTGATTTCTAATATCCTAATCAAGTGCACTAACTCCAAATTGCTATATGACTTTTTTCCCATAATGACAACACTAAATCAAGTCATATACATAAGTGTAGTCAACTTTCTAACATATTAAGATTGTACCTCTAAGTTGCTAGTGCAGATTCAAGTTAAATTACAGGATTGGGGTTTGGGTTCACCATATGGAAACTTATTTTTCCTCATTATTATACATGCATTCATATATATATATATATGGATGAGTGTGTGTGTGTATATGTATATTGAGATATAGACATATATAAATACACACACACACACACACACACACACACACACACACATATATATATATATATATGTACGTATGTATGTATGTATGTATATGTAGATGTAGATCTAGATGTAGAAGTAGATGTACACACACTCTCTCTCTCTTATAATTTGTAGAAAAGAGTCTACTTACCTTTGAAAGATGAATAACAGTTAGAAGTTAAAAAAAAAGAGTCCACAAAGCCAATAAAAAATAACAGAAAATGGCACTAGGTTCTTATGAGGGGTTGGAAGTGTTTCCCATAGACCTCCACCAAACTCATTTGATACATTTTGTAACTATATTTTGCATAAAATTTATGTTAATTTTTTAATTGAATTTGTTTTTAAGTTGTCAAGTTTTTCTAGATGTTTTCCAAGTTGGTAATTTTTGTTATCTCTATTGATCATTAAAGGTTGTCATTAGTATCAAAGGTTATCAAAAGATATCAGTCGATTACTTAAATAGAGCTAGTTAGTAACTGGAAGAAAATGGGCTAGTTGGTTAAGCTTATACACTGAGCATCAGACAGTTTACCGAGCATCAACAGACACTGACACCAAGCGACAGTAAACACCGAGCAGTTTATACAGTGTTTATCGATGATCACAGGAAATGACATAGTAATCAAGAATGACACATTCTTCTATGCAAATGATTACAACAAATTAGAAAACATTTTACCAAGATCAAGGAATATTTATTGTTATGATACTCATTAAATGTAATGTATATCTTATGTAAGATTTGATCTAGGCCATTTTTATACACCGTAGATCTTAGGTTTTTGTCTAAGATTTGTAACATAATTTTGTTTAACCAGCATAAAGTATGCTATATAAATGTATGTTTGCATCATTTGTGATGTGAACTGATGTATGAATTATGGAGCACTTAATGCACTTGCCTAACTTTAAGACTATCAGTTGACATAGCAGAACAATATACCGAGGAGATCAGATTAAGAAGAATTAGAATAGGCTAACTGAGTAGTACATAGCAGATACTCATCACAGTTGAGGTGATATTTTATTAGTACTTATTGATCTATATCAGAAAATTAAGTTGTCAATTAGCAGATAATTGCCTATTGCTTTTTAACAAATAGAGTTTTTGGCTAAATCTCTTAACAGAGTAGACTTAAGAGTCTTATGTAAATCTCGTAACCGATTACACACTTCATTAGTGTTGTTAAAATCCTATAACTAGGTAGACCTAGCTGATCTAATATGTTACTCCTAATAGATTAAGATCACCAGAAGTGATCAAAACTTGTAGCCCTAACAGGAAAACCTTTTCTATCTGCAATAGTAAAGAATTTGTGGGTGTCATCCCCACCACATTTTTTACCTTCTAACAAGGGTTTATGCATTACCAAAATACTTGTGTTATGTGATTGATGTATTTTTTCTTTCATGTTGTTTACTATCACAAGTTAAATGAATGATACATGCAATTAGATACAAGTTATTTTGCAAGGTTATTATTGTTTGGTGTTATAGATCTGAAAGGTTTACAAGTAAAAGTATTTGTGGGCACTGATTCACCCCTCCCCTCTCAATACCCTATCTCTCCTAATTCCAACAATTGGTATCAGAGTGCAGTTCTCTTATTGAATAGTTTAACCACTGAAGGGTAAAGATATAAGTCATGGAGAGATATAAGTTAGACAAGACTATTGAGAATGAGAAGATATAGATGGAGATTTTTGTCGAATAGTATAAGAAAGCTAAGGATGAACTAAAGAAAATGCTGGTTGAAAGAAAGAACCTAGCAATTCTGCAAAATGAAATCGATTATCATGAAGAAGCAATTGATGATATATTTGATCATATTGGATCTAGTTCTGGAAGCATTTCAAATGGATCTGAAAGTATAATCTCAGATTTGTCTGAAAAGAATTAGCATCTATTTGAACAAGTGAAAGAAGTTCAAATCTGTCAGGAATCTCAAATGGTGAGAATTGTAGAGATAATGAACAATGCTAGATAGAATGAACAAGAAAGGAATCTAGCCATTAAAGACCAAAGACAAACAATGGAACAACTTCAAGCTAAAGAAAGTAAAATACAAAGACTCACTAATCATCACTTCCAAGTATCTAATCAAATGATGACTGTGAATCAAGAGGTAAACCGAGTGAATGGAGAATTGTCAAGAAAATTAGAAGATGTTGTAAAACTCAGAGAGGAGAATGAGAAGCTAAGAAATAAAGTGAAAACTCAACATCAACATAATGAAATGAAGAAATTGGCTGAAGAAAATTCTAAGAAGATTGACAACTTTCTGTTTAATCAAAGAAGATTTGGGAGTAAAATTGGTCTAGGCTATACCAGCGAAGGAGAATCATCACAACAAGCTGATCAGGTCAACAATAATCAAAATCAAAGACCTAAATTATTGACATGTTATCACTGTGGAAAACCAAGTCACACCTCCAATGTGTGTAGAAGCAGAGTACAAGGTAAAACTCATGGTACTCCTAAATTCAATGTGTTAGCACAAATAAAAATTTCCATGGCTAAGTCATATTTTTCAACTTCTACAAGTATTATTTTCTCTTTCTTTGGCTAAAACTCCATGCAACTTTCAAAAAACTAGCCGTTTCTGAAGATTTTCCACTGTTTATCCTATCCTTGTTATATTTCGGCATGAATTTTTGAATAACATAAAAGACTTAAATGAATGTGTTTTATTCTTCCTGGGCCCCACTCTGACAACATCTTAATCTAATGGTTGTCATAAGACCGCAAGTGATGTTTTAGAGGCTTGCGATGTTACGACAACCGTTGATTCCCTTTTACGATAGAGTCTTTCAACAATGGGTCCACATGCCAGCTATGCCTTGTCAGTAGTTTTTCATTGGTTCGTGGTGTACAACTCAGCTTTCATGATGTCAGTGGGGCCTAATTTCCTAAGGTTCAATGGGTCCTGTGTCAGTATGACTGGGCCGAATAGAAAAATAATTTGATGCCATGTGGTGGTTCATAAGCGGGCCCATTTTTAGTCTGCAAAAGGTTAAAGCACAGAAGAGATCAATGGTCATCATTACACAACCAAAATAACATGCTCAATCTTTAAGATCATGGTGCAACAACAACCATTCAATCTGAGAGGATGTCAGTGGGACCTTGTTGACAGATAAGATTTTAACGGCGGCTTCCCATTGGTCAAAGTATTAATGATGTCAGGAATTGTCAGAGTTCTAAGGTGCTGAGAAGAAAGTCAATTGTCCCTTTGCCATTTTTTGCGATGTGGCATTTTGTGATTTGTCGTAGGGAAGTAATGATGTCGATGGACCTGATCTATTAGAGGTTGCTAGCATATCTCTATTCTTATTGATTGTGGATTTGTCAGTCTTTTGATGACTTGTCAGGTTGATGTCAGTGCCGCCAATTTATTTATTAAGCTTGCAAAATGGTTAACGATAAAAAAGATCTCATGGTTGTCATTATATCACTGAGGCAAGATGCATGAAAGACAAGCCATTGACATAATGATAGCCATTGATTCATTTGTAAAGCTTTTAGCGGTTGTGGTCTCGGTTGTTAGAAGGTGCTGACATGGTTGCTTTTAATTCACCGAAGACTTTTCAAAGGAGGTTTCTTCTGACAGTCTTAAATTTTTCATGAGCCACCCGATCTTCTGGGATTAAAATGGATCTACAGTTATTTTTAAAACTCAGCTGGCAACCATTCCTTTTTAAATTCAAATTTTCCTGCAAGAATTTTACACTAAAATTTGAACTAGTCAGTCACGTAAAGTGCAGAGGTGGCCAAAAATTTATTGATCTAGGGCGTTTGCAGTTGAGGAAGGTGTTGATTACTATCAGGTGTTTCTTTTTCATTTTTTTTTCACACCAGGTGGTTATCAGATTGAAAATATCAGCTAGACAGTGAGATATTTTGAAGAGCTGAGGATAGTATGCAGGAAAAAATTGAGACAATTCATCCAAATATCTCATCTGTTTTAGTCTCTTATTTATTGTAAACCCTTAGGGGTAATTGTAAGAAATTTTTTGTAACCCTAGAATGATCAGATATTTGTTACTATTCCCAGTATAAAGGGATTTTTTAAGATCATTACAAGGGATAGATTTTTTAGGTCTTGACAACAGAAGATTTCTGAAACCCTAGCACTCTGTCAAGGATTGTAATTTTTGCATCAATTTGATTAAGCAATATAGAAGATATACAGTGTGCTACTATTTATCATGCAAGCTTTGTTTCCAAGGTGTATTGAATCCACATGGTGAAAGGTTATACTTAATATAAACATCAGATCTTTTATCTCTCCTTTGTTTTATGTTGTGACTTTATAAATCTTTTCACAAGGTTTATGCATATGTGTTATTGCTTTGAGTTCCAACCTAGGGTTAGATTAAATATTGCTCAAAGTGGGACATGTGTTCATGGGATTCATATGAAGGATTACCATAAGTAGTAAAGAGTTTTGATATTTTTGTTTATGTCTAAAGACCAATCAAAGACACCATTGTACTTATCCCATTTCTTGACTCTATAGCCCAATGAATAAGGCACTGGCCTGTATTTTCCTATCTTTGTGTTGAGAGAATTGACTCAAACCTTGTAATCCCAAAATCATTTAAATCATTACTAGTATTTTTAAGTTTTTATTCATGTATATTGTGTAGGGATTGTATCCAAGTGATATAATTCAAGTTGTTGATTCCTTGAAGAGAGAATCAAGAGGTTATTCTTCCTTGAGACACACTCATAAAAAGAAGAATGAATATCATAACACCACTGTATTATGCTTGAAAATTCATAGTCTTCATTATTATACTTTGCCTTAGGATATTATGGACTGTCTGCAGAGTGATAATGAACTATTGAACCTGTTGGTGTCCAAAATGACGCTTATGCTCTAACAGGCTGCCAATAAACCTTGAGACTAATATTAGGAAAGGTTACCTCCATGTGTGAAAGTTCTGCAAGGTTATTGGACCAACTATAGGGACTTACTATGCCCTCTTCACTTCTAGCTCTACAAAACCAAGGTGGGTGCACCTAACCTAGTTTGAAATACACTTCATACACCAAGACACTAGGTTTGAAAAAATAGATAAAGGATAGTGAGAAAGTGCTAAGTGTTAACCACACACTCATTGACTCTCCATCACTATGAGTAGGATATATATACAACCAAATACTCAAAGACTTAAAGAATAGTTATCAACTTATGTTTTTGGATCATAACAAGAACAAACAATACATATTGACAAAGAGATACTTATTTTAGGCCAGTGCCTCATCCATTGGGCAAGATATCCTAGAATATGAAAGCTACACACACCAGATAATAGCTGAGATTAAAATCCATAAATACACCCACAATCCCCTTTACTACTTATAAAAATCCTTACATAGACAATAAAATAGATCTATGTTCCATCTAAAGCATAATTTCATCCAATCCTAGATTAGAACTTAAGAATGGAGAGACATACATGAAACAACATGCAAAGGAATAGAAAGTCCAAAACCTATCAAAGTTGACACAAAGGAGAGATAAGAGTCTTGCACTTGTATTAAGTTTGATGAATCCTTAAGTGTAAACAAACAATGCAAAGGAGTCAAGCTTGCAAACTAGAGCTTAGACCTGCAAATTTTTCTCTATATCAACAAGCTCTAAATGCCAAAGAGTATCACAATCTTGGATCAAGGATAGAGAGCAATGCAGAACACTAAAAATTGAACCCTCGAACCCTTTGAAAATCTCAAAAAACACAATATATACACTAGCTGCCTTGGAATTCTCAAAGAGAATGCTACAAGCTTAGGGCAAGCTAGGTCTAGGGTTTCCTACCAACTAGGCAATCAAAATCATCAGAAACTAATTCAATTCAGAGGGAAAACACTAAACCAGAGTGTACATAATAAAAAACTAGATCTTCAATCATGATATTTTCTCTGAAAATGCACCGAAGATCAACCAAAATCTGACAAAATTCAAACTAGAAATGACCTTGCAACTGCACTAGTACCTTTCCATTCAATTCCCTATTGACAAATATGTCACTCTGCAACCACATCATGCCCTAGCCCATACTGGAGTGGTAGAGAAGATCAATTCCAACCACCACAGTCACCTCTGCAATCAATTTCTATCCCTTTAGCCACTGGAAACGTCTCCTGAGATTTGAATTCAAATAGAATGACTACTTCATGGCTTTATAGGCGCATCGACGGCTCTCTTTCAAACTTTGATCAACTTTAAGTCACGACTGTTTGATTCTCACCTTTCATGGGCTGCAGATCTCCTTTTTATGTTTTAAAACAAATCAATGGTTGTCACTACTTCGCGGAGCTATCCATCTTGCATCTTTCCCTCACAGTGATACGATAGCCACACGATCCTGCCGCACTTTATCTCTTTAGAAAACCTGATGGCCCCACTAATGTCATAAGAAGAAATTAATAGTTATCTAGATTTCACAAGGCTCTAACACATCCTATGAGATCTTAAGATAGTCCCAGGATTTGGAATCTGTCAGAACGCCCGGGGCCCGCACACGTCATCAAGAAGACTGGTGGCTTGATAAAATATTTTATTGATAGACTATAGTCGCATAGTCACATGATATGGTGACAAGCTTTTATGACCATGTGACAAGGAAAACCGGGAAGACTTAACCACCTGCAGAAATGCTAGAGAAAAGCCAGTGACTACCAGGGAACTAGCGACTAAGAAACTAGACCGTCGCGCATTTGCAAAAAAGTAAAGCTAACCGCTGGAGAAACTGGAGACCATGAGATAAGTAGGAAAGGGGAGCTACCAAATAGAAAGGTCACATGGTTGCATAAAGTCAAAGCCAGCTTATGTGACTATGCGACAAAGGGAAAATTAAACTACCACAACTAGTTTTTGAATACTTGTAGGGTTTTAGCTAGCCAGGGGCAGGAAAAAACTTGTAGGGACCAGAAAGACTAGGAAAATCTATCAGAGATCATGGAAAATTTTACCAGTCCTAACAGTGGCTCTAATTGGGGACATGTGGCTCTTGTAGGCACCATGAGGAACAAAATCTACTGGAAGAGCAGACCATAAAATTTCAAACCAAAAATAACCCTAAGAGAACTAGGGAAGAAACCTAACTACTGCTCATGGAAAAGATACTTCAGGAGAAGTAAAACTTTAGGAGCTGTCCATGAACAGGCAATTCCAAAGTGTGACTAGTTAGATCTTTCAAAATATAGGAATCAATTCCCCACTTACTTTCAATGGGATAAGGGCCTAACCAGATAGGATCAAATTTACCATGTTTCCCCTTATCCTCTAACCTAGCATTCCACATCAAAACAAGATCACTCTCTTCAAATTTTCTCTGAATAGCTCTTCTATCAAACATACTCTTACACTGCTTCTAAAGTATTTCATTCTTTTCATGGGCATCCCTTCTTACCTCCTCCAACTGAATTAACTCATCCATCCTCAATCTCATTTCATCATCTAAGTCTTCATCATATGCCTGGATGAATTTATACATTTGTAATAGATTATTCTGAGGTAATATAGCTCTGATCTCATAAACCAAATCAAATGCGGCACAACCTATAGCCCTATTGACTGTCACCCTATCAGCCCACAATGCCCATTGCAACTTTGAGTCCCGTGACCTTTTATTTCTATCTAGTACTCTTCTGAGAATCTTTATTAGGATTTTGTTTGTGGACTTAGCTTGTCCATTCCCCTATGGATGGTAAGGGGAGGAAAATGAAATATTTATCCCATAATTCTTGCAAAAATCATCAAACTCCTAGGATCTGAAACACATTGCATTATCTACCACTATTGTTTCTAGACATCCAAACCTGGTGAGAATATTCTGCATTATAAAATCAGTAACAACCTTACTAGTGGCCCCTCTTGTGGGAATCGCTTCAACCCATTTAGTAAAGTAATCTATTACCACCAGTATGTAGGAATGCCCACCACTTGACTTACTAGGAATTTCACCTATAAAATCAATACCCCATTGCTGGAAAGGGGCCTGAATTGAGACTGGCCTGAGTGGCATATTCCCACTAAAATTCAACTTACCAGCAAACCTCTAGCATGCATCACACTTTCTTACAAACTGATGTGTGTCTTTGAATATTGTAGGCCACCAAAAATGGGACCTAATGATTTTATGAGTAGTTGTCTTTGCCATGTAATGTCCTCCACATACACCTTGGTGCATAGATTGTAGCAAAGACGTAGATTTCTCTTGATCTACACATTTTAGCAATACACCTTCATTGCTTTTCCACCATAGCTCACCATGTATGATAGCATATCTCATAGATTGCAGCTTGACTATTCTTTTCTTACTTTCAGCCATGTCAGAGGGGAGAAAATTTTTTTGCAAGTAATTGATAACATCTCTGTACCAATCACAATAGTCTAAATCACATACATATGGCCTTTCTTCTTCCTCTAACATGTTCACATGGTTAGCAATCAAATTACTCTGAGCCATTAGTTTTGCAAGTCCTAGGCCTCTTACCAGGTTAGTAATTTGAATGTCTATGTTGAACTCTTGGATCCTATTGATCCATCTGCATCTCTTGCCTAAAACCTCTTGTTGCACTAGAATGTCCTTGACAGTAGCATTGGGAACATAAGCAACCACCTTAGCTCCAACTAGATAACATCTACAAGCCTTGAATAATTTGACTAAGGTAGAGGCCTGTTTCTCAACTATATCATATTTCATTTCTGTTACATGCAAGGATTTGCTGAAAAAAGATATGGGTTGTTCATACCCTTTTGAATTCTTTTGTAGTAACACTGATGCAATTATATGATAAGAAGCAAAGGACAAAATTTGCATGGCTTTACCGTAGTCAAGGGTCCTTAAAATAGGGGCATCTTTAATGGCCTATTTGATATTCTTGAAGGACTCATTTGCTTCCTCTTTCCACTCTACCTTTGCACTTTTCTTCAACATTATAGAGATGGGAATACAAATTTTTGCAAAATTAGTGACAAATCTTCTAAGAAAATTCACTTGTTCAAAGAAATATTGCACACCTTTAACATTCCTTGGTGGTGAAAGCCTGTCTATTGCTGTGACCCTTTCAGGATCAATCCTCACTCCATCTTTGGACACAATATGTCCTAAGTGCTTACCTTGAACCACACCAAAAGAACATTTCTTTGGATTCAAAGAAATTCCATATTCCAAAGCTCTGATGAAAATCTTTTCAAGATGCTCATAATGCTGATCTTCTTTCTTTGAGTATGTTATGAGATCATCTTGGTATACCACAAGGAACTTGTTAATAAATTCTGCAAAGGCCACATCCATGGCTCTCTGAAAAGTAGCTCCTACATTTGTTAGGCCAAAAGGCATTCTAACATATACATAGGTCCCCTAAGGAGTAGTGAATGCTATCTTGAATTGTTCTGACTCCTTGACCATGACTTGATTGTATCCAGAGAAACCATCCATCATTGACATTAACTCTGATCCAGTGACTCTTTGCAGCATGTTTTCCATGTTAGGCAAACCATAGTTATCCTTTAAAGAATTGACATTCAGATTCCTAAAATCAACACATAGCCTAATGTCACCATTCTTCTTCCTGACTGGAACCAAGTTTGACACCCAAGAGGAATGCCTAACAGGCTTGATAATGCCTACATCCATCATCTTCTTGAATTCATCTTGCATCTTAGGTGCCAAAGTAGGATTCACAGGTCTTAATTTTGGCCTATATGGTTTGGTACCTTCCTTCAATGGTATCTCATGTTGGAATAGATCCTCTCTATAAGCTTTTAAATCTTCATAGGACCATGCAAAAACATGTCTAAATTTCTTAAGAAGATCAATCAGATTTCTTCTAGTTCTCTAAGATAAACCTTTTCCTATATAGAGGTTCTTTAGTTCTTGGCTTGTCCCTAGATTCGCTTCCTCCAAGTCAGTCACCTTGTTTACAACTCTAACAACACAAGCCCTTTCTTTATTGTCAAATGCTCTCTCAAGAGAAACCAATCCCCTAGGGATTCTATTAGACTTCAATTGTAGTACTTCCTTCCCAAGGAAATTCTCTTTTCCATATTTGACGTCAACATAGGTACTGGAATCCATTTCCTGACCATCAAAGTGAGATTCACATTGCAAAAACCTCAAGATGTCCTGATCATTAGAAAATACCTACCAATTCTCAACATTATCTGGGATAGAAGGCCTGGTCATAAATCCTACCGTAGATGTATCCACAAAAGTGATATCATCTAGCCTTAATGCTATGTTATCCAATAAGTTAGCCATCCTATTATGGCCTCTATCCACCCAATCAATCCCAAAAGCACTGAAACACTCAATTTCATCCCAAACAGCATTCCTATACTATTTCAGCCTTTGGCTCTTTGATGCATACTTCGATGTAATCTAAGATATCACTAACTCAGAATCACCAATTACCCTAAGATTTTTGATCCCATGTTTTGAAGCTTTTCTCAAACCAATCAATAGGGCTTCATATTCAGCAACATTGTTTGTGCAAGAAAATAGGAGAGTGAAAGAAAATTTAAAGGTCTTACCACTTGGGGATACCAACAACACTCTTGCTCCAGCACCTTCCTTAGAATTTGTTCCATCAAAATATAATGTGCATAAGACATTATCCTCTACCATGTTACTCTCATCATTAGCCAATAGGATAGGTTCAATCTTCTCTTGCACATCTTTCTTCTGAACTTGAAAAGAGGAAATGTCAGTATCAAGAAAATAGTTCATATTTTCTTCTTCATCCTCCTCATCAATCATATGAGGGGCTCCATTTTCTCTTGATACCTTCACACTTTCTCCTCCAATACTAAATGTAGCAAAAGCCAAATCACACTGAATAATCCCTCCCATAGAAGAACTCCACCTTGACAAAAGCATTCCATATTGAGGTGGAATATCAACTACAAGAACACTCATAGTTAATTGTTTATTAGGAAATGCAGCTAACTTATAAGGCAAGGCCTTAATGGTACCAATCACTGGAACTTCTCTTGAATCCATAGCTTGACATCTCCCATGAGGTGTATCAACCTTCAACCTAATGACTTCATTATCTCTGCAGGCATGACATTATTTGATGCCCCTGAGTCAATCATGCAGTTCTTCAATGTTTTTCATTTTATTACAAGAGACAAGAAGAAAGGATCTACTGTCCTAGATGCATTGTTTACAACATTTGTGTCCAAGAAGATTTGAGGGATCTTAGAAACAATTTCTTCACCCTTACTTTCAGATGTGTCCTCCACAGAAGCCACATGTTTGTCATTTCTGCTCCCTTCTTGAACCTGTATTGAAGAAGAAACACCATTGACCCAATCCAAGGCCTTGGCCTTGTGCTCTTCTATTCTCAACATCTCCAAAAGTGGAACCTTGACTGTTATTTGTGATAGAAACTTTGTCATGTCAACTAGAACATACTTTTGGTCATTTACATCTCCTTCAAAGATAGTGACAACTTTATCTTTTTCCAAATCAGACTTGTCTTTGAGAGAAGTTTTTTCTTCATTTTGAGAAGTGGGAGCTACCACCTCTGGTGTCTTTGCTTTACCTTTAGATACTGTAGTAGGTACAATTTTCCTTTTTACTTTCATATTTTTGGGCTTTATTCTCTGTGTTCTTGATAAACATGCTACCTGGTTTACCATTTGCACCTCCTACTGTCCTATTTCTCAAGTTATATCTACTCCTAGCTTGAGTGACCATGTCTGCAGTAATTTGAGAAATTTCTTCATCTGATGGTCTTCTTAAAGAAACTTCCTCCTCACTTTTCACTACACCACAACCAACATCATCATACTCTTCATCATCATCAATAGAATCAACCTCATCCCATGCATGTGAATAATTCATACCACATCCTTCCTTGTCATATGGCTCCTCACCTTCTTGATTATCTGATATATTCAAAGCAATGATACAATGCTTTGGGCTATGAGGGGACTGACATGTAGCACACCATGGAACTTCATCAGCTAAATTCACTGAATTTCTTTGTAGAGGATCAGGGATCCTTCCATCAGGCCTTTCCTTCCTAGTTGGGAGAATGGGCTTGCCATCCTTCCACTGAGTATTATATGGATAATTCTGCATTCTTGGCTGTCTACTATAATTGCTTGGCATTGATCTGTCATTAGCAATAGCCCTATTGTTTCCTTTCTCATTTGGCTTTAAACCTTCTAAAGCCCTCAAAATCTATTTGAGATTGTCCTCTTCTTTGGGTTTAGAGTCATAAGACCTTCCCATGTCTTTCTTATTCTACATTTGAGGTCTACAATCTTCTCTCCTTCCTATCTTTCCTGATATCCTCCTATTGCTCTCAATGTTTATAGCCAATTTGTAAGCCTCCCCAAGATTTCTAGGATTTTTATCTCTCAAGAGATACCCCATCTTTGCATCAAAGGCATTTAGGTATGTCACAAGACACACCCTGTCATCCAATCTGATAACTTGTAGGAGTCTATGCATTGCCTTTTGGAATTTGATATTGAATTCAAGGACCTCTTCATTTTGATTCTTTTTTATATTGTTAAACTCATTAAGGATAAAACCCTCATTAGTTTTATCTCCATAATGTTCCTTGAAACAATTTTTAAATTCATTCCATGATCCTATGCTAGCATGGGGTAGTCCTCTAAACCAATCCCTAGCATCTTTAGTTAAAGATTGAACAAATAACTTCATAATAACATCATCAGGTTCAATATTATAATCATCTATTACATCTATGAAGTGCTTTAAATGTTCCTCACATGAAATGACATTATTTCCAGTAAACTTTGGGAGCTTCTTTCTAATCTCATCAGGAATAACATTGGGATAACCATGACTACCAAAGAAAACAAGTTGTTTGTACCTTTCATGAATAGGGGTACCGTGTGGTAGGTCTACTCCTTGAGATGTGGAAGTTCTTGTGTTAGAACCATCTGAAACTCTAGTAACAGTAGGTACACCATGTGCCTGAGTAGCATTATTACATTGATTTCCACCTTGTCCTAAGAAAGAAGTAGCAACATTAGAGGGTCCTGATGCATGTTTGAGAAAATCAATTTTATTTCTGATTTCTACAGCAAAAGCCTCCAACTCTTCTCTTTCTAGTTCTTTATCCAATATTTCTTTCTTTCTTCTAGACATCTCCAATTCTGAATCTAATCTCATCTCTGGATCAAGAGTTCTATCCACAATGGCTTGTTCATTGATCTAAATCCCAACAGCCTTCTGCTTACCCTTATCTTTGGGTCTTGTATCTTCATAGACCCTATGCACAATAGGCTATTCCTCTACCACATCAAGCTCTAGGACAAAGTTAATTGCCTCCAAGCTTTGTAACTACCTCTTTAATTGTTTAGCCCTAATCATAGCTTGTCTGACCTTTTTTTCTTTATCTTTGTCTCTTTGCAGCCTAATGGCAAGCTGCTCTTGAAATTTCCTTTCCAATTCATAGACCTTCTCAAAGATCTCTTCTGATTCAGGGAGTGTGGTGTCAGACTCATCATCTCCCTCTTGAAACTCTTCCTCATATTGGTTTAACCCCAAGTCATCGGCCCCTTCATATTCTGATAAGTCTTCTTCTTGACTGGGCTTGGCTTGAGTCTCTTGTCTTGTATTCTTCTTAATTCTCCATGTATGAGAAACATTTCTTTTCTTTTTCCATCCTCCCCTTTTCATACTAGGTTCAGAGGTACCTAGAATACCTTCTTCCACCATGTCTTCAGGATTCTTCTTTCTCCGAGACCTAGTAGCCATAGAACTCATCCTTAAAATAATCACTGATCAACATTGCTTTTAGAGATGTTAGAGTCACCACCCAAGAGTATTGGGAATATTACAATACAAAATCCTTACTTCCAAACTTCTCCAATGAGTTATAAATAACAAGATATAGGAAAACCTCTGTGTTTCCAATGATGACCTACTGGTTAGGATAATCATACAATACCTTCCCCAGTAGAGTCGCCATCTTGTTGGTGTCCAAAATGATGCTTATGCTCTAACAGGCTGCCAATAAACCTTGAGACTGATATTAGGAAAGGTTAGCTCCAAGTGTGAAAGCTCTGTAAGGTTATTGGACCAACTATAGGGACTTACTATGCCCTCTTCACTTCTGACTCTGCAAAACCAAGGTGGGTGCACCTAACCTAGTTTGAAATACACTTCATACACCAAGACACTAGGTTTGAAAAAATAGATAAAGGATAGTGAAAAAGTGCTAAGTGTTAACCACATGCTCATTGACTCTCCATCACTATGAGTAGGATATACATATAACCAAATACTCAAAGACTTAGAGACTGGTTCTCAACTTATGTTTTTGGATCATAACACGAAAAAAACAATACATGTTGATAAAGAGATACTTATTTTAGGCCAGTGCCTCATCCATTGGGAAAGATATCCTAGAATATGAAGGCTACACACACCAGACAATAGCTAAGATTCAAAGCCATAAATACACCCACAATCCTCTTTACTACTTATAAAAATCCTTACATAGACAATAAAATAGATCTATGTTCCATCTAAAGCATAATTTCATCCAATCCTAGATTAGAACTTAAGAATGGATACACATACATGAAACAACATGCAAAGGACTAGAAAGTCCAAAACCTATCAAATTTGACACAAAGGAGAGATAAGAGTCATGAACTTGTATTAAGTTTGATGAATCCTTAAGTGTAAACAAATAATGCAAACGAGTCAATCTTGCAAACTACTGCTTAGACCTGCAACTTTTTTTCTATATCAATAAGCACTGAATGCCAAAGAGTATCACAATCCTGGATCAAGGATAGAGAGCAATGTATAACATTGAAAATTGAACCCTTGAACCCTTTGAAAATTTCAAAAAACATAATATATACACTAGCTGCCTTGGAATTCTCAAAGAGAATGCTACAAGCTTAGGGAAAGCTAGGTCTAGGGTTTCCTACCAACTAGGCAATTCAAAATCATCAGAAACTGATACAATTAGGAGGGAAAACACTAAACCAGAGTGTACATAATAAAAAACCAGATCTTCAATCATGATATTTTCTCTAAAAATGCACTAGAGATCAACCAAAATCCTACAAAATTCAAACAAAAAATTACCCTACAACTACATTAGTACCTTTCCATTCAATTCCCTATCGACAAATATGTCACTCTATAACAACATCATGCCCTGGACCATACTGGAGTGGTGGAGAAGATCAATTCCAACCACCATAGTCACCTCTGCAATCAATTTATGTCCCTTTAGCCGCTAGAAATGTCTCTTGAGATTTGAATTCAAATAGAACGGCTACTTCATGGCTTTACAAGCACATCGGTGGCTCTCTTTCAAAATTTGATCAACTTTAAGTCATGATCATCTGATTCTCACCTTTCACGGGCTGTAGATCTCCCTTTTATCTTTTAAAACAAATCAACAGTTGTCGCTACTTCACTGAGCTATCCATCTTGCATCTTTCCCTCATGGTGATACGACAGCCACAGGATCCTGCCGCACTTTATCTCTTTAGAAAAACTAACGGCCCCACTGATGTCACAAGAAGAAATCGATAGTTGTCTAGATTTCACAAGGCTCTGACACATCCTATGTGATCTTAAGACAGCTGCAGGATTTGGAATCTATCAAAACACCCAGGGCCCACACACGTCATCAAGAAGACTGGCGGCTTGATAAAATATTTCATTGATAGACTATAGTCGCATAGTCACATGAGATGGTGACAAGCTTTTACGACCATGCAACAAGGCAGACCGGGAAGACTTAACTACCTGCGAAAATGCTAGATAAAATCCGATGACCGCCAAGGAACTAGCGACTAAGAAACTAGATCGTCGCACATTCACATAAAAGTAAAGCTAACCGCTGGAGAAACTGGAGACCATGAGATAACTAGGAAAAGGGAGCTACCAAATAGAAAGGTTGCATGGTCACATAAAGCCAAAGACAGCTTATGCGACTATGTGACAAAGGGAAAATTAAACTACCACGGCTTGTTTTTGAATACTTATAGGGTTTTAGCTAGCCAAGGACAGGAAAAAACTTGCATGGACCAGGAAGACTAGGAAAATCTATCAGAGACCATGGAAAATTTTACCAGTCCTAACAAAACCAATTCATTGGATTAGAAGCATAGCAGTGAAGACATAATCCACATATCACAAGCTTACTTGAAATAGAGTAACCCATTTATAGGCAATACCCGCCTGAGTACTATGGAGCTCAAAGAAGAAGGAGGACCTTATCCAATCCTCATCAAATTAGGCTTTTTCTTGCAAAGTTAGGGCCCTTTTCCATTGCATTTAAGTCCATACTTTGCTAAGTTTTCCTTTACAAGTTTAAGACCTAACAAAATTGGTGACTCCGCTGGGGAGAACATAACAAAGAAATAAATTTGTTGAGAATCTCTGGTTGCAGTACATAGTGTCAATATCATATACTTTCCTGATTGATTTGGCCCATCCAAGTCACCTAACAAAATTGGCGACTCCACTGGGGAGAATAGGAAATAAAGTATCGATCAAATTTTAGCCCATCTATGTCACCAACAAGTCAGTGACACTCCTGGAGAATAGATTAATATTGTTAAGAGAAAATAGTGTAGGTATCAAGTTGAGTTGGAATCCTAACCTGACTATTTTATTTGATATGTCTGGTGTTATGAATCAACTATAAACAACATGGGTACGAGTAGAGCTAGACTCCTACCTGGCTTGTTTATCATATCCATAAGTTTGCATTGAAGAATATAAGAGTCAGTATCAGTAAGTTTCAAATTTTCTCACTAATTGGTGAGTGGCGACTCTCTCTCTAGTATTTTTGTACTAGTGTTTTATCAATTATCATCATGAGTATCAGAAATATAATATCCTATAGTAGAGAACATCTAGAGGAAAAACTTCAGGGTGGCCTCCCTACTGCATCTAGAAAAAACAAGGATAGAAGCGAAAAAGATAATGATGATATGTCATTTACCTAGAGACAAAAGGGAAATTCAAAACAAGGAGGTTTTATTCCCCCTAATCAAGAAGGAAATGCCTCAAAATATGGGGAAGTAGTAGATTTAGGTCTCAATCAATATGAAGATTACTATTCCCCCTCAGATAGAGAAGGTGAAAGGCCACTTCTAAATAGGAAAGGAATTTCTAGAAGATAACAAGAAAGGGAGGAAAGATCCAAAAGTAAAAGTAGAAGTGGACAGGATTTTTTGCCCCCTTTCACCCTTGGTTCTTCATTACCCTAAGGTTTACATGAATCACAAGATCAACAAGAAGATCCTCAAACATAGCAAGTTGAATCTGAGACAACTTTGCCTAATTCAGATGAAATATTTGAGGAAGTTTATGAGTTAGAAAGGAGAATTCAAGAACAGGCAGCAATCAGGCAGAAAAGAGATAAACAAAAAGAAGAAAGAGTCAGACAAGCTATGATAAGAGCTGACCAGTTGAGAGGATAGTTGTTAGATTTAGAAGCTATAAATTATGTCCCTATTCCTAAAGATACAAGTGAGCAGCCTATGGTTTATAAACTTTTGAAACAAGAGTTCCGAAGGATAAGGGAAAACAAAAAGAAAAGGAATTTTCAATCAAAGAGCCTGTAAAACCTAAAATTCCTATAGATCAGGCTTTGAGATTGTAGACCTTGAAAAAGCAAAGAAAGAACAAGAGTTGTTAGCCAAGCAACTTGAAAAAGCAGAAATAGAAGCTGCAACTTTAAAGATGAAGAAAAAAATTGATTTTCTAAAAAGGTCTACATGACCTACTAATTTTGGCAATTCTACTATGACACAAGGAGCAGTAGCTACAAATGCAAAAAATCAAACAAAAAATGTCCCTCCACCAGGCGGACTTGGTTTTGCTACTACTAATACTAATGCATCAACATCTCAAGGTGTTGGAATTTTCAATACAGGGGTCATTCAAGAAAGATGTAAATAGTTGGTTTTTACTGGTATCCCTAGTTACCCAAACCCTTTCCCTGAAGAAATCAGAAAGAAGCTTCCTAAATTTATAGGAAGCAATGTTGTAACTTTTGAAGAGCACTTGAAAATTTTTATTGATGTAATTGATGATTACAATATTGTGCCAGATGATGTTATCATGAAATTGTTTGTGCAATCTTTAACAAAAGATTCAAGAGACTGGTTTAGAGCTTTGCTTCATGGTAGAATTGGTTCATGGAACCAGCTTAGGAATTGTTTCAAAGAGAAATATGGTGACAAAACACATGAAGGATTCATGCTCAATGAATTTAACAACATAAAAAAGAATTTCAATGAGGATGTTGTTGAATTTAATGTTAGATTTCAAAAGGCCATGCACAAATTATTGCAAGTTATCAGATTGGATGACAGAGTATGTCTTGTTACATATTTGAATGCTTTTGATTCCAAGATGGGTTATCTCCTAAGAGATAAGAATCCAAGGAGCCTTGTTGAGGCTTACAAATTAGCTGTGAATATAGAAAGTAACAAAAGGATTTCAGGGAAATTGGGAAGAAGAGATGATAATCAGTCTCCTTTGCTAAATAGAAGGGATTGAGAAAAAGTACAAAATGTGAACCAAAGGAAGATGAAAGTTTGAATTAGATCCTAAAAGCAATCAAAGATCTCAAGCCTAGTGAAAGTAGAAATAATAAAGCTGTAGCAGGAGATAAGATTCCTTTCAATAAAGCACCAAGAATGCAGAACTTCCCATATAATACTCAGTGGAAAGATGGAAGACCTATTCTTCCTGAAAGAAAGGATAAACCCAATGATAGAACCCCTGATCCACTACAAAGAAATATAATTAATATGGTTGAGGAAGTTCCTTGGTGTATTTCTTGCCAATCACCACATGATCCAAATTATTGTGCCATATCTCAAGGTGTCTCTGCACATGAAGAGAAAGTGTCTGATGAGGATCATTCTTATGATGACCAGGGATGTGAAATGTTTTCTTCTCATGTTTTAAGTGAAGTAGATTCTGCTGAAGAGGATGAAAATCAGGATGTTCTTAATTCCCAAGCTAGAAATGAGTCATATCATCAACAAGTTTTTTCTGATGATGAAGATAGTGAGCCTGATAATATCTAGTGTAATGTGAAAAAAATGAAGAAACAGTTACTTTAATGAGACCTTCTGATGAGGAAATAGCCCTGATAATAGCAAATATGGTTACACAAGAAAAATCAAACTAGAATTTGAGAAATAGAGTTGTGGGTGATCCAAATCAGAAGCCAGATGGGATTTTCATCAAGAAAACAAACAAAGATGTAACAACACAATAGGAAAAGACTAAATATGCTAATCCTATTGATAATGTCAACATAAAAAAGGTGACAAAGCCTAACATTGTTTATAAGGTAAAAGCTAAGTCTGCAGCTGAGGTTTTACCTGCGGTGCAAAACAAAAACAAGGTTCAAAATGACAAACCTACAGATACATCCATCCAAGGAGCTGAGAAAAAGAATGAAGATTCAAAACTTGGTGTTTTTGATTTAAAGTATGTTCCAATTGACATGAGTAAATTATTATCTCAAATCACTATCAAATTTCCACTACTAGAGATGATGAGAATTGAGGAACATAAGGGGAAAGCCCTAGATTGGGTAAATGGTGTAGTACATATAGATCCTCAAAAGGAAGGAAGGATTGAGAAATAGTTGATAAATATTAATGATGAAGAGGGAGATTGTAATGATGAAATTATCTCTAAAATCCCTCAGATTTATTTGGACACAAATGTTGTCATTACTAATGCAGGAACAGTTAATCCTTTCTTCCTGACTTTACAAATCAATGGAAAATTATTAAAGAATTGTATGATTGATTCAGGAGCATCAAACACTATTATGCCCACTGAGATTATGAAATCATTAGGATTAAAAGTGGATACACCCCATGGTTGGTGTCAAGCAATGGATTCAAGAGAAGTGCCAGTTATTGGTACTATTAAGGCCCTACCTTATAGATTGGCTCCATATCCCAACAAACAACTGACCATGAGTGTTTTGGTGGTGGATATTCCTCCCCAATATGGAATGTTACTATCAAGAAAGTGGAGTGATTCTATGGGAGGAATCATACAATGTGATTTATCATTTTCCACTTTCAATCTTGAAGTAAAGAAGATCAAGATCACTAGGGAATCTAGAACTCCTCACATGATTGAAGAGGAAGAGGAAGATTCAATGAACTATTTCCTTGACACTGATATTAATGCTTTCAAGGTACAGAATAATGAAGTAGAGGAGAATCATGAATCAATTAAGAAATTAGAATGTCAAGAAGGATGGATTGATCTTGATAGTCTATGGACTATGCACTTTGATGGAGCCAATAGCAAAGAAGGATCTGGAGCTGGAATATTGCTTATAGCTCCTAATGGTAAAACTTTGAAATTCTCCTTTTCCTTGCTATTTTCATGTACAAATAATGTAGTAGAGTATGAGGCTCTATTAATTGGTCTTAGACTAGCATCAAGACATGGTATAAAATGTTTGAGAGTCTTAGGTGATTTAGAGCTAGTCATTTCTCAAATAAGATCCAAATATCTTTCAAAAAATTAGAAATTGAAATAGTATAGGAATGTTGTTTGGGATGAGATTGAAAGTTTTAATGCTTTTAATATTTTCTAGATGGAAAGAAATCAGAATAGGATGGTAGATTTATTGGCAAACATAGCTCTTAAGCTAGAGGATGTCACTTTTGCTGATATTTCTAAAGTAGAGGTACAAGCCAAGCCTTCTATTCTAGATAATTTAGAGAATTGGAAAGTCTTTTCTGATGACCAAGATATATTGAGGTTTCTCCATTGTGAATGTCACTTCGGTGATAATGAAATGGATTTTAGCACATATGTTGACATAGTGGATGGTAAAGAGGTCATTTTTGGAAAAGATGTCTTACAATTGAAATCCAATAAGGTCCCTAAAGGATTAGTTGCTCTTGAGAGGGCATTTGATAATAAAGATAAAGTCTCTCATGCCAATACCAATAAAGTGAATGAGCTTGATGAGATAAATGTGGGTACTGAGATAGCCCCAAAGAAAGTTTACATAGGTAGGTCTCTCTCTCCAAAAATTAGGAAAAATTGGATTGACCTTCTCAGAAAATTTAGGCATGTTTTTGCCTGGTCTTATGAAGATCTTAAAGCATATAGAGAAGACCTTTTCCAACATGAGATCCCACTTAAAGATGGTACAAAACCTTTTAGATAGAAGTTGAGGCCTGTTAACCCAACATTGGTACCTAAAATGCAAGGTGAACTCAAGAAGATAATGGATGCTAGAATAATTAACCCAATTAGGCATTCCACTTGGGTTTCAAATTTGGTGCTTGTCAGAAAGAAGAATGGTGATAATAAGTTATGTGTAGATTTCAGGAATCTTAACATAAATTCTTTAAAAGACAATTATGGGTTACCTAACATGGAGAATATGTTACAAAAGGTTACTGGATCAGAATTGATGTCCATGATGGATAGCTTTTCTGGTTACAATCAGGTCATGGTTAAAGAAATAGAATAGTTTAAGACTACATTTACTACTCCATGGGGAACACATATTTATGTTAGGATGCCATTTGGCTTGATTAATGCTAGTGCCACTTTTCAGAGGGCTATGGATGTAGCCTTTGAATATTTAATTAATAAGTTTATGGTAGTTTATCAAGATGATTTGATAGCATTTTCAGAAAAAGATGAACAACATTGTCAACATCTTGAGAAGATTTTTATCAAAGCATTGCAGTATGGGGTTTCTTTGAACCCAAAAAAGTGTGCCTTTGGTGTGATAGAAAGAAAGTTACTTGGGCACATTGTTTCAAAAGATGGAGTAAGAATAGATCCTGAGAGAGTGGAAGCAATTGATAGGCTCACTCTACCAAAGAATATAAAAGGGATTCAGTCCTTTTTAGGACAAGTTAACTTTTTAAGAAGGTTCATAACTAACTTTGCAAAGATTAGTATTCCCATTTCAAAGATGTTGAAGAAAGGAGCGAAAGTTGAGTGGAATACTGAAGCAGTATAAGCTTTCAATGATATTAAGATGGCCATAAAGCATGCCCTAGTCTTGAGAACACTAGATTATAGCAAACCCATGCAAATATTTTCTTTTGCATCTGCCCATATAGTTGCTGCAGTATTGTTACAAAATAATGATGAAGGTTTTGAACAACCTATTTCCTTTTTTAGCAAGACCTTACAAGAAGAAGAATTGAATTATGATATTGTTGGAAAACAAGCTTATGCCTTGGTGAAGGCTATTAAAACATTCAGGTGCTATTTGGTGGGAGCCATAGTGGTTTCTTATGTCCCAAGTGCTACAGTTAAAGATATTTTAGTCCAACAAGAAGTTTCAGGAAGAAGATGTAGGTGGATTAATAGAATTCAAGAATTTAACATTGTTATCCACATTACAAAGTTAGTAAGAGGTTTAGGCCTACCAAAAATAATGGCCCAAAGAAATTTAAATGCAAATCAAATTAATTCTTTGGAGGAAGATCAGAGGCCTTATATCTATAATATGGACTATTGTGAATGGTACAAGAATATTATCAAATATCTACAAAAGATGTTTTTACCTCCTGAATTGGATGATAATAAAAGAAGGACTGTAAAGCTCAAATCCTTGAGGTATACAATTATAAATGGAGAATTATGGTGGAGATGTAATGAAGGAGTTTTATTTAGATGTGTAGATCAAGAAAAACTAGAGCTTTTGATGAATGAAATGCATAATGGAGTTTGTGGAGGACACTACATGGCTAAGACTATAGCCCACAAGATTATCAGGGAAGGTTTTTGGTGGCCTTCACTTTTCAAAGATACTCATCAATTTGTGAAGAAGTGTGATCCTTGCCAAAGATTTGTAGGGAAATTAAATTTTAGAGGGATTCTCCCTCTCAAACCTGTCTCTGTTGAAGCCCCTTTTCAAAAGTGGGGTATGGATTTTATCGGTGAGATTCCAAATAAGTCCAGTGGTGGACATTCACACATTTTGGTAGCAACTGACTATTTTACCAAATGGGTGGAGGTAATTCCTACTAGAAGGGCAACTAGTAAGGTAGTAATAGATTTTATGAAGTACAATATCTTAACAAGATTGGTTGCCCAGAGACTGTGGTAGTTGACAATGCATTGTGTTTCAGGTCAGAAGAATTTGTTGATTTTTACAGACACAATGGTATCAGAATTTCATATTCATCTACTTATCATCCACAAAGTAATGGCCAGGCAAAATCCAGTAATAAAAGCTTAATCAAGATCCTAAAGAGAGTCTTGGATCAAAATAAGAAGGCTTGGGATTCCAAATTGCTACAAGCTTTATGGGCTGATAGGGTGATAGTTAAGAAAGCAATAGGGTGTGCCCCATTTGATTTAGTTTATGGAATCAATGCAAGATTACCCCAGAACAATTTTCTGTAGATGTATAAATTCATTTAGACATATGATGATGATGTTGAAGAGGACATGACAATTACAATGAATGACTTAATTCAATTGAATGAAACAAGGAATGATGCACATGACAGAAATAAAAAAATGCAGGCTCAGTGCAAGGTTCTATATGATAAGCGGACTACTCAGAAAATTTTTGTCAAAGATGACATGGTCCTGATGTGGAATGCCAAACTAGAAGATAAAGGAAAACATGGGAAATTTGATCCCATTTGGTTAGGCCCATATATTATTGAAGAACATTGGGGGGCCAAACTCATATATTTTGAAGAATTTAACAGGAAATTTTCTAGAGTTACCAGTGCATGGCAATTTTCTGAAACTTTATTATTCCTAAGTCTCTGAGGGTTTCTATGTATGTTTGTTTGTAAATTCTAGTATGATTTTCCTTGTTTTAGGGTCTAAGTTTTTTTCTAGTTTTCTGTACTAGGAGATTCTACAATTCTTGTTCAAACTAGCGTTTGATCATCCTCAGAAAGAGCCACTGTTAGCACAAATAAAAATTTTCGTGGCTAAGTCATATTTTTCAGCTTTTACAAGTGTTATTTTCTCAGTCTTTGGCTAAAACTCCATGCAACTTTCAAAAAACTAGCTGTTTCTGAAGATTTTCCATTGTTTACCCTATCCTTTTTATATTTTGATGTTACTTTTTGAATCACTTAAAAGTCTTAAACGCATGTTTTCTAGTCTTCCTAGAACCATCTCTAACAACATCTTAATCTAACGGTTGTTGTAAGACTGCAAGTGATGTGTCAGAGGCTTGCGATGTTACAACAGTCGTTGATTCCCTTTTATGGTGGAGTCTTTCAACAATGGGTCCACATGCCAGCTATGCCTTGTCAACAGTTTTTCATTGGTTCACGGTGTACAACTCAGCTTTGATGAAATCAATGGGGCCTAATTTATCGAGATTTAGTGGGTCCTATGTTAGTATGACTAGGCCAAATAGATAAATAATTTGATGCCATGTGGCAGTTCGTAGGTGGGCCTATTTTCAATCTGTAAAAGGTTAAAGCACGGAAGAGATCAATGGTTGTCATTACACTGACAAAATAACATGCTCGATCTTTAAGATCATGGTGCAACAACAACCATTTGATCTAAGAGGATGTCAGTGGGACCTTCCTGATAGATAATATTTTAACGGTGGCTTCCCATTGGTCAAAGTATTAATGATGTCAGGAATTGTTAGAGTTTTGAGGTACCAAGAAGAAAGTCAACTGTCCCTTTGCTGGTTTTCATGATGTGGCATTTTGTGATTTATTGCAAGGAAGTAATGACATCGGTGGACCTGATCTATCAGAGGATGCTGACATATCTCTGTACTTATTGATTGTAGATTTTTCAGTCTTCTGATGACTTGTCAGGTTGACGTCAGTGCCACTGATTTATTTATTAACCCTGCAGACTGGTTAATGATAGAAAAGATCTAGTGGTTGTCATTATATCATTGAGGCAAGATGCATGAAAGATAAGGCAATGACATAATGATAGTCATTGATTCATTTGTAAAGATTTTAGCCGCTATGGTCACAGTTGTCAGAAGGTGCTGACATTTTTTTTTTAATTCACCGAAGACTTTTCAAAGGAGGTTTCTTCTGAAAGTCTTAAATTTGTCGTGAGCCACCTGATCTGCCAGGATTAAAATGGATCTACGGTTATTTTTTAAACTCAGCCAGTAACTGTTCCTTTTTAAATTCAAATTTTCCTGCAAGGATGTTACACTAAAATTTGAACCAGTCAGTCGTGTAAAGTGAAGAGGTGGCCAAAAATTTATTGATCTAGGGCATTTGTAGTTGAGGAAGGTGTTGATTAATATGAAGTGTTTCTTTTTGATTTTTTTTTCATGCTAGGTGGTTATCAGATTGAAAATATTAGCTAGACAATGAGATATTTTGAAGAGCTGAGGACAGTATGCAGGAAAAAATTAAGACAATTCATCGAAATATCTCATCTATTTCAGTCTCTTATTTATTGTAAACCCTTAGGGGTAGTTGTAAGATATTTTTTGTAACCCTAGAATGATCAGATATTTGTTTATATTCCCAGTATAAAGGGATTTTTTAGGATCATTACAAGGGATAGAGTTTTTAGGTGTTGACAAGAGAAGATTTCTGAAACCCTAGCACTCTATCAAGGATTGTAATTTTTGCATCAATTTGATCAAGCAATAGAGAAGATATATAGTGTACTTTTATTTATCATGCAAGCTTTGTTTCCAAGGTGTACTAAATCCACATGGTGAAAGGTTATACTTAATATAAACATCAGATCTTTTATCTCTCCTTTGTTTTATGCTGTGAATTTATAAATCTTTTCACAAGGTTTATGCATATGTGTTATTGCTTTGAGTTCCAACCTAGGGTTAGATTAAATATTGCTCAAAGTGGGACATGTGTTCATGGGATTCATATGAAGGATTACCATAAGTAGTAAAGAGTTCTGATATTTGTGTTTATGTCTAAAGACCAATCAAAGACACCATTGTATTTATCCCATTTCTTGACTCTATAGCCCAATGAATAAGGCACTGGCTTGTATTTTCCTATCTTTGTGTTGAGAGAATTGACTCAAACCTTGTAATCCCAAAATCATTTAAATCATTACCTATCTTTTTAAGTTTTTATTCATGCATATTGTGTAGGGATTTTATCCAAGTGATATAATTCAAGTTGTTTATTCCTTGAAGAGAGAATCAAGAGGTTATTCTTCCTTGAGACACACTCATAAAAAGAAGAATGAATATCATAACACCACTGTATTATGCTTGAAAATTCATAGTCTTCATTATTATACTTTGCCTTAGGATATTATGGACTTTCTACAGACTGATAATGAACTATTGAACCAATTCATTGGATTAGAAGCATACCAGTGAAGACATAATCCACATATCACAAGCTTACTTGAAATAGAGTAACTCATTTATAGGCAATACCCACCTGAGTACTGTGGAGCTCAAAGAAGAAGGAGGACCTTATCCAATCCTCATCAAATTAGGCTTTTTCTTGCAAACTTAGAGCCCTTTTCCTTTGCATTTAAGTCCATAATTTGCTAAGTTTGCCTTTACAAGTTTAAGACCTAACACAATGGATATTGTTATTACTATGGAAAGTATGGTCATCAAGCATATGAATGTAGAGCCAAGCTAAATAATAATGTAAAGTATACTACTGTTGAGAAGTTATGCTATACTTGCACAATAAGCACGGACACACTGTGTGACAATGTAGGGCAAAATTGAAGCAAGTATGGACTCCTAAGCAGAAAACATAGCGCAAGCCTTATCAACCGATGAAACAAGGTAACTCTTATGTTTGGGATTATAACACATGGACTAACTATATTACATGTGGTAGATATGGGAACATTGCATAAAATTGTAATAGGAAAAGATGGGCTGGACAATCAAGAAGCTGGACAAGAACTAGAATGGCATGTCTGCATTGCCATAAAGTCAGTCATTTAAGCAAGAATTGCAGAGACCAAGCACTAGAGGAAGATCATGTATTTGAGAGTGGAAACACTATTGCAGAAATCATGAAGATAAGGAACATTATGTGGAGAAAAGCATCTAATGAGAATGCTGAGTCAAGTAATGCTATCGGTGAAACCTCATCCACTGGATTGGGTGACATCACTTCCTCCACCTAAGGTGAAATAGGTATGTATGGGACTGACATTTCAAAATAATCACATTTTACATATAGTTCCTTATACATAATGAGCACATACCAAATCTATATGAAAAGAGATGCATTATGGTTTATATGATAAGAACGAGAAAAGTTACATAATTGGTAAATGTGAGACCAAGAGTTGGTTACCCGTCGGTAATCACTATTCAGGGTTAACCGAGCACATGTATCAACTGACGAAGGATTTGTGTGTTAACTGACCTATTGAAATTCTATAGTACTTATCGAGCTAATAGTTGTTATGTACTGAAACATAGTTCAAGCATTTATTGCATGAAATTTTGAGCGGGAATATCAAAAAGTCTATAAATACACAAAAACAAAGTTCATTTTTACACTGTGATTTCAAAGAGCGAAGATTTCACTGAAAAGAGTTCGAGAAAAAGATTTTCAAAAAGATTCAAGGCTATGATAGATCGAACCAACATCACTCTTTGATGATTCCTAGTAAGTAGAGTTGCTACCAAACAATTTACTTAACCTACGGCTTGCCAAAACCCTAAATCGATTTATGGCATCTACATCGATTGCAAGAAAATCACACAATGTTGAGGAAGAAGTAAATTTGATTGTTAGAGCTAATTTTGACAAACCTAAGTACAAACCACACCTTAAGATTGCATCACAAATAGACACAATGGGCACATTTTTAAGCATACTAGATAGGGTTTTGTTAACAAAAGATGTACGAGCATACATTCATTACAAACTTGGTGAGGTAAGAGATTTTGAGACTATTGTGGCATATCAACAATTATGTGGCACCGATGGAAAACTTAAACCTGAATTTGAAAAGATTGAGAAATCATGGTTATCATGCACCATACACTTTCTACAATCATTCAAGGAAGATTGGATAAGGATTGTATTGAGCAGGTATCATGATGGAAAATTTTGGTTGGATAAACCAGTAGAGGTCACAAAGAAAATGATAAGTAGGGTTATTGGCTATCCTACAACTGACAAGACTAAATCTTTTCAAAGCTCATCCCGAGCTGATATTGAGAAGAACATTGGAGCTACATGGGATGGTTGAGCACTTAAAATTTCAATAATTAAAAAACCAATGGTAAAATTTGTAGCACATTTGATTGGGTACAAGATATTTCAATAAAGTAGACTTAACAATGTACCCAATAGCACAGTTGACATGGCACATAAAATTGTGAAGAAAGATCACCAGGTTTATTTGTTTATTCCTCTATCTACAAAAGTACCTCCTTGGTGTCGGTAAAGTAAATTGGATGTCAGATAAACTGATAACTATGCAAATTACCAAGATGGTGAATAAGTTAGGAGATGATTTGAATAAAGAATCTGATAAGTACTTCAAAGAATTTTAGGTCAAGATGAATCAAAGATGTAGAATTCCATGAGAATTAGTTGATAAATTTGAGATAGATATATTCTTTGTAGTAGACACCGATCATACTATGATAAAAGAAGTTGAACCTAGGACAAAATGACTAGCACTTATGGGATATGAAATGAATTATGATTTCACCTTGAAATCAATAGAGACACTGCTAGCATTACCAAAGGACATAAAGGCTAAAAGGTTTGGTACCTATGAAGAAGCTAAGTCTAGAATCATGACAGGTCATGTCATCAGTAAGATAACTAGGAAAGTAAAGAAAGTGAAGAAAGACCTAACAATACCAAAAGTAAGAAAGTGAAGAAAGTGAGGAAACCAAATCTAAAAAATAAAAATACCCTATTCTGATTCCTCCCACTGAAATTCAAAAGGACATGCAGTTGCCAAAACAAATAGGTATAAGGACAAGATCTTCAACTACAGTCTCACCACCACTAAAGAAAGGACTAGTAGAAATCACAAGACCACATGCAACTACACCGACAAAGACACATGTTAAGAAAAATACCAAGGTTGTAGTAGAGGCACCAAAGAAAAGGAAAAGACTAATATGAGGTAAGGAAGATAGAAAATGAAGATGAAATTAGTCAATTCAAAGTGATAAGCAACAAGGTAAGGTCAATAGATGAAAAGATTGAAGATATAATTGAGAATCGTGACCTTTTTTTATCCTGAGCTTAGTAAATTTGACAAAATATCACATCAGGATCAAACAAAGATTGAAGAGGTGGTTATCCAAATGATGATAAAGTTTAAAAGAGTTCCATTAGATTTTGAACTCTCATTACCATAGGAGCTAGATAACAGAATAAAACAAAAGTGGGCTTATGCACTAGACACTGAGAAAACAAAGAGAGAAAGATCTCTAATTTAGGTAGCCCCACATTTAAGCCTAGCAGAACTTAATGAATACATGGCTAATTATCAAGAAAGATTTATGGTAAAGAAGTAAGCCATGATGATACTGGATGAGAATGTGGTAGATATAGATGTAATAGGCAATTCCCTATGGACATCAATTCTTAAATCCAAAGAACAAGCTGAGCAAAAAGAATTTTTAACTCTGTCTAAGAAGAGACAAAATTCCAAAGGAAAAGGTATCTATATTGATGATACTATAGCAAAGAAGTCTAAGGATTTTGGTATATCAGTTTTTGAAGTAATTGATATCACTGATCAAAAGGAATAAATAAATGTTTCACAGGATGCACCGAATCCAGCAAAGATCCAAATAAAGAAGACAACAGATGAAGATTTACTCATTGAAGACATTAGAAATGGTGATCCTGATGACAATGATGATGAGGATCAAAACACTACACCAGCACATACTAAAGATGAGGCACACATCATTGAATGTTCATTTACATCATTATTGGGTGAGCTTCCTATACTTGCAGAGGTAGTAGAAATACTTTCAAAAGAGAAACCCGAAGGCTCAGACCCTGAGCAACATAAAGAGACAATAGGGGAACAAGACACTGAAACACCTACAAAGACAAATAATCCTAAAGGAATAGAGGAAATGAATATAGATACATAGGCCCAAGATGAGCCCAAGGAAACCAAGGTGATCCCACTTGACACCACATCTGAGGAGAAAAAGAAGGAAGAAAGTGTGTCAATTGAGAAGGATACTTTGAGGGAGGAAGACAAGGTTTCTATCACCATTGTCAAGAAGTCACCCCTTACACCAAAGAAGAAGAAGAAGAAAAAGAAAGCCAGAGGGCCGATCACTCTAGAAAAAGTGATTTTAATACCAAAGTGTGACCCGAGGACCGTTAGCCCTAAGGAATTGAGCAGATATGGGGAACTATGTTCAAGAAAGGCAGCACAAGAAAAGTTGAAGCAAGAAACAAAATGTAAAGAAATCTTAACAGATGTGAGGGATATCTTACAATAGGTAGTACCTGAAGTGAGCATTGATGAAGATACTCCTATCATAGATCAACTTGCTACACCTACTGAGAAGATAAATGCCCCGGACACTGATGCAGACAAGCAAATTGAAGAAAGGGTAGAATCCAAGATTCAACATCAACTAGTAGAAAGAATCAGCCAAGAAGTGGCAATAAACAAGGTCAAGTTATCTGAGGTAATAATCGAGATCAAATCTATAACCTAGATAATTTTTCAATTCTTACTGAAGCTATGCACTATTGAAACCTTCACTACTAAGATCAGTGAAAAGATCAAAGGACTAGAAGATGAAATCAAGTCTAGTGAAAATGTAGCTATAATCGAGCCCCAAGATTTTTCAAAGCATATTCAAAGAGTTCAAGAGCTCAAGTGGTTAATATCAAATCTCAAGAGACAAGAAGAGTAGATCATAGATCAGGTCACTGAGTTACAGAAAGAACTCATTCCATACTTGAAGATTTTTTAGGAACACACTATCAAAGCAGATCAACTTGGTGCAACACTAGAAATTTTTGTGTTGGAAAATATCTTTGACTTGCATGCACAAGTTGGTCTTGAGAAAATTTCTCTCACCAACTTGAAAGAGGAATGGGAAAACCTCTTGGAGTCTGTGAAGAAAACCCATCAGCATAATTTTGACAAGATGTGAGTATACAGTCTAAAAAAAAAAAATTGTATTTGGCATTACTATCAAAAAGGAGGAAATCAATGTATATGTCATTATGCCAAATTTGTACATAGATGCTACGTATAATACATATTACTAGGAGCATGCACTGAGGGGGAGTATATAGAACTTTGTATATATGGTGGAGATATAAGATGTAGAAAATTTTGTCTAGATACATTCAAGTTTTGGTAGTAATGCCAAAGAGGGAAATTGTTATCTCTATTGAGTATTAAAGGTTGTCATTAGTATCAAAGGTTATCAAAAGATATCGGTCGGTTACTTAAATAGAGCTACTCGGTAACTGGAAGTAAACAGGCTAGTCTGTTAAGCTTATACACCGAGCATAAGATAGTTTACTGAGCATCAGATGACATTGACACCAAGCGATAGTAAACACTGAGCAGTTCATACAGTGTTTACCGATGATAACAGGAAATGGCATAGTAATCAGGAATGGCACATTCTTCTATGCAAATGGTTACAATGAATTAGAAAAACATTTTACCAAGATTGAGGAATATTTATTGTTATGATAATCATTAAATGCAATGTATATCTTATGTAAGATTTGATCTAGTTCATTTTTGGACACCGTAGATCTTAGGTTTTTGTCTAAGATTTTTAACCTAATTTTGTTTAAGCGGCATAAAGTATGCTATATAAATGTATGTTTGCATCATTTGTGATGTGAATTGATGTATGAATTATGGAGCACTTGAAGCACTTTCCTAACTTCAAGACTATCAGTTGACAAAGTAGAATAGTATACCTAGGAGATCAGATTAAGTAGAATCAGAATAGGCTAATTGAGTAGTATAGAGTAGGTACTCATCACAGTTGAGGTGATATTTTATCATTACTTATCGATCTGTATCAAACAATTAAGTTGTCAATTAGCAGATAATTGCCTATTGCTTTCTAACAATTGTAATAGAGTTTTTGGCTAAATCTCTTAATAGAGTAGACTTAATAGTCTTATGTAAATCTCTTAACTGAGTACACACTTCATTAGTGTTGTTATAATCCTATAACTAGGTAGATCTATCTTATCTAATATGTTACTCCTAATAGGGTAAGATCACCAGAAGTGATCAAAACTTGTAGGCCTAACAGGAAACCCTTTTCTATATGTAGTAGTAAAGAATTTTTCGGTGTCATCCCCACTGTATTTTTTACCTTCTAACAAGGTTTTTGTGTTACCAAAATACTTGTGTTATGTGATTGATGTATTGTTGATTTCATGTTGTTTACTATCACAAGTTAAATGAATGATACATGCAATTAGATACAAGTTATTTTGCAAGGTTATTATTGTTTGTTGTTATAGATCTGAAAGGTTTACAAGTAAAAGTATTTGTGGGCACTGATTCACCCCACCCCTCTCAATACCCTATCTCTCCTAATTCCAACAATTTTATAGTGTGTAAACATTCAATGGACACAAATAGATTTACTAGAGAAACAATGACTAATTTAACACAAATAGGAACTGATTTAACACTTCACCTACTCAAAAACACAAACCAATGAAATAATCCACATTAGGCCAAGAGAGGTTAACACATTCAAAATGCACTTATGAGCATAGACCTAGAATGAATGAAATTGATTAAATAATGAAGGTATGTTAGTTTGAGCTTCACTTGGTTTTGAGAATACTTTAATATTCTTTACTTAACAAGGCCAACCACATGAAGGTGGAAGCTCATCTGGCAATCTAAATTCCCCATTAACATCTAATTACACACTTCATTCATCCATTTATGAACTATAACATTCAATCAATACAATCACATAACATTAATTAATATGATATAACATTCATTAATACACAACACTAATCAAGAATTCATTAACACATAACAATATTCATTAACATGACATATAATTCAATATTAATACACAAAATTCATAGATAATTACTTAAAACAATGTTCTTTCATTATCCAACAAAGTTAATCAAACAAGTTTTATCAAAGAGCATTTTTAAGAAATCGTTTCTTTTTTTGGGTTTTTCTTAGATTTATTATTTAGGTAAAGGTTGAGAGGAGCATCAATATTATCTTCCTCCTCTTGTGTTTGTGATCTCAAATTATGATGCTTCCTCATGTCTTGAGGAGGACAACACTACTGCACTAAAGGGGGGTTTGCTGTAATAATAAGTAAATGGGTTAAATTCGCATACTTTTTTGTACTGGTACATGTATTTCATTAACCAGTAGAACATAACATGCATTTTTCTTTACCTAAAAATGCTCAACCTCAACATGCTCAACATGCTCTAAAATATTCAAAAAAGGTTACATGGCCAATTACAATTAAAGATATTAAATTCTATTAATAATTATGTAATTTATTTCCAATAGCAAATTAATACCTCCAACACTGCGATGCACATCATGGCCTTCATCACGCCTAGGTTCTGTGATAGGATTTAAAGGCTATAATGAAATGTCATGTGCATTATTATCGTGAAATAGTCAATTTATGTTTGAAATTAACTATTCAATTTGATTTACTTTTCATTTGACCAATTTACCTATGTCTCATCTGGAGCAGCTAATTCTTCGTAGTGGCCTTCACATTCTTGGTGTAGGCGCGCAACCATGATTGCATAGCCTTCCTTGAAGGCTATTCTCTTGTCTTCATATGTGGGCTCTACATTGAATTTTGTGCCCTATATTTTTTGTTTAATATCATCACTTTTACATGTATGATTTGATTAAACAGAATTGTTTGCAACCTTATTTTAGACACTAAAAAATGGATAAGTGCTTTTAAATCATAAAATTAGCTTAAATCATCAAAATGCACTAATTCAATTAAAATGGATCAAATGAAATCAAATTGGAAAAAATCAATTAAATCAAAGGAAAAATCAAATAATGACATTAAATAATTAAACCAAAGCTTAAAGGGGTGAAAAATACTACATAATTGATTTTAATCAATTAATTGTATAATTGTTAAATAAAAAATCAAAATGAACCTATTCCCTTACATGGCTAAATTTAATTAATTAATTGAATTTAATTAATCTTAATATCTTTCAACAAAGTTGAACAACCAATGAGAATTGAGGACAAAAAGACACAAATCACTCAAAAAGAAATGAATCTTGATCACTCATTTTCTATTTTCAATCTCATCCTCTCAATCTTGTCCTTTTATCCAAAGCTTTGAGAGAAGCATTTAAATTATCCCCCCATTTGAGAAAAAAGAAAAGTTTTTGACTCAACCTAAGGTAAACCATGGTTACTTCACTCCACCCCCTACCCTTGGGAATTTACTATAAGTATGAAGCATTTTGAGAGTAAAAGGGATCTTAAAAATTCATATGCAAAGCATTGTTATTATAGGAAATTTGAGAGCAAATTTGAGAGCATTTTAGACCATTGTGAATTATCTTTGTGTCAAAGTTGAGATTCAAGAGCTAGATTAAGCATTTTAGTAGTATAATTTCTCATTTAAGAGTGTCACTAGTGGAGATTGAGCTGAGAGCTTCACTTACCACATCTTTCTAGAGAGCCATGAGATGTTATAGATCTTAATTTCAATTCCTAGTTAAATTTGTATTGCATTTTCTTTGAATTGTTAGTATTGATCTTAATTTCATGAAGATGTTAACCTCACACACACAAATGGTGCCCACCGTGGGGCCTTGAGCCTCAATTTTATCATTTTCATCATATTTTGTGTGTTTGTATCTTTGCTTTGCCTTAATTTTTGCAGGAAATAGGAGAAGTCATGTGTACAGAGAATTTAGTCATGCTTATAGTCATTCTAATGACACTTCAAATCACTGATTTGTCACCTAAGATCTACTAAATCATGCCTGGTCGATCACTTTTCTTCCACCTTAAATTCTTTCTAGTTGCCTGAGAGATAGATGCTCACGCCTATGAGATAAATTATTCAGCCTTTGCTTGTAAAGTCATGCTTGTGACTTGAGAAGTGTCATGGATCTACTATTTTTCATCGCGTGTGATAGAATTTTCCTACACAATTTACAGAGATAATCACACCTAGTGTTTGCAAATTCATGCCTAACATTGTTAAATTGTTGCTTTAAATACATCATTTTATGCAATTTTCAATACTGTTAAATTGCATAGAAAATAAATTGTCACACCTGATTAACTTTAAAATGTTGCTTGACCCGCTACAAAGTGATGCTCACCATTCTTAAAGTTACACCTACTAACAATTTAATTACGCTTATTAACTAGACAATGTTGCTTTCTATCTGTTGTCTAAGTTTGCTATTAAATTCATCAATTCAATTATCTAACTCTTTGTTTGTACATTTTAACTATAAATGAGTAGGCACAGAAAGGTCCAAAAGCTAGAAAGCAGGTTTAATCAAGAAGAAAAGTCATTAGCTAAGAGGATCAAGAATGAAAATGTTGCACACATCAAGGCTATTCTTAAGACATCACAAGAAGAAGAAAACCAGGTATACCAAAGCTATCTTGCAATTATTGAAGCTTACAAAATAAAATTTGTGTCTCTTAATTGGATTTTTACTCCTTAGTTCAAGTTTTTCCTTAAAAATTTGCAAATAAGGTGCTTAAAGTTCAATACATAATTCTTTGCTTCTTTAATTTCTATTTTTTTTTCCTCATTGTTCTTGTTTGTGTTGACTAACCTTGTTGGAGGAGAGCACATTGGAAAGGAGCTATTGCCAAGGTAATGTCAAAAATGATGAAATCACTAAAAAAGGCCCCTAACTTCTGTTAGCTACAAGGAAAAGGTATTCATCTTATCTTGCTTGCACTTGTTTAAATTGTGACATTCAATTGAGTCTAGCTTAAATAGACTAAGGAATTAATCAAACATTTCAAATTTAAGAACCTCCTTGTCAAGAGGTTGAAAAAGAACAAAATTATGCTTGAAGTGCTTGATTTCTTTCTTTATATATATGCTAGTTAATTTAGAGCAATAAAGGGCTTGCCTCCTGAGAAATTGCCTTAATGAGGCCGGTGAGAGGGAACAACCAAAGTGGGAGACAACCGCATTTTCCATGGTAATATCTGACCCACTATAATAAAGATACACTTTTCCTTAAAAGGAAAGTGGCTAGATTGTGTGCAAGTCTCTTCATTTCCTCTAGTAGTCCTAATGGATTGTGCCAAAATGTGCTTATGTGCATGTGGGAAGCCCGCACGTGGGAAAAAGAACTTGGCATAGTTTAGAATGGAATTGTTCAATAAAACCTGATAAGTAGCAAGCTACCTCATAGAGCCAAAATGTTAAAAGCCAAATCTGACTCTAGGTAGACTATTTGGAAGAATTTATTGTGCAATACTTGTAAAAATGACCGAGAATATACACTTTTAGTGTGATTTTAGGGTTATGGTGCAAACTTGATGTGTGTGTTGTGTTTGTACTTTACTTTCAAACAAGAAAATTTTGTTGACCTGATCTTCCAATTTTTAAAATTTAAAATTTACAACTTGGTCAATAAAGTCACGCTTGAAAATAGAGAAAAGTCACCTATCAGAGGTAAAGTCACGCTTGTGACTAGTCCAAACATTCATAACAATTGTAAATTCATGCTGAAGATATATTTAGTGACACTTAGAAAAATTAGAAAAATTCCTATCAATGGTCAAGTGCCACCTAAAGACCTTCAAGGTGTCACCTAACACAATTCTACTTTACGCGTACCAATTGTTAAGTCATGCCTACCATCAAGTCAGTGACGCCCAGAAAAACAAAAGGGAAAACAATGAGTACTTACCAAGGGTTCCAAAAAAGTTTGGTCACATATTTGGATACCCTTTTCAGTGTTCTTTTAGTCCCAACATTCAGCCTAGTCAAAAATCCTATTCTATATGACTTTTGAAAATTTCATAAGGATTTGACCAAAGGCACGATCAAATCTTATTGTCCAAGTGGTTTATGTTCATGCCTAATTTTACCTGATCATATTATGTCAAGAAAAATTTACAAGAAGATAGAACTTACTTGAGACAAGAGCTTCCCTTCCTGGATGATACCTTTACTGCTCCTAGAATACCACAAGAGCCCGTTCAAGAAAAGGAGAACATGATTTATTTGGGTATCTTGGGTAAGACAAAAAATGGAGGAAGTACTGATCCAAATCCTCCAGAATCAAACAACAACAATGGAGGAATAGATCTTACTAAACAAGGAATGGATAACACCAACAATGGTGGCAACGGTGAACCAACTACCACAGATGCAATCGATGACAAGGTTGATGAAGCAATTCAAATCCCCTATTACTTAAAACTCATGGAAAAAGTGATGGAAAGAGATAAAGAGAAATAGTTTCTAGACCTAGCCTGAAGAGGTCTTAAGCTTCCTCACGATTATGATGTTAATCAATTAAAACCACAGAAGTTGAAGAGAGTCCCATTGACATCATGAACACGAAGATTAAATTATTTCAAATGCAATTGGATACGATCAAAGAAAGTGGGGCTCCTAAACCCTTTTCAATAGAAGCATTGTGTCCATTTCCATTTGACAAAAGCCTTGTCATGATACCATTCCCTATCAATGTAGTGTTCCCCAAGTATGATAAATATGAAGAAACATCAAATCCTCAAGATCACCTATGGGAATTTTGTACATTGAGCTTTGAGTTCATGGATGATACCACTTATTTAATGAGACTATTCCCAAGAAGCTTAGGAGGTATGGCCATGCAATGGTTTTAGAAATTACCTTCCAACATTAAAACCTTCAAAGAACTAGCTTCAAAATTTGTGGCACATTACTCATATAACATCAAGCATGAAGTCACAATGATAACATTATGTAACAAAAAACAAAAGGATGAAGAAGAATTCCTCACTTTCTTGCAAAGATGGAGAACAGTGTTTGCAAGATATCCTAGGAGTGTGCCCGAAAAAGAGAAGATGGATATCTTCATCAATAGCTTAAGCAATGAGATGAACTATCGATTGAGAATGCAATGTCCTAAGACCTTCCAAGACCTTATAAAAAATGGAGTGAAAATGGAGGAAGTGTTGGCTAAAAGTGGAGAGTTAAAATTGTATAAAGATAACAAGCATAACACCAACAATAACAACAATCAGAATAAGAATTGGTCAAATAGCTATAATCTGTATGGGTTGAAGAACATCAATAAAGGAGTGATCAAGGATGGAGTTGTTGATGCAATTAATTTAAGGGTGACTCCATTTTCCCTCACAAGAACACCTAACCAAGTGAACAATGTAAATTAGGCTCCCAAGGCATCTTACAACAACAATGGTAATAATGGCAATCAAGGGAACAATCAAAAGAGTAACAAGTTTGATAAATTCTTGGTACCTAATCTCAAGAGGAACTTTACACATTTGGGTGAACCTCTTGAAATGGCCTTCAAAACTCTCATGGCTAATAAAATCATTACATTACCTAGCATTCAGCCTTATGAGCCACAAAACAAACCCAGCTGGTGGAGTGAGAATAGCCATTGTGAGTACCATATAATTTGAGGGCATAAAACCAATGATTACTTGCAACTAAAGAAAGTAGTGCAAGACTTGATTGATAATCACATAATCACCATTGAGGGGCCTCAAAGAAATGAAGATCATACAACATTCAAACAACCATTTTATAATCATGAGAAAGGTGAATCTTCCAATGGCAAGAAGCAAAGAAGCAACAATATCAATTTTGTGCCACCCTATGATAACGTGGTCAATGCTTTATCCAAGAATGAACATGTTGTGAATGCCATAGTGATCAAAGAACAACCTAAAAAAGAGAAATCTAATGTGATCACTAGGGGCTAGACTTCAAGAATCACCTTGCAAGGGGTTTATCCTAGACCCAATGGTCCTTCACAATCCAACATTGTGATCAAGAAAACATCTACAATAGTCAAACCATATAGTTTGATAGATCAGAGCTACAAAAGAATCCAACACAAATATCTATCTTGTAGTTGTTAAAACTATCTCCAAACCACAAAGAAATCTTAGAAAGAGCTTTGGTGGAAACCAATGTTCCTACTAACTTAGAATATGAGAAGTTTTAGAACATGGTAGGACATCTCATTGCGCCCCATTTCCTTTCATTTTCAGATCATGATGACATGTCTATTACTCATCCCTAGAATTTTCCATTACATATAGAGGTATTGATTGAAAGACATAGAGTCAAGAGAGATCTAATAGATGGGGGAGCTAGTCTTAACATTTGCACTTTGAGCATTGTCAAATCCATGGGATTATCTAAGTCATGCATTGATCCTACAAAAATAATTACCATAAAGGCCTATGATGAAGTTGAAAGAGCTTCAAAAGGCATGATCATATTGCCCATTCAAGTGGGACCTATCAAGAAGGACACATAATGCCAAGTCTTAGACATGAGACTAACATATAATATCTTATTGGGAAGACCATGGATTCATGAGATGTAAGTGGTACCATCCACATATCACCAATGCATAAAATTTCCATACATGAGCGAAATGATGGAGACCTTTGAAAAGAAGTGTAAAATTGCCTCTAAAGGAGTGGGGGAATATGCTATTTCCTTATTTGATTTGCCCACGTCTCCAAGAACACATGGAAAGCCATCAAAAGAGCATCTTCCTCACAAATATAACTCTTACTTTGTAAGAGAAAGTGACAAAGCAGCATTTGACAAATAAGAAGAAGTCCTTCAATGGCTTTATTAGGATGAAGAGGCCACCTCCAATGCCCCCATAGAAAGAATTCAGCACATTAACATTCAAACTGATCAATATGGAAAAGGGTTTGAGATAATGCAAAAAATGGGATATAAGGGAAGAGGACCCTTAGGCAAAAGAAATAAAGGTTTGTTAGAACCCATTGAACCTTTATGGAGGTTGAAGGAAGAAAGATCTAGTGTAGGCTACCAATACAAAGGCAAAAGTTCCAACCCCATGCATGATTTCTATTCTCAAATAAACATGATGGAATTTGATGTTGATAGTGATGACTCCGGAGACTATGAGTGGCACACTCTATCCAAGGAATCATGTCACAATAAGGAGATTGTCACAATACATGCTTATGCTAAAGTTCCAAGACAAAAAAATCAAGATAATGTCCAAAGAAATGAAGAGCCTAACATACAAGAACTTAACATAGGACAAGAACCTACTAATATGTCATGGATAGGTGAACCTTGGGTACCTTTGTGGGAGGGGATTCAAATGTTTGTTTTAATCCACTTTTGGTTTTTACCATGCTATTTCCCATAGAGATCTCAGAAACTCCAAGTGAAGGGGACTTTGATCCTTCTTCCATGGAGCATCTTGAGGAAGCACACGTTATAGACCTAAATGATACAATGTACAAACCTTGCAATGAAGTCATGTCCATAAATCCAACCCATGACACTTTTCCAAATGAATCCTTATTTCTTATACATCCTGATCAAACCAAGCCAAGCAACTTACTCTATTTCCCGAGTGACCAAGCAATGGGCCAATACCTCAATGCAGTTGAACCCTCTTTCATTGATGAATTCAATCCAAACATGATGAGAGGAGCTGGGGTTCAATCTCTTAATCCAAAGAAAAAAAATGAAAAGTTCTAGTGATGATAACCACTATGTGGCAGCACTAGAACCAAAAAAAGTAAATATAAAGGATGTCTCCTATGGTGAAAACCCAACTGTGGCACCAAAGGAGGAGAGATTGGATACTCTACCTAAACATGAGGAAGAAAGGTCACCCATTCTCATAGATCTAATAGAAAAGGTTAACATTGGGACATAATTAGATCCAAAATTCATACATCTAGCAACATCACTTACATCTCTAGAAAGAGGGGATTTTATCAAGTTTTTTCAAGAAAAACAAGTGAACTTTTCATGGTCATATGCCGACATGCCCAGATTGGATCCTAACTTCATCATGCACCATTTGAATGTTAAACTAGGGGTTAAGCCCATCAAACAAAAGTTGAAGAAGATGCACCCACACATAGCTCTCCTAGTCAAAGTAGAGTTAGAAAAATTGTTGAAAGTGGGATTTATAAGAGTAATAGCATATGCTAAATGGATATCCAATATTGTACCAGTTACCAAGCATGATAAATCCATTCGTGTATGCATGGATTTTAGGGACTTGAATCTTGCATGTCCTAAGGATGATTTCCCACTTCTGAGCATAGATGTCATATTCGACTTGACAGCAGGTCACTCCATGTACTCATTGATGGATGGTTTTAGCGGATACAATCAGATCAAAATTTCACTCGAAGACCAAGAGAAGATAGCCTTTACATGCCCTTGGGGTAGTTTTTGTTGGAACATCATGCCCATCGACCTTAAAAATGTCAAAGCCATGTACCAAAGGTCCATGACCACTATTTTCCATGACATGATGCACACCTTTCTAGAGGATTACATAGATGACATATTGGCAAAGTCACACAAAAGAGAGGAACACCTACAAATTCTAGAAAAGATCTTCACCCGATTGGAGCAATTCAAAGTGAGATTAAACACAAAGAAATGTGCCTTTGGTGTCTAATCTAGAAAATTGTTAGGATACATAGTATTAGCAAAAGGGATTGAGGTGGATCCAAAAAAAGTACAAGCAATATTAGATATGGAAATTCCAAGGAACATAAGTCAAATGAGGTCTTTACAAGGCAAAATACAATCCATACGAAGATTCATTTCACAATTGGCTGAAAAATGTCATTCATTTACCAGGTTGCTACAAAAGGATACTATTTTCCTATGGGATGAAGAATGTGAACAAGCCTTCACTTTATTGAAGACTTCTCTAATAAATCCACCAATTCTTATGCTACCAATTAAAGGGAAAGAATTGAAATTATACATATCTTTAATAGAAAGATCTTTGGGAGTCCTTTTAGTGCAAGAAGACGAGCAAGGAAAAGAAAGAGCCATTTACTACTTGAGTAGAACATTGATCAAATACGAACTTAACTACACATTCATGGAAAGATCTTGTTTAGCACTAGTCTTTGCCTCACAAAAACTGAGACATTACATGTTGCTACATAAGGTGAAGCTTATCGCCAAGATGGACCCTCTAAAGTACTTACTTAGCAAAACTGCCCTAACAGGGAGGATAGCAAAATGGGTTATGATTTTAAGTGAGTTAGATATTGAGTATGTGGACCGCAACACAATAAAAGGACAAGTGATAGCAAATCACTTAGTAGAAAATCCATTGACTTCCACACAAACCATTTAGGTAGAGTTTCTAGATTTGGCAATTATAAACCTAGAGGCAAAGACATGGAAGTTGTATTTTGACGGCTTGTATACTCAAGGAGGATCCGGTGCCAGCATATTATTGATTACCCCTCAAGGGTATACTATTCCAAAGTCTTACAAGCTTTTGTCCCATGCCCAAACAACATAGCAGAATATGAGGCTCTAGTCATCGACATTAAAATGGCTTTAGAATGCAACATCATTGAGCTACAAGTATATAGAGACTCTCAATTAATCATCATTCAAGTTAATGATGAATATAATACCAAAGATGAAAAACTCATGCCATATAATACTATGATTGATGGATGGAAAAATTACTTTGCCTTGATCACTTTTGAGCGGATTCTGAGAGAGAAAAATAGAGTAGCTGATCCAATGGCCACCTTGGCTTCCTTGTTACAAAAACTACATCAAAATGAGAAGTACAAGTTCTTGGTGGAAGAGTTGGTAAAGTTAGCATTCTACCATCCTAAAACCCAAATTGTCACCCTACTCCATGGACATGATTCACCTTGGTACGATCCCATATATGCCTATCTAAAAGACCAACTATTACCTTTAGACCAATCACAAGCCCAAAAATGAAATTTTATTCACCAATCAGCCTATTACATAATCCTTTCTGACACATTGTATTGTAAGGGTCTTGAAGGGACATTACTTAGATGTCTAGAGGAAGAGGAGTCTAGGTTAGCTTTGCATGAAGCTCATGAGGGTATTTGTGGGTCACACTTAAGCGGTTTAAACCTAGCCAAGAAGATCCTCCGCATGGGATACTTTTGGAAAACCTTAGAGAAAGATGCTTGTCACTTTGTCAAAACATGCAGCAAATGTCAATACCACTGAGACATGATACACGTACCGACACAAGAGTTACATCCCTTTGTTACACCATGGCCATTCTATCAATGGGGATTTGACTTGATTGGGGTAATATATCCACCTTCTTCTAATGGGCACAAGTATATCATAACCGTGATGGAATATTTCACTAAGTGGGTAGAAGCAGTTCCTTTAATCATGGCCATGGGTAAACAAATCTCCATGTTCATCTTGAATCACATCATTTGTAGATATGGTATTCCTCATGCCATAGTTATAGACAATGGAAATTAATTAAAAAAAAAAGATGTCGATGAACTTTGTGACACATTCCACATTACCCATCACTCCTCATCCATTTACTATCCTCAAGGAAATGGACAAGATAAAGCTACAAATAAGAACATTCTCAAAATTTTAAAAAGATCGGTGAACAAGTCAGGAAGGGATTGGAATGTACAAATCAATCCAGCATTATGGGCCTATAGAATGAGCATCAAGACACCTACAGGAGCTACACCATTTTCATTAGTCTTTGGAGCTAAACCCATTCTACCTTTGGAGGTTGAAATCCCATCTTTAAGAGTGTCCTTACAAGGGTTAATAACATATGAGGATTATAGAGTTGCACGACTTCAACAATTGGAATTGTTAGAAGAACACCAAATGCAAGCCTATGAGCATTTGAAGGTATATCAAAATAGACTCTCAAGGAATTACAATAAACATATCAAATCAAGGGTCTTTCAAGTAGGAGACTTACTGTTAAGAGAAAATCCAAAGAATCAAGCTGAACAAGAGAAGAAAGTAAAATGGGAGGCTAATTGGCTTGGTCTATTCATAATTATTTCCTCCTTTGGAATGGGAACCTATAAGTTAGCAAATTGTGAGGGAGAAGAGCTACAAGAACCTATCAACAACATCCATCTAAAGAGGTTCTATACATGAGGTAGATGAGAGAGTATAAAGAGTATCAAATGAGGAGCATCATATTTATTGCCAAAAGATCTTCAAAATACCAAAAAACATTTGAAAAAAGAAATTAAAAAATTAAAAAAAAAGGAAAAAGTGCATTGGTGAAAACCTAGCAATAGGTGCCTTGCTAGCAAAAAAGAAAAAAAATCCAAAAGGTGAAAAGTTGGTAAACAAGCACCTTTTGTTCCCTTAAGTCTTTCCTTCAAAGTCACATATGTACATATTGCATTTCCATCATCTCTCTTGTAAACCTACATTGCATCCGTCATTTGTGCATAATCATAATAAAGCCTTTCAGTCACATTGTTACATGCCTTATGGCCCTAAGTTTGTTCCATGATCACATTTACCACTTGGGGGCAGAAGAGGATTGGAAATTTGATACAAATGGATTCAATAGTGCTACATTCAGTCAAAGCAAAGAGAAATAGATTAGAACTTCAGAGAGAGGTATTTTTCTTGAACCTTTAATGGATATCATTGTTCACAAACCAAGTAATTTGATCCTACAACTTGATCCTTGACCCTTCATTGACTTTATTGTTTGGTATTAAAAATCGACAAAACACTTTAAAGATTAGAATGCTTGGAATTCTTTTTAGAAAATCTAGATACATGGAAAAACACTTGAAGCTTTGTTTTAAAGATATATATTGAAATTGACTTTTATCACATCTTTTTAGCTAATTGATGGTCTTTCAACTAGATTGGCCATGATAGAGACATGATATTTTTCTTGCCTTGGAGTGATTGTTTTGAGGTAAATTCATCAACTTATGAGAATTCATCTAATGACACGGTCATCAAAGAACCATTGAGGACTATTGCATAAGAGGAAGAGTTAACCTTTGCTTGTTTACACAAACGGATACCTTGGCTATTTAGATCTTCCATATCTTAATAACAAAATCCATTTGCAACGTTGAATCCATTGAAACCAATATTCATACTCCCATAGTTTGGTCATCCAACTAGTGAGGGTTGTACTAGTTTCTAAAAGAGGTTACCAAAAGTGATTAAAAAAAGCGGTATTCATATCATCATGATGTGGTCAGTGATGATTGTACTAGCTTTCTAGTCCCAAACATGCTCAATGATGAAAATTTATCTCTATGGCATTTCTTTGCTAAAAAGCTAGTGACACTTAGCTACATTGCATTGCATTATCATGTTAGATTAAGTACATTTTTTTTATGGTTATATTATCAAGATCAAGGGGGTACATCTATAATCATGGGTTGGTCAAAACATTAAAAGAAATGAGGAGTTCAATTCAACATTATTATCCATGATTCCAAAAAAAAAATGAGATTATCTTTCTGCATTTCATAGCATTAATCATTATTCATTATCCATCAATGTGAAAAGAAATAGAAACAAATTATTTCTCATACATCATATGCATACATATAACTAAAGATAGAAATTCATACATTCAAAAAATAAAAAACATAGGGGCATTCATATCCATATTTCCATAAAACATTTTTCATCCATACATGGAAAAACAGAGAAAAAGAATAAAATATTCATCCATCAATGCATTCATCTATGTATATCATAAAATAAGATACATTGCATCCATAGCATAACAAAGGTAAATGCATCATAAATATCATATAGCTGCATAAAAAATAGATAATCTCATAACAACTCATCAGGAGAATCAAGGAAGTATATCATCATATAAGTGTTCATCAAATGATCCAGTACATCAAGTATATCAAGATACATCAAGTGTTCCGATCAATAAAAACAACATGAAACATGATACAAGGACATCAACAATGAGTACATCTTTCATCAAATAATCGTGATCCCATAGTAGCACCTGATCCATCCCCAACCCCTGGTCCATCTAGACCTCTACCATCCTATCTATCCCATGAGGGAGGAGCTTGCGAAGTGCTTGCTATGCTCGGTCTCTGAACCAATACTACCATCAACTACTACATCAAAGTGGCAACTTTGATGCAGAGGCTAATGGTCAATTAACTTCCAAGACCAAGAGGCTCTACATCTTAATTATACACTCACTCAACTTTACTCATTCATTCACAATTGGTTTGATGTTGTGGCTGTCCCCAAACCACTAATTCTTCACTTCCTTCAATAACCTACCAACTAGGATCAATCCCTATAGATCCATCACTTATTTTCTCACAAAGAGGAAATCCATACTCATTTCCCCACACAAATATAATATATTTACCAGAACAATCTAATATGCATCCCCACACAACACATAACCCCTTCACTAAACTCCCCCAACACATTCATGAAAGAAATTCCTCACAAACTGCCCTGTCACTGCCCCTTGCATAGACCCCTAAACAGTAATGCATAACTTTTGAAAGAAACATTATCTTCAAAATCCCTCCGGTGAGGATGTGCGTACTTAGGTTCTCTCTAACATATCTCAAAATCAGAATGATCCAACGGTCGAGTTGGGAGATACGGCCCCCGCACTGGGACTGTTTACTATGAGATAGTCTTTCAACTTTCTTCAACACTGTTCGATCTTCTATTCAATCTCCCATCCATCCATGCATACAAACTCATAATGGAACATAAAAAACATGTTTTATACTCTCCCCACAAGCCACATTAATCACAGTAGTGGGGGGAGTCTAATTCATTATTGAAACTTCAAAATAAATTTATGATTGCACACTAAAATCTGCTAGGAACAGTCAGCAAAATGACTGTGATTCTTGTCTTTATAACCTGAAAAAACAATATAAAATTTGCATGGAATTGAAATTAATATAATCCTACATCAATCTAATTCATCCCCAATCACGTTTTCATTGAAAATGAGAGTTTTAGTAATACAAAATCAAGACTGCTCCCTCACGGCAGAGAGTGGAGAGTCTGCAGACAGTTTTGATTTTATTGATTAAAAACTTCTTTTACATTGTCTCTTCGCCACACAAAACTAAAACAAACTACCCTACACTCTCCTCTCTCAAATCCATGTTCAAACAATCCTAAATAGTCTTCCAAGGGTCGGTTGGATTTCCATCTTCCTCCACAACCGAATACAGTCAGTTATGACTGTTTGTATTCCTTCTTTTATGTTGTCCAATTGACAACAAAGTTGTCATTTCGATAACTCTCCACCTTTTGTCTTTTATATAATGCAACATACCTTGTTTAAAGGTATTTTAGTATTCCCTCCAAGGACTCTAAATCCTCTCTAATCCCTCATGAGCCTTCATAGGCCTTATTTTGCCAATTTAGGCCATTTTACATATTTAGCACTTTGAGTGCATTACATCATTTTTAATGGCTCTATTACATTCAAATTGACCTTATAGTGACCTAACCTCTATTACATTGCCTTTATAATTTAGGCTTGATACATCAAACATTTTAAACATAAAATGGACCATAGGTCCCATTACATTCACATCTTGGATCATTAAACCATCCATGAGTCTAAATGACTCTTTGTTTAGGCTTTTGCTAGGGTGCCTTGCACCAAACTTGATCCAACTGAAGAACAACTATGGATACATCTATCCTCAAAGACTGCACATCCCATGCTACACTATCAATGCTAGGAGCATCCTGTGAACTTTGGCGCATATCCTGTGACTGCTTAACCTATGGAGGCACCTATTGTGCTAGTACCTCATCCTGTTAAGCCAAAGAAACTCTCTGTAATCGGACCAAGGGATCTTCTGCACTAGGAATCTATTGAGCAGCATCTACATGAGCCTATCTCTATTGTCTTTTCTATCGATGAGATATATGCTATCTATCATGTCATCTAGGACATACCTCAGCTGCATCATCCTACCCTCTAGCTCTAGCCCAATCCCTAGCATGTCCACCTCTCGCTCATGGTCCATCTAATGCCCTGCTAATAACTTGAGGAGCTCTCTATCCTTGCCATCTCTGATTTCTCCTACCACAAACACCATCATCACCACCACCATCATCATCCCAGTCTGGGATAGGCTCTACTAGACCAGTGAAATGAGGGAACCTGTTACGTGCCCACCAGTCTTGATACTTATGAGACATACATGCATCTACCATCCCTATAAGTATCTCCCATCTGCAATAAGGCATATGTGCAATCTGATCCAAGGAAAACTCAAAATCAATCAGAGGACCCCACATTGATTGCTCTACTTGTACATGAGCATAGAATGTTGCACCTTGTGGCATATCCTATACACATCTATACTAACGGGATACTTGACCAAAATAGAAATGCTCAATAATAGTAGTATACTTGTCGATCATCCATCGAGGAGAAAACATATAAGGTAGCTCATCATCATCCTCCCTCCAACACTCACAACCAATATATGGTCACCACTGAACCTAATCGAGATCATCAATCACACGGCACCAATAATCATGATGGCCCAGATGATGCTAGACTACCATACCACTATATAGAAAAGCATAGGGGAAACCACGCTGCCAAACCCTGTTAGAAATAGGCCTAGTAATGGGAAGATGCTCCCAGACCCATAGCTGTAGAAGAACTCCACCAACTGACAATGAAGTACTCTCTCTGTAATTGACCTCATGCAAATCATGGTAAAGTTGTGCCAAACACATGAGCCCCAGTCGAAGCATCAAGGCTGACCAAGTAAATCCTCCAATATCCTACCTCATCCAATGGAGAAACCACAACCTCACCAGTCGGGAAGTAGTAAACTACTAATAAGCACACCAAGTACCACTGGCAATGTCAAAAAGGAATCAAACTATGGTGAAGTGATTGTATCATCATCTATCATGATGTCCCTGAACACTAGTCAGCATACTGTGGAATCATATATGGAATCTGTAGTAGTCTATACATGTTGTTAGCCCATTTTCCTAATTTCCTAAAAATCCTATTGAAAATGGTTGCTCTCTGCAATTCTCATGGCCTTCCCTATTTCATTTTGGTCTCTGCAATTTTCTCCTTGGTCTTTGAGAAGTTTCCTTGGTTTCTCTAGGTCTCTGCAAGTCTTTTTCCCTTCAATGTCAGCTGAAACCCTCAGAATATTAAAAAATGTAGCCGTTTAATTCAAAAAAGTCTAAAAACCCTTAGCGCCAGTGCTCCCTATTTTAATTTGTTGTTACTTTATTTTTGGTAACTTAGGGCACCCAATTTGCATGTGCATATTAAGCTTTCCGGCTTGTCGCTAAGTCTCCAGGTCTTCTAGCAGTTAGCATTTCTTTTCCGTGAATGTGCGACGGTCTATTCTCTAGGTTGCCAGTTCCCTGGCAGTCACCGCCAACTTTCTAGTGATTCAATGTGGCAGTCAGTGTTTCCCTTTGTCGCTAAGTCTCTCAAAGTAGTGGGTTAAGATGTTAATCATTCAACGAACAAGCGATAGTCGTAGATCATTCATCATATGGCTCATATTCAATCGTGAAAAGATAATCAGGATTAAGAAGTGATGTTGCCACTACGAGAAACACTATAGTCACTGGGTCTCAAACATAAAAATTAAAGCTTTGGCTAAGGAGCATCAATGGTCAGCGCATGATCTAATAGGATGTGTCAGAGGCTTAAGATCATGCACCTGTCATTGATTTCAAATGATGATGTAATCTATTTTTCCAAGCGGGTCCACTACCATGTATGTGTGACTAGGATGTTCCTGATTGGTCCATGGTGGAATGACTTGGAGGCTTCAGTGGGTCCTAATTTTTTGATGTGTCAGGGGACATGACTTGTCAGAAGATCAGTGGTCAGGGGAAGATTTGATGGGTTTTGTTAGACGTTTGTGAACTTCAGATGGCCATTGATCTTCTTCAATGGGCCTGGTTATTTTCTTGGTGGAAGGGATAAAAAGATACTGGCCCCAACATTTTCCTTCTGGTTTCGCTCATTCACGAGAAGATCTGGCGGTGTGCTATATGGTTTGGTGATCTAGTGAATAAGCAGTCATGTTGTTGCTAGGTTAAAATGGAAAAATCATAACGTGTTCTGCGAATGAGCGATTCCTTTTGATCGCTGATTTGCTAAATAGAAAGGGACAGGTCCAGGCCGAAGTTAAAAGTTTGGTGGCATGATAAATTTTTGAAGCATTCGGGTGTTCGTGAGATGTATTGGCAGTATTCTAAAGGGACTGGCGATTCAGTGAAGGAGTGTTCATGGGATCGCTAGGTGTTTTGGCGAAGGTTGATTTTTTTCCGTGACTGGGAGATAAACTATGGTCGCCAGTTCGCTTAATATCTTAATGTGGGGCTGCCGGTTTCTTAAGTGGTTAAAGTTTGCCAAAGTTTTGTGGGGTCAGGTTGCCACGTTTGCTGAGGTGGTATCATGCGATTGGTTCAAGCTGGAAAGGTGGTGACACGTCGGTGGGCCCAATGAATTTGCTAGGATGCCAGTGTGGAGAATCTGACGGTGGGCATATGATCTTATAACTTTTGTCAGGGCCTTGTGCTCATGTGACGGCTGTCCGATTTGGTGGGTGATGTTAGTGGGACCACGGTCTTCTAAGAGGTTAAAGTGATGCATGATCGTGTGGTTGTCGCTATTTCATTGAAGGAAGATGCAAGGAGGATAGATGCGTAGTTGGGCGACAACTGTTGATCTTGTTTAAAGGAAAAGTTACATTGTCGCATAGTCGTATAAGCCTATCTCACTACCATGCGACTATGCAACTGCATTAAGTTTTCATAAGACTGCGAAGGATAAAGAGATCAATGGTGGTGACTTAAAGTTGGTATGAAGTAGCCATTCAAATTCAAATTCAAATTTTTCTCTGAGGGTTTGAGCTACTAAAGGACTGGTCTTAATGGAAAAATGGACCAGGGTTGTTGAAACTGATCTTTCGAGCTGATCCAGTGCATTCTAGAGTATGAAATGATTGCAGAGGAGATGTTTCAACATAGAGAAATTAATGGAGGGGTACTTGGAGTTATTGCAAGGTCTCTTCTGAGTGTTTTTTGCAAGATTTTTGTTGATTCCTGGTACAATCTGCAGGGATTCTTTCATGATGAAGATCTTGTGCCGACAGATTGTGAATGGGTTTTTGGTTTTACTCAAATCTGTATTGAATTTTTTCAAATCTAGATTGATTGTTTGGTGGGTGAAACCCTAACCCTAACCCTGGTTACCCGAAGCTTGTTGCATCCTGACCTTTGTGGATTCCAAGGTAACCAGTGGTATATATGGCAGGTTTTCAATTTTGGTAAGGGTTCCTTCTTCTGCAAAATTTTCTTTTTAGAAGACTTGGTTCCAAGTGAAGGGTCATTTTCCTGTAGATACTTTATTTTTCTATGCATATAGAGTGTTCCTCTTTCTTTTTGCTGGTTCAGAGAATATAATGCATATTGTAACAGATTTGTCTTATGTATAAGGATTTAATATATTCTTTCTGTTGTCAAGCTATCTCCATTTGGATTCTAGACTTATTAATCATGCATCAAGGATGTCTGGTTTTTCTACTTTGCATTACCTAAGAGATTGTGGGTGGAGTTGTCTTCACAAGGATAACTGGTTCAAGGTTGGTATTCATGTATGTATGAGCTGAGGTGTCAAAGATATGTCATGCTTGTCTTCCAGTGGATGCTGGTTAATGTATTATTTTCTTATAGGTCTCTTCTAAGGGGAGGGTTAAAATCCTTTGAGTGGATAATAGCATACTTAAATACATAGATGGGTGCCAAGTTGAGGTTTGATCATGGTGTGTGATTGATGTAAGGCATCAACACATTTAATATATTGTTTTCTTGTCTCATAGCTATCTTCTTGCAGTAGGTATTTGACTCTGTGGCCCATTGGATAAGGCACTAGTCTATGATGGACTTGGAATATCTCAGGGTTCCCTTCACACCCATCTTTGGATCATTTACATTCAGTTCCACCCTTTCCCTTCATGTTGTTAGGATAGGTTTCTAGCTTTCAGTCTCATTCCATGCAAGTAGGGCTATTGCATGAGAGATTTGTTTCCATTGAGGTATAGGATACCTATAGGAGATTGATTTCTATTCCACTTTAAACTATCTGCAGGCCTATTGTTTGTCATGAGGTGTCTTGAATGTGCAGATAAGGCAATACCCACCTGAGTGAAGTGGAGCTCAAAGAAGAAGGAGGATGCACTTTATCCTCATCAATTGGTTTCTTTCCTTGTCAAACTTGAGTGCTTATTTTGAGAACCTAGCCCATCTTTTGATTCAAGTTTGGTCCTGCAAGAAAAGAAGAACCAACACATGTCCTTAGGCATGATCGTCATCTCTCTAAAGGGAAGATGGAAGGTATTGTGGTCGAAGTGCCATCGCTCCACCATAGTAGTCAATAGACCATGGTTCAGCTGAAACCATGGGAGATCAAGTAGAAAACTCAATCCGCATATCTCAGTAGTCCAAAACTTAGCTGATGCCAAAGCCTAACCAAGATCGATGACCCATGATGCCACCGATTGGATGTATAGAATAGGAAAGTGTGCTTCTTTGGCAAAAAAAAGGAATCATATCAGTATACCATATCAAGGAATTATCTAAAGTCAATCAATTCTATGAAAGAATCAAGTAATCACACCTAGTACCATTTGTTCTTTTCTCTATATCCTAAGAACGAGGTATCTATACCAATCATATATGTTTTCACACTGATTGATTTATCCTACCTATCAATTTTTTCTATCTTATTAGATTGACAAATCACATTCAGTGGTATGACTATCTTAAAATCCTAATCAATTGTTTTGTTTAACTGCAACATACCTAATCTTATCATTCAACTCAATCATCTGGAGTTATAATTTTTTTTAAGGAAAAATCAAGTACAAGTGAAAAAATTTCAAAAAATTACTTAGGCTTGATTTCTCACATCTCACATGACATTTCTTTTTGAGCGGTGCAGAAAAGTTTTCAAGCGACATTACTTTGGTCCTAAGAGACACTTCACACATCATGCAACACTATTTAGCGCTAGGCGATAAATGAAAGGAGCCTAGGCAACATTGAAACTCTAGGGTTTCTACGCATAAATACATATGCAAATAGGCATTAAAACCCTACTTCTACACAGCCAAAAAAATTTCTCAAGTGAGAATGAAAAATTCTTAAGCAACAACTTACTACGCAGACACGTGAGTAAAAATCATGGATGCGACATTTAACTGACTCAGGTGACATTAAAATTATGCTAAGTGTAAATTACAAAATTGAAACAAGGACGACATGCAAAAGATGCAATAAATGCTAATAAATGAGCAATAAATGCACAAGGAAGTTAAAAAATGACTCACTGGAGGTTCATAGTCAGGTGGTTTCGCATAGCACTGACACTTCTCGAACTGATGCTCTCTGATAGGGACAACCATCTCAAAAATCACCGCAGGACCAGAGCACAAATCACAAAAGTCAAAAGAGAAAATGAATAGTAAATCAAGGTTTTTCAACCTATTTAAAGCAATTTGACCTAATTTTGGAGGTGAAATTTACCCTTTGACCTATATTAACCTCTCAAATGAACAAGGGCACATTCTTGATTCATTTCGTAAGATCAAGATTTTTCAGAAATGAAAACATATTCAATCAATAAATCAATTAATCAAATTTGCAAATCACACAAATTATTATGTTTTATTTCTAAGGGGGCATCAAAGTATACATTGGCATCAAACATCAAACATCATCAGAAATTGGGGCATGTGGCATATCAGGTTATCATATCAATTTTCATATCAAAGTCTATATCAAATGAGGCATATCAAATTTTTCAAAATCATATCAGAGGCATATCAATCAAAGCAGTATTAGTAATCAGTAGTGAATCAGTGGTGAATCAGCAATTAGGATGTAAGGGAATGTTTGAATCAATGTTCTTCACACATTAATTCAAAGAGGGCCATTTGTAGACACTCAAAAATGGACAACTGCTTTTAAATCATAAAATCGGCTTAAATCATCAAAATGCACTAATTCAATTAAAATAGATCAAATGAAACAAATTGGACAAAATCAATTAAATCAAAGGAAAAATTAAATAATGACATTAAATAATTAAACCAAAGCTTAAAGGGGTGAAAAACACTACATAATTGATTTTAATCAATTAATTGTATAGTTGTTAAATAAAAAATCAAAATGAACCTATTCCCTTAAATGGCTAAATTTAATTAATTAATTGAATTGAATTAATCCTAATATCTTTCAACAAAGTTGAACAACCAATGAGAATTGAGGACAAAAAGACACAAATCACTCAAAAAGAAATGAATCTTGATCACTCATTTTCTATTTTCAATCTCATCTGCTCAATCTTGGCCTTTTGTCCAAAGCTTTGAGAAAAGCATTTAAATTGTCCCCCCATTTGAGAACAAAGGAAATTTTTTGACTCAACCTAAGGTAAACCATGGTTACTTCACTCCACCCCCTTGTTAGAATAACTAAGAGGGGGGTGAATCAGTTATCCAAGTCAAAAAAATAAAAATGAATAATCCAAAAACTGTTTCTCAAATTTTTTGTCAGTCGGTAAACAAATATATGACTCACTGTCATTGTTTTACTAGTCTTCAATTAAGGGTCTTAGATATTACCGATTAAACCAAATATCTAAAGTGTAAAGTATGATAGCAAATAGATATCACAATCAACACATATAACACAATTATTAGAAAGTAATAGTAGGTTGATCTGCCTTAATACAACAAATTGTAGATTACAAATCAATGTTTTGCTCTTACAAATATTTCTAACCAATATATCACTTCAGATCTTAACAACAATTTCACTTACAATCACTTGGTAATATGCTCTGTTCAACTTGGTTCTTATTCTATAGCTTGGTTCAGTAACCTGTATGATCAGAATTGCATGAAAACTAGTTCACGCTTTACTCCAGCAGTATCTCCTTCTTCTTCATCGATATCACATTGTACTTTTTCATCCCCTTAAATAAACATGTAAGTCATTTTATTTTTATCCATCATATTTTGCCGCTTAATCTTATTCATTGATTTTTTCGCTTAAAAATTCTTTGGCTGATGTGTCAATAACATGATTAAATTATCTCCATCAGATCTTCCTTGAATTTTGTTAGCCATAGATCCTTGTAACAAACTTTGACTTTCCACCTCAGAATCATGTGAATCTAGCTCATCAATTTTATCGGCTAAACGAATCATTTAGTTCAATTCTATTTTCCTCGATTAAAAAAGAAATGCGTCGGTGTATACTATCGTCGGTGTTTACACTGAGATCCTCGGTAAACATTAAGCTGTTCTCTTTTACCGACAAACACTGCTTTGTGTCTTTCAGTGCTATTCTCCATAATAGATGAATACAACATACTAAAGTCAATATAATGAGATCAAAGACTCATCAATAAGTTATCCAGTGCATTCCTTATTCTCATTTGCTATGACCATCTTCCACCATTGCTTCAGATGTCTCGATATGATAACTTACAAGATAAGTACTTGTCAAACTAATATGAAACTATTTGACATCAATGAAAACATAATACTGATTTAACATATTATATATCTATTCAACCTCTTTCCATATGATCTTTAATCACTGTTTCTTCAATCAGTTGTAAATCAAAAATACATTCAACAATCTCTCCCTTTGGTATTGATGGAAACTCAAATAATATTAATGTACCATACACACACCAAACATATATTCTACAACTCTCTTTGTCATAGACTCTCTCTTTGCTTAACTCTCCCTTAGATAGATATCACTTTTCTAATCCATTCATATTGCTTATTCTCTCCCTTTGACAACAATGCCAAATGAACAAAATAAACAAACATCCTTTGTTGTCCAGTCTACTTCATTGTATCTCGGTATACTGATATCTCCATCTGTTCTTCAAACTTAATCACAAACTTGAACTTAATCAAAGTGCAATCTATGCTAGCATCAACATGAATGATCTTCTAATATAGTGTGTTGATGCAGCATTCCAGATCACCTTAGTGATCAGTAGACAGTGGAACCCCAAGTTTATTCCTCAAATAGTCAAAACTATCTTTCGGCAGACGTTTTGTAAAGATGTCTACAAGTTGTTCTTTTGATGTGACAAACTCTACTTTAACTTTCTTTTCCTGCACTTTTTCCCTTAAGTAATGATACTTAATTGATATATGCTTTGTTTTTTAGTGCATTACTAGATTCTTTGAGATGTTTATGGCACTTGTGTCGTCATAGTATATAGTCACTGGATCAGTGATTACCTCATTCATTCCTTCTAACACTTGCTTGATATATGCCATGTTTGAACAATTTGTTGCAGTGGCAACTTATTCAGCTTCATTGTTGACTGAGAAATACAACTCTGCTTTTTGCTTGTCCAAGTTACAAGTCTGTCTACAAAGAAAAATGCTCCTCTAGTTGTACTTTTCCTATCATCTATATTCCCAGCCTAGTTAGCATCGGTGTAGACTTTAAGTTCAAAATTTCCATCTCTTGAATACCATAAACCATAATCTTTTATCTTCTTAAGATATCTCAATATTCTTTTTGTAGCTGTCATGTGTGATTCTTTTGGATTTGTAGAAAATCTCGCTACTATACCAACAACATGAGCTATATCCGGTCTACTATGAACTACATACATTAGCTTACCAATCATGGATTGGTAAAGTGTCTGATTTGCCTCGGTAGTCTCATCTTCCTTTGTCAACTTACATCCAATAGCCATTGGTGTTCCCACTGGTTTTGCATCTTCCATGTCGAATGTCTTCAATACCTCCTTTATGTATTTTGATTAAGGGATGAAGATTCCATCACTGTGCTGAATCACCTGCAGTCCTAAAAAGAACTTAATTTCTCCAAACATTGACATTTCAAATTCCTTTTTCATCTCATCAGCAAATGCTTTACATACAATATCTCTTCCTCCAGAAATTATATCATCAACAAATATCTCAGCTATGATAATACTATCATCAGTGTTACCTTTCATATACAAGTTATTATTATCATAAGTTCTAATAAAGCCAATACTTAAAAAATAAGTATGTAATCTCTCATACCAATCTCTTGGTGCTTGTTTCAATCCATACAATGCTTTGTGTAGCCTACAAACCATATCTCGATTGTCTGGATCTTCAAATCCTTATGGTTGTTCAATGTATACTTCCTCTTCCAGTATTCCATTCAGAAAAGATGACTTGATATCCATTTGGTATACCTTAAATTTCTTATGTGTAGCATATGCTAGTAACATTCTGACACCTTCAAGTCTTGCAACAGGTGCAAATGTCTCACCATAATCAATTCCTTCTTCCTGCACATATCCTTTGCATACAAGTCATGCTTTGTTTCTAAGTACTTCTCCATTCTCATTCAACTTGTTTCTAAAAATCCATTTAGTACCAATAACATTTTTATCTTTAGGTCAGGGTACTAAGGTCCAAGTATTATTATTTTCTATCTACTCAATCTCTTCAGTCATTGCTTTAACCCATTCATCATTATCTAAAGCAGATTTTACATTCTTAGGCTCATATTCACAAACTAAGCATGTACCTTGTCTTGTTTTGCTTCTAGTTTGCATTCCAGCATCTTTTTCTCCAATGATCTGATCTTTAGGATGATGTCTTCTGACAAATCTTGCCAGTATCCTAGCTCTTCTATCTTGTACATCCTATTGTACATCCTATTCTAGTTCATTTTCTTGCTTGGGAGCTTCTCCTTGATCATCGGTATGTTTTTTCGGTTCTATCAGTTGTGTCGCATTGTTTGTCAGTTGATCGGTTGATATAGTCTGTGATGTCTTCAGTTGAAACTCGGGAAACTCATAGTAAGCAAACTTTCTATAATCTTCCGGTTCCTTCATCTGCTCATCTATGATCTTGTCATCATATTCATCAACACGAACATTCACACTTTCAACAATCTTGTTAGTAACCTTGTTTAGACATTTGTAAGCTTTGCTTTGGGTAGAATATCCTAGAAATATTCCTTCATCTCCTTTGGAATCAAACTTACCATTCCTATCATCCTTTAGGATAAAACATTTACTACCAAAGATTCTAAAGTAACTTGCATTGGGCTTTTGTCCAAACCAAAGTTCATAAGGTGTTCGGTTGGAGTCTTTCTTCAATTGTACTCAGTTAAGCACATAGATTGTTGTGCTTATAGCTTCTCTCCAAAAATTTTGAGTGACATTCTTTTGAATTATTGGTGTTCTAGCACAATCAATTATTGATCTATTTCTTCTCTCAGCAATGCCATTTTGTTGTGGTGTTCTCGGTGCTAGAACTTGTCTTTGAATTCCATTCTCATTATAGAATTTAGCAAATTCATCAAATATAAACTCACCACCTGTATCTAATCTAAGACATTTGATTACCTTTCTAGTTTCTTTTTCTACTTTAGCTTTATACCACTTAAACATTTTGAAAGCTTCTGACTTTTCTTTCAAAAACATAACTCTCATTAGTCTAGTGTAATCATCAACAAAGAGAATAAAGTATCTATCACCATAATAATTCTGTGTTCTCATAGGTCCACATAAGTCGGTATGAACCAACTCAAGAATTTTCTTTGTTGAGAAGTCCTTAATCTTAAAGCTAGACTTTGTCATTTTCCCTTTTTGACACTCATGACACATAATATGATTAGGCTTAGATAAGTCAGGAAAACCTCTAACTCTTTTCTTTCTACTTATTTTGATCATATTATCAAAATTTACATGATATAACCATTTGTACCATAGCCAATCATCTTCATCCTTCATAAGTAAACAAGAAGACTTATCAATATCAAGATGAAATAAATTACCTTTGGTTTGAGTACCAGTCCCAACAAGTCTTCCACCTTTTTGTTTTCAAACACCAATCTGTGACCTGAATTGTTTAGTTGTGCCACACTTAACATATTGTAATTCAGTCCATATACCCAGTAAGAATTCTCACATTTTATTCTATCATTAATCACAAGAGTACCTTTACCTTTCACAGTGCATGGGGCATCATTTCCCATTCTTACAGATCCACCATTATATTCAATTAATTCATCACATTTATCTACATCACCTGTCATATGATGTGTGCAACCACTGTCAATGATCCATGTTTCATCTTTGCTTATCCTTGAGATCAGGGCTGATTCTTCTTGTTGTTCATCTTCTTCTGAATCTTCCTTCATTGCAATAAACACTACCTCTTCATCATCAGAATAAGATTCAGAGTTAGTATATTCAGCTATGTAACAAGCCTTTTTACCTTTGTCCTTTTGGTCATTTCTATTATTCTATCGGTAGCTCCTGTTAACTCTCCTCCCATAACTTCCTTTAGATCCATCTCTCGGCTCATCATCATCATTTTTCTTCTGAGGGCATCTAGCAGTAATATGACCAACTTCTTTATAGTTAAAACATGCCAAGGATAACTTACCTCTGTATCTTCCTTTCCATTTCAGAAATCTTCTGGCCATCAGTGCTTCAAGCTCATTAAGTTCATCATTAGTATCACTTTCACTACCATTGTTCTTATTTTTCTTACTAGATTTGCTAATCTTCAGAGAAGACATGAAAGAAAACTCAACAGATGGTACAACACTATTATCAAAGTTGTTCAATTCAAATGTAGTAAGCTTACCAATCAAGGTATCAAGTGTAAGATTTGATGTGTCTCGGTTCTCATGAATTACCGATACTCTGATTGCATAGACAGGTAGAAAAGTTCTGAGGATTTTTCTGATTATAGTCTCTTCTTCAATAATTCCATCAAATGCTCTTATTGCATAAACTACCTCTTTTACTCTGTTAGAATATTCAACAATATTTTCTCCATCTTTCATTCTCATTTCATCAAATTTTCCCCTCAAGCTTTCTGATCTTGCTCTTTTGACTGATTTGTTACCTTTGAATACTTGTTCCAATCTATCCCACATTGCCTTAGCAGTAGTCAACCCTTTTATTTCTTCAAACTCAGCATCGGTACAAGCGGTAGCAAGTTCCATCATTGCTATATTGTGATCATGCTTGTCTTTTAGTTGTTCCACAGTCAGAGGACCAGTTGGTTCACTGTAACCATCTGTCATAAAGTGTAGTGCATCTCCACCAATTCCAGCTATATGCAATTTCATTCTTTGTTTCCATACTGAGAAGTTATCTTTGTTCAGTTTAGGCACTTCCCTCTTATTCATTTTGAGATCTTTATGTTGAAGTCCTTAAAATTCTGTTCCAAGCAACCAATAAGCTTTGATACCAATTGTTAGAATAACTGAGAGGGGGGTGAATCAATTATCCAAGTCATCAAAACAAAATGAATAATCCAAAAACCATTTCTCAAATTTTATGTCAGTCGGTAAACAAATATATGACTCACTATCAGTGTTTTACCGATATTCAGTTAAGGCTCTTAGATATTACCAATTAAACCAAACATCTAAAATGTAAAGTATGATAGCAAACAGATATCACAATCAACACATACAACACAATTATTAGAAAGTAACAGTAGGTTGATCTTCCTTAATACAACAAATTGTAGACTATAGATCAATGTTTTTCTCTTACAAATATTTCTGACCAATATATCACTTCAGGTCTTAACAACAATTTCACTTACAATCACTCAGTAATATGTTCTGTTAAGCTCAGTTTTTATTCTGTAGCTCGGTTTAGTAACCTGTATGATCAAAATTGCATGAAAACTAGTTCACACTTTACTCCAGTAGTATCTCCTTCTTCTTCCTTCTTTTGCATCGATATCACATTGTACTTTTTCATCCCTTTAAATAAACATGTAAGTTGTTTTATTTTTATACATCAGATTTTGCCGCTTAATCTTATCCATTGATTTTGACACTTAAAAATTCTTCGGCTAATGTGTCAATAACATAATTAAATTATCTCCATCAGATCTTCCTTGAATTTTGTTAGCCGTAGATCCTTGTAACAAACTTTGACTTTCCACCTCGGAATCATGCGAATCCATCTCATCAATTTTATCAGCTAAACTAATCATTTAGTTCAATTCTATTTTCCTCAGTTAACAAAGAAATGTGTCGGTGTATACTATCATCGGTGTTTACACTAAGATCCTCGATAAACATTAATTTGTTCTCTTTTACCGACAAACACTACTTTGTGTCTTTCAGTGCTATTCTCCATAATAGATGAATACAACATACTAAAGTCAATATAATGAGATCAAAGACTCATGAATAAGTTATCCAGTGCATTCCTTATTCTCATCTACTGTGACCATCTTCCACCATTGCTTCAGATGTCTTAGTATGATAACTTACAAGATAAGTACTTTTAAAACTAATCTGAAACTAGTTGACATCAATGACAACATAATACTGATTTAACATATTATATATCTATTCAACCTCTTTCCATATGATCTTTAATCACTATTTCTTCAATTAGTTGTAAATCAGTTATACATTCAACACCCCTACCCTTAGGAATTTACTATAAGTATGAAGCATTTTGAGAGTAAAAGGGATCTTAGAAATTCATAGGCAAAGCATTGTTATTATAGTCAATTTGAGATTAAATTTTAGAGCATTTTAGACCATTGTGAATTATCTTTGTGTCAAAGTTGAGATTCAAGAGATAGATTAAGCATTTTAGTAGTATAATTTCTCATTTAAGAGTGTCACTAGTGGAGATTGAGCTAAGATCTTCACTTACCACATCTTTCTAGAGAGCCATGAGATGCTATAGATCTTAATTTCAATTCCTAATTAAGTTTATATTGCATTTGCTTTGAATTGTTAGTATTGATCTTAATTTCATGAAGGTTTTAACCTCACACACACTTATATATAAAAATTTGTTATAAAATTTGAATGCTTCTACTTACAAGTCGAGAGTGAAGTTTCATATTGCCACCAGAGCCAAGTTTGTGTTGGCCAACCTTTGTTAATCTTTCTTGTGTTTCTTTTGATGTGTCTTGCAATCTATGAAAAGTTTGAAACATGTTAGATTATATATTTACAAAGATCACTAATTAGTGCATGATTACATTCTACTTAATACTATCATGGCATACCTTCTTTTTTCATCTTGTGGTTGAATTCCACTACCCTTTAGCCTTTTCTCTTTTGCATCTTCCATTATTTCATTCCACTCCATCGGTGGAATCATAAGAGGATGCTCGTACTTTGGGTTATCCTTTAGAGCCCTTCTATATTGTTCCCTCATAGTCTTTATATGTTTGGATGCTCTTTTAAGAATCATGACTCTGTCAAGAGTTTATTTCCAAAGAGGTCCACTAAATATTTAATGAGCTGATTTTTTAAGTCAACATCTTGATCATTCCACCTTTTCTGAAAAAAATAAATTGTTTGATATCATAACTTTAATTTAGTACAATAAATGGAAGATAAGAAAAATATTGTACCAATATTATGAAGCTATGTACCTTTTATGTATGGTGAGTCCAAATAGCTTCAATGTCATTTCAAAAAGATGATCATAAAAAACATCATTTCCTACAAAAATATCATGGGATTATCAATCCAAAGTGAGTTATGTATAAGTAAACTACAATTACACTATAAATTATAACAATTTAAAAGCACCTGGAAGCTTTGGTACTTTTAATAGAACCATATTGTTCTTTTTCAACAACAATGTCCCCACAAACGAACCATTACTAGTAACATGGGCTAATCCAGGAAATGGATGATCTTCACTAGTACTAGTCTGATCTGTTCTTCTACCAAGTGTAGGTGTATCTATTAGTGCACAAAATAGGTCCATACAATGTATAAAATTCACATAAGAAAAATAATCAATGCATGATCAGGACATAACAAAATATAGAAAAATAAAGTTTTACCAGTTGTAGCTAGTATAGAGGAAGATGTCTACAAGCACCTTGTTGTGGATAATGTAGTTGTCAAATGTGGAATGTTAATCAAAGGAGGCATTTGCACTTCATCATGAGCTGAAGAATACATTGTTAGCAAATATATTTGCAATGGATAAAGATTAAATGGTATACTAGAATTATCCCAAACATAAGTTGAGTCAATAATGCATACAAAGGTTAAATCAATGGTTAAAGGTTTAAGGATTATTTACATGAAGGTTGTGCGGTGCTACAACCCTCACCATATTGATGATGTTTCACATGTGTCAAAAAATCATGTAAGAAGAACACGTCATATTTTAGATCATGATCCATAAGATAGTATAAAATATAAACATTTGTTGAACTTTAATTATTTCTTAATATTAATTACTGCTTACATTAATATAATTGACTCTGCATGTCAATTCTTCTTCGAGTTGCTTTGACTCCTTGGTTTCATTTGCTTCCATTATAAGGTTAAGAATTTCTTTACCATATTTACTTTTTATTTGAGTAACCATGAATACATGGTTCGAGTTAGCTTCTACGTCATCTATAAATGCCAACTCAACTTCAGATCGCAATAGATCTACTGCCATTTTTTCTTTTCTCTATCAATAAGTATCAAGTTATGACATCAATATTAGTAAAATTCTATCAAAATAACTCCAAATCCATAAAGAAAAGAACATAATAATATGACATTTGTTTTTATATAATTTATAGAATTACACTAATTAAGGTTTACCTTTGATGAAGAAGGTGTACTGTGAGGAACATCCCCACCTATATCTTGACGTGGAATATCCATGTCGCCCTATGACAAAGATTAGTAATTCTTAGAAATTAGAAGCAATTGGAGTCAATATTAATTGGAGGTAATTGGTTTAAATTTTATACTTACTAGTCTGATGATAGGGAATTTTTTTGTATCTACATGATTCAAATTGTTATCTATTAGAAGCTCTTCCCCTGCACTTATTGATTTTATTGCACATACAAATACACGATTTCCCTCGCGTGCCTTGAATATAAAATTCGGTTGCTTATTAGTTGACATAGGTCAAGAACTATTTATAAAACCTACATTATTCCCTGTTTCTTTTGGCCTTCCATCAATATACATAGCGAGTCTTTTATTCTGATTTTAGTTTAATGATTTTCTTTGCATTGTATATAATTTGCTAACAATGCATACCTACACATACTTTTTTTATATTACACAATCTGCATCCAATTCTGGTAATTGTAACAAGGTCCTATATACTCAATCAATTCAACAACTTGATTATAACTAACCTTTATGCCATGTATGGAAAATAAGCCCAAACAATGTAATGAAGATGGAGCTATGAGATATATCCTTTCATTAACAAAAAAATCAGCATTAACTAGAGGTACTTCCTTAGGTACCCATTCTTTCTAAAGATTTGTGTACCTTAAGGTAACCTTCATGTCACCTTTGTTTTCATTATCATAAGAACATGGCCCCCCCTCAGCAAGGAAAAAGTGCATTCATTTATCAAATTTTCTTCTAATCTTTTGACCTGTAGTTGATCTCCCTATTTTAGACCTACTAGATGTCTCACTTTTGTCCTCTATCCCACATTTTCCTCACTTGTGGAAGAAAAATTAGACAAATACCTATTTGGTGAAACCTACAATCCATCAAATGAGAGACATAGTAGGATCTATATATTTTTCTAACTAAAGAAAAGGAAACCAAATAATAAATTATACATGTCGATCCATGTCAAAGGCATTAATTTCCTACATATGTAAATTATTTATCTTAAGTTAGCCAAAAATTACATGATATGTAAGCTACAAATTACATAGAAGACAAAATTTACTTGATGCAAAATATACTCCATGACTATAGAGTTCAACACATAATAAATTAATTCAAATTTCTATGAATAAATCAATACCTCATATGTGACATTGATCATACCTTGACATACATTTCATTGATCATGTTATTGATCATCCTCCTCATCCATGTCATCATCATGACTATCATCATCATCATCATCATCATCATCATGACTACTATCATCATCATCATCATCATCATCATCATCATCATCATCATCATCATCATCATCATCATCATCATCACCATCATCACCATCACCATCATCATCACCATCATCATGACTATCATCGTCATCATCATCATCATCATCATCATCATCATCATCATCATCAAGACCATCATCGCCTTGATCAACACCATCTTCATCGTGATGATCATGATCATCACCATCACCATCATCACAATCAATATCATCAGCATCACTAGAATCATCATCATTTTCTTCTTCTTCTTCTTCATTATGTAATATTTGTCCATGATCACCATTTACTTCATCTTCTGATTCTTCAGTATCTTCTTCTTCCATCACATTATACTATACCGGCCTTCCTCTTGGATCATGTCTAACAACAAATGACCAACCTGATTTATATGGAATGAAAAAGTAAAACACTTTCTCACATTGGCATGGAAGAACATAGGGCTCATCTCTAATTGGCTCAAATGACCTTGTATTAATCATTGTAAATCCACTATCATGTTCAATAATAGTCCTATCAGGATCATTTTGATTCAGTCGTAGCCTATACTATTTGATGAAAAATAGAGCTAATTTGAATGAATTAAAGTCGCACTCAACTATATCATCCAAAATGCCATAGTATCAATTTTTAGATTGTTGAGGATGTATGTCATTTCTAGATGAAATATTAGTGACCTCAAAGACTGCACTTATCCTAGAATCACAAGTTTTCTTCGTGTCATCTAACTTTTTTATGTGAAATTTATGGCCATGGTAGTACATACCTTTATGGTGTTTGATCTACAATTATTCAAACATGCCAAGATTATTTGCATCAATCCGTGAGTTGATATTAAACTTATGGGTCATGGTTAGTAAACTTATATGTACCTTTCTACCTCTTAAACCATATTCTAGATCAAGTACCATTGGCGTAACATTGGGGTATCCATTACGATGAGCTTCTTTAACCAATTATGCAACACCATCTCATGTTAATGAGCGATCATTTTCTTGAGATTATTGAATCCATACCATCATCCAATCAAGATTGTTTGCAATATACAAATTTAGTGCATCCCACTCACGACCAACTGTAAAGAAAATAAATAGACCTCTTAGAAATAACTTATATTGAAGATCTATAACAATTAATAAACTACAATAACATTGTATAATTACCTCTCACTTTCCTCAATCTACCTTTCCCCATCAACTACTCCCTTTCAAATTTATTAATGGAGTTGGGATCCCAAATGTAATCTACATGGATATTTTTTGCAAACTTGGAAAGATATTTACTAATATACACCATGGTCTGGTATACCATATATCCCTACACCATAGAACCCTCAGGATGTGCTCTTTGTCGAACCAAGCCCTTCATAAATTTCAAGTGCCTCTCAACCATCCAAATTGACCTAGTTTGTACAGGTCCACACAATTCAATCTCCTCAACTAGATGTATGAGATAGTATTCTTGAGCATTGAAATTTTTTTGAGGTAGACACTTTTGCATTTCACACATAAGCTAGGAATTTTTCTCTTCCAATATTTTATATCTTTTTTTATCAATTTCTTTAGATGATAACCACCTAAAAGAGATTCAACTCACAAGAACATATAAACAAGATTTTATATAAAAATATACAATAAATTACATAAAAAGTAAAGCAAGTCATAAATATAATAACACTTGTAACCTCATGAATTCTCCAAGATCATATATAACTTGTTTAACACTGTTGTCAAACTGGTCTAGGAGGGATAGAGGTAGGACGTACTGCAATGATTAAAAAATGATCTTTTCAATATATTGTAAAATAATACAATAAAAAGTACATGCAATTTTCCAAATATATTGTAAATAGAGAACATGACTTACCTTGACAAAGGTATGCCAATCATGTGTTTTCAACCCTAGCCCAAAATCACCTTTCTTTGATACAAGATTACTTATATTTGCAGCAAATCCTATTGGAATTTTTTTTTTTATGACTTCTTTTAATGCATCACTTTGCTACTCAGTTAATAACCAAGGAAGGGCACTCGTATTTATGCGGTCTCCATTGCTATTTGATTCAATGAAATTTTTCAGTACATGATTGGATTCATGAATGTCATTAAAAATTTTAGCCATTTTTTCTTTGTCTCACCTTCCATCCAATATTTTCCATAGTGTCTCTCTTACATTCTTTCCAATATGCATAGCATCAAACAAATGCACGATTGGGAGATCCTTGTAGTACGACAACCTACTAAATTGACTAAGATAACTTTTTATTCCTCTAGGAAGCTGGTCATTGATGCCTTGACAACCTTCATGATCCTCAATAACATCATTAGTAAATAAAAGACAATATCAAAATCTAAATTTCAAACAAAAAACATCAAAAGGAATGACATTACCTTAGTAATTTAGTCTATTGTATTCCAACTTCCATAAATGAGGTGTCTTTCTTTGTGGCCTTGATGTTGTCTCTTCTTTCCCATTAAAAATATGTTTTTCAATATTTTGATACTTATGATTATTGTGGAGAAAGTGCCTAAACTCATCGAACACCTTCTTTCCTAAACTTCTTGAATGACAAGATTTCATCTTCGGACCACAAACTAGACATGCAAATTTACCCTTTGTCTGAAGACCTAAAAGATATCATACAATTAGATCATGTACAATTATCATGTGCAACTTAAACATACAACAATAATGTGTAAGCACTATAACATACCAAAAATACATGACCTTAACATGAATATATAACATACCGCAAAAATCAGATAACCCAGGGGCATCATGTATTGTCCATACAAGAATTGCATGGAATTGAAATTTTCTTTGTCCTATTGGTCTATAGATGTCATACACAGTGATCCCATTCCATAAAATCAACAACTCATCAATAAGGGGCTCAATATACATGTTCATATCTTTAACTAGGTACTTACCTAGTTGAAAGAACAAAAACATTACATAATTATTATGACCATCTTGATGCGTCATTTATAAATTAATTTACATAACTATTAAATAAAAAATACCTAGTACAATCATTGAAAACATTATGTGCTCCCTCTTTATGGACATCTAAGGAGGAATTTTATTGTTAATAAAAAAAATAGGCCACACTAAGTAAGTAGATCTCATATCTCCAAATGGATTGACACTGTCTGCTGCCATTGAAATCTTGATATTATGAGGTTCTTGTTTAAAGTGTGGTCATGTTTTTTCTATCTTTAAATGCAAAACCATCTACGAGCATTCACATAATGTCATCTTGACTTCTATTGCATCCATGGTAATCCATAAATTGTGCCAAGCTAGTGAACCTAAATAATCAATAAAGATGTGGAATAAGGGGAATGTACTAAAGACTCTTGTGAGGCACCTTTTTTGTTATTTCATCAAACTGATATCTACTAGTATGAAAAATAGGGCATTCTGTTGCAAATTCATGTTGTTTATGATATAGAATGTGATCATTGGGACACGCATGTATTGTCTGATACTTAATTCCAATTTTATTTATAATGGTAGATAATTTTTAGTACGAACGAGGCAAAATATTTTATCGTGGTAAGAAAAACTCACCTATCATCATACAACAACAAATATGAATTGTTAATATAATAAATCGTAATGGTATGCTAACATTGAAGATGAAAAAAATGAAATACCTTAGCATATGTGACATTGCTACATTGGATAAACCATTCATAACCTTGAAGTTCACCAACAACACTATAGCAGAGAGAAGAGTTATTTGGGAGGCTCGGTATAGGGGCTTGTTAGAAATAGGGAATACTGAGAGGGGGGGTGAATCAATATTCTAAAAACTTTATCTTTTTCCCAATTATGGACATAACAGATTATCTTTATACATACATAACATAAGAAGCTAAACAACATGCATAACAATAAAGAACTCATAACACATTATTTGTTCTCGACAAAACCCTAGCCGAGGTAAAACCCTGGTGGGGATGGTACCCACAAAGATCCACTAATAGAAAGTATCTTGATAAGGATGTTGACCCTGTTAGGAGTCTATTAAAAGCATATAGTGTATCAGTCTTGATTAAGGGACTATAGGCCTTGTTAGAAGCCTCAACCCTGTTATGAGTTGTAGTACAAAATGTGATTACCAAATGAGCCCACTGCCCAAACAAGTAATGTATAGTATACACTGATTAGAAAATAGGTTAAGGTACATAACCTTATACTACTTGCATTAATATCACTTCACTTCTCTTTCACTATCACTATTACGTATGCTTCATATATTTCGCATCATATCACTTGTCCTTCTTTTTCAATAGTAGTACAATTACTTTATACTACCATTTTCTTTACAATTACAATTACATTTACATTTATACCAATAGCTTTATCCAAGAGTTAACATCTAGGGTGTCATCCCCTTATATTGTTAAGTCATTATTTTGATAAACAAAATAATCCCTTAACTCTTTACTAGTTTTGTCTTCATATTCTATCTTGTCGGCTTTACACTGTCTTTGGTAAAACTATCATAACTTCTTCCGTACATGTCATACTAACTTGCACTCTAAGATGGGTGATCAATAGACATAATAGAGTCTATGTTCAAGTGCACAAGCACTGAACTTACACCAGTCAACGTTGCAAACAAAAACTATATCTAGGTTCACTGGTAAAACACTATCTCACACTTAGACAAATTTGCAATGCGCTCTATCATACTTATTCTCTGACTTGGGCGATCTTCATGTGGATCATAGGTTTCCATAATAAAAAAATCTATACAATCAACTCAGCCAAATTTCCAACAATCTCCCCCTTTGTCATTGGTGGCAACATATGAGAAAATTGGCTGCGTACAACTCAAAATCTCAAAAATGTTCAAAACTGTGGCCATAGTATAAAATACATACTATCCTTATAACTCCTAAAAAATTATTTCCTCTAATATAGTACTCCCCCTAAGAGTAACAACCCTTATCATATACTATCAATTTTATTCTATATATCTCTTCCCCTTTGACAACAATGACAAAATAAGGTAGGGAGGGTCACAAAAAGTTATACCTTGATTCATTTATTGCAAAGCCAGTAGGCTTGCAACACAATCTACAAAATCTATCTTCATGGATTCTATCTCCTTCTCCCATGATTTCTTAATGGAATCTACCACATTAAGTAGTGCACTCAGTCCATAGGAAGCAATTTCACATGCTTGGAGGTTTTCAAAGTTAAATTTCTAAAAAGATGTCTTTACTGAAAGACAATCTTCCAACTATTCTTCAATTAAGCTCAACTTCATAGAAGCATGCTCTATCAAAAGAGTCTATCTTCTCAATTTCCTATCTTTCTCATCTTGTACAACTTTGATTTCATCATAAAGTTTTCTAACTTTCTTCTCAACATTACAGACCTTCACATTAGGACTAGATAGAAGGTTTGTTTCATTTAGAATCTCTGCTTCCTTCAACTTTATCTTTTGATCTTCCTTAGCTGTCAAAGTCTCTAATTTTGTACATTGTATGTACAAAGATTTTCCTATTTCCAAATGCTTCTTCAAATCGTTGATACAAATATCAAGAGTATTGATATCAGTGTTGATATACTAACTAATGTTCAAAAGAATTCTAGCCTCATAGTCTGCTTGTGCTTTTAATTTTGCAATATCAGCTAGGTTTATAAATTCATTATCAAAGGTACTCATTACCTTCTTTTCCTTCTCCATAGGGTCTACTTCTAAAATTTATGTAGTCATGGTACTTTGTAACTTCTCAGTTAGTTCCTTCAGACACCCTTCAAGACTCTTCACCTTCTTATTCTTACCAATTATTTTGTTGAAGGATGTAATCCGTTCCAACTAATCATCATCATATACTTCTTTTCCCAAATGCTCAATCATAGATCCAATTTGAGTCTTCTTTCTAGTCTTAGAAGTAAGATTGATATCTTCTTTGGTGGGAAGGAGAACTTGTTCTTTTGTAACTGGTTGTTCCACAATAGTGGTCTCTGTCATCTCTTCTTCTTTTGTAGCTTCCTGTTCCTCAAAGGCCGAATTGTCAACAATGTTCTCCAAATTCTTGAATACATTTTCATCAATATCCAATGTGATTTGTGTACCTTCTACATTCAATTTTCATCTTCAATATTAATAGCTGGAGAAGAGGGAATGTCCTCTTGTACTTTCTCATGTACTTGCTCTGCTGCAACTGATGATTCTCCAACATATTCTGCCATAACCTTGATAATTGCTTGTTCAGTCTTAGAATTTACTTCTTCATACCGACCTCCCATAATCTGAATTATTCTCCTTTTGGTTTCTTAGATGGGTGCTTAGGGCTTTCATGATTTGATTGAATTGAGCTTCATCTCTTATCTCACAAAGCTTCCTCACAAGCTTTTCTTTGATAGCTATCTCTTCCTATTCAAAAGTTTGTTGTAAAGATCATCGGGAATTTGTCCTTGAATAGTATCAAACTTCTTGCTAGTCAAGATCATATGCTTCACAACTACATTCTCTAGATTAAGTATATCAGTATAATCATAAAGATCATAATATTTGTTCATTCTTGTAAAGTCACCATTCTCAATAATCTTCTCATTAAGCTTTTCAATTTTTTCTTTCCAAGCTTTCTCCTTTGTAGTGACATCAACTTTAACCTCTTCAATCTTTCTTGGAATAGGTTGCACTAGAGTTTTATGCCTCTTTCTTGGTCCAGTGGCACTTTCCTTAACTCTTTTTCTACGGGTGGACGAAGTGGATCTAGCAGACATCTTTGTTTCTATGTCCTTCTCAGGTACTCCCACTTTCAACTTTACTTGTGGTTCTTCCTATGGCATTGCAATTGATGATAAAGGAGGGATAGACAAAACTTCCTTTTTTCCACTCTCTCTAATTGCTGATGTTATCTACTTTGCTACTAAAAACTCTCTCTCTATCATTCCTATATCTTTTAAGATTTTCTTAATGGTGCTCTCAACTCTCTTTTTAGACTACTTCTCTTCAATTAGAATCTTTGCAGAGTTGAATTTATCTTGAAAGGTTCCAAACCTATTACACTGAGTGTCCAACTTACACTTCAGTAGTCTTCTAACATACTCTTCAGTTTCTACCTTAGATATTTCATATTCGAGAGGGTCTATGAACTCTATTCTAGGATCTACTACTTCAATATAGGTAAGGTCAATTTCCACCATAAAACATATATCATCTTTATATTTTACAACAAGAGACTTAGGGATCCTTGATCTACTAGACACAATATTATGAAATGTCTTAGTAACAAGTACTGCACTCTTATTAACACTATCAATAACATGCTTTATGTATACTACATTAATCCTTTCCATTGTAGTTTGTCCATCATTCCAATCATTTCCTATAGTGTAAGGAAATCCCCTCAAAAGATGAAAGAACATATATGTGATTAGGGATGAGAACCTAAACTGTGTATACTTAGTTTTCTTGATCTTCTCCAAGTTCTTAAACAATTGAATCTAATAATTTCACAGACATCAACTGGTACACTGTCAACACACATTAGATAAGCTACATGTACCATTCCAGCTGCCATGTCATCTTCTCTTGAATTAGCACAAAACTTAGTAGTTAGGATCTTTCATATGTATCTCACATCATCTTGTTTAATCTTACTAATCACAATTCCTCTACCATTATAGGATGAATTTGTGTTGTCAATAACTATTTTCCTCGTATTTTTCTCATTAAAAGGAATAGCTCCAGTCTTAGATAATCCAATGACTTCATGAATCAAATCAGTTGTAATATATATCACTCTATCTTCTAGCCAAAACTTTCCATTATGAATTCAACTCAAAATAATCTTAGTGCATTATTCATTATCAAATTCATACTGTAATCCATATTTGACAATTTGATTATGTTCCAAGTATTCAAAACATTGATTTAGTGTCATATCTTGATTGTACATCTTTTGATATTCATCTATGAAATCAATATCATTCACTATCTCTAGTTTTCATCCAAGATAACTTCTGACATTTTCTAAATGTAATACTCCATTTGGTATGGATGATAATGCAAACCTAGGGTCTTCTTCCAAGGGTTCTACTAGTTGCCTTTTCAATTTAGGTCTATTCTTATCTCTGACATTGTGTATTAAGGAAACATCCATGATTTCTTCAAATGCCTTTACTGATTCAATGATTTGTCAAGTAAAATACCTCAATTTCATGATTTTAGGGCTTGCGTAGATTCGACACATAATTCTTCTCCAAATCCTTACAAAATTCTTTCTATCACTGCTCTTTGGTCTCCTTGACACTTGAATTCACTTTGATGATCAAATAATACTGATCATAACCTTTTATTAATTCAATCTCACTTAGATTTGACATGACATTCAATTCTTTTGCCACTTCTTTCCAAAAAAATGTCTCTGCTAACTTGCAAAACTTAAAACTGCTTGCGATCTCGCAAAACATAATATTTTTCTTTGCTCTCTTAACCATAGCATTAGAACATCATAAAATACCTTGCATTAACTACACAAGACTTAGTTCATCATATATCTACTTCTATACTAAATCTAAGTTCCTATGCTACTGCAATTTACATGAATTAAGTACTTTGAGATAGGTCAAGTAGAGATTTATTCTTACCTTTCAATACTTCACCTTTTTTATTACCTTCAATGTTGAATATGTCTTCTTAATCTATGCTTTTGATAAACTTCACTTCATCTGAATTACTACAACATCCTTTCTGACTATTACTAGCATCTTCATTTCTTCTTGTATGATTCTTGGGGTTAGGATTAGGATGAAAAACTCTATTGTTCATTCTGGAAAACCTTGTTGTATGTCCAATCTTATTGCACATCTAAAAAACAATTCCATTGTTTCCATATCTTGGTCTAGGTTGATTGATTTGTGATTTGCAGTTTCTAGCAATGTGTCCAACCTTGTTGCATCTATGACATACTATTCCACTTCTTCTGTTCATATCTTCAGTAGGTTTCTTATCTGCATTGTTAGTATTCCTAAACATTCTACTACCATCATTATTCTAAATAAATTTAGGTTTCCTACAATCAATAGCTCTATGTCCAAAACTATGACAATTGTAACAATAACCATTAAGAGGTTTAAATTGTTTACCACTGCAATCTCTCTTCATATGACCAATAGTATTACAAGAAAAAAATCTACCTTTGAATTCTCGTTGCATACCTTTGGGTGATTCCTCTTGCTTTGGTGATTCTTCTTCTTTAGGTGTATCTTTAGATTTGTTGATCTCATCAGGCTTCTTCTCATCCATGCTTTCAGATGTCTTCAGATCTAGTTCTTTGCCTTCATCGTTTTCTTTGAAAGTGTTGAATCCAAGACCAGTCTTATCATAGAATGGTTTCTGATAAGATATTTGTTCATCAATCTTCTCCCTAGTTGAATATAGCCTTTCAAGTTGTTGTTTGGATTGAGTCATTTCACCTTTCACAATCTTATTTTATTTCTCAAGTTCATCATACTGCAAATTGACTTTCTCAAGTTCAGATGTTACTTTACAAAATTTAGATTTTAGTCCTTCATTTTCACTCTTTAGACTTTCATTCTCAGATTTTAGATTTGATTCATTCTTGCCATTTCCATCTTTCAAACTAAGCTTCAAATTTTCTATCTTCAATTCATGCTTAAGGATCTCATTTTCTTTTTCCATATTGTCATCACAATCTTCAATAAAAACTTCAAATTCCTTTTCAAATCTCAGACCTTCCAATTTGTTTTTTAGTTTCTCAATGAGGTTTTTTGCATCATCATACTTTATTTTCAAAGTATCTTTTTCAATAGTAAGCAAGTTAATCTATTCAAGAGCTTCTTCAACATTCTTTTGTAGTTGATCCATATCCATAGAGATCTTACTCAAGCTGCTAGGCTTTCCTTGAATGATTCTTTTCCGAGTAACTAAGCTCTGATACAACTTGTTAGAAATAGGGAATACTAAGAGGGGGGGGTGAATTAGTATTCTAAAAACTTTATATTTTTCCCAATTATGGATATAATAGATTATCTTTATATATGCATAACATAAGAAGCTAAACAACATGCATAACAATAAAGAACTCATAACACATTATTTGTTCTTGAGGAAACCTTGGCCAAAGGAAAACCCTGGTGGGGATTGTACCCACAAAGATCCACTAATCAAAAGTATCATGTTACGGATATTCACCCTATTAGGAGTATATTACAAGCATATAGTGTATCAGTCTTGATTAAGGGACTATAGGCCTTGTTAGAAGCCTCAACCCTATTAGGAGTTGTAGTACAAAATGTCATTACCAGATGAGCCCATTGACCAAACAAGTAATGTACAATATACATTGATTACAAAATAGGTTAAGGTACATAACCTTATACTGCTTGCATTAATATCACTTCACTTCTCTTTCACTATTGCTATTACATATGCTTCATATACTTTGCATCATATCACTTGTCCTTCTTTTTCAATACTACTACAATTACTTGCTAGTTCCATTTTCTTTATAATTAAAATTACATTTACAGTTATACCAATAGCTTTATCCAAGAGTTAACATCTAGGATGTCATCCCTTTATATTTTCAAGTCATTATTTTGATAAACAAAATAATCCCTTAACTCTTTACTAGTTCTGTCTTCATATTCTATCTTGTCGGCTTTACACTGTCTTCGGTAAAACTATCATAACTTCTTCTGTACATGTTGTACTAACTTGCACTCTGAGATGGGTGATCAATAGACATCATAGAGTCTATGTTCAAGTGCACAAGCACTGAACTTACTCCAATTGATGTCACAAACAAAAACTATATCCAGGTTCACTAGTAAAACATTGTCTCACACTTAGACAAATTTGCAATGCGCTTTGTCATACTTGGTCTCTGACTTGTGTGATCTTCATGTGGATGATAGGTTTCCATAATGACAACATCTATGCAATCAACCCAACCAAATTTCCAATAGAGCTAGTATGCCTTCTCAAGTATAGCTATATCAAGACCATCTTCATCGTCATTATCAAACATGTTAATACCATCATCATGATCATCTTGATCAGCTATGCCAATATCATCTTCCTCAATCATGTCCTCTAGGACATTATCAACTATGCCAATATGATTGTCTTCAATTGTGTTCTCTAGTACATGATCATCTTCTTCGATGGGAGCATTATCGTCGGCTTGGATATTCACACCTCCATGTTCCTCCAATTGGAAATCCACATTCACCAATCGACAAAAATCATGCCCCCTTCAATGTTACCATATTGCCTACAATGACTCTAGACTGTTTGGATTAGAATTATTTGATTCTTTAAGCCCTTACACTTTTTGCAAGGACAATTACATTTTTCATCATCTTTTCTTTGGAACTAAGACCACAATCTAGCAATTGTCTCGTTATTTTGTTCTAGGTTCATATTGCCAGGTGTGGACTTTCTTCACAGGCTATAAATATACAAAATGTAAATATACAAGCATTAGTGGTATCTTTTATGTAATAAAATAAAATAAAATATTATAAGATTATACAAGATTTACAAATACACACACAAATCATGCTAACTAGACCATGAAATATTCAAAAGGATAAGTATTTTGGGAGTTAGTATTATTTTCGAAGTTACACAAATCTCCTCACTAGACTACTAAATCTGTGGATATTATTCTTGATGCCAAAGTAAATCAAGAATGTGAAGTTGAAGCAATTACATCTAATTCATTGCTTCCTATATATAGTCCGCTATTGTCTGGATATAATTCACAGATGTTTGTGTTGAATTTTATTTTATTTCATTGGATGAAGAGCTTCATCTTTCATTTATATGAGTCTTTACCTCCCAAAAGACATGTCTCCTATTTGGTTGACTAGGCATAGTTGGCCAACTAGCATATAAATTTTTTATCTTAGTTCTAACAAATCCCTAGGGAAGTCATTTGAACTATAAAGGTAAGTATTGTAATTAGTAGACAAGGGTTGGAATTTTATCCAAGGAAGACTTTACTTCAATTTACACTTCACTTTGTAATTAGAGATTATATAGAATATATTCTGGAGTTGTATAGCCACATTGTCTAGTATGTCAAGATATACAATATATTTTTGCAAAAGAAACTTGCAATTGAAGATAATAACACATCATAATTTGGCATTTTAGTGGAGGTGATTCCATACCTAGTACAAATTATTTCCTCTAAAGCTTCCAGATGGTCTTTCTCTGGGAGTTGCATTAAGGCATTCAATTGAGCATTAATGCATTAATTCCCATCTATATCTAGGTTTGCATCAAACATGCTTAAGGAAAAAGTTCCTAATACAACTGAAGAGAGTAATTAATATGGAAATTGAATGAAATGTAAGCAACATATGGCATTAATTTTCAAAGATAGTGACAATTTAAAAGAATTGGAAAAATATAGTTTACAAGCAATGATAGTGCACCATGGAAAGTCACAATAAGTATGAACCCGTAGAGGATTTTCATTGTTTCCTAAAACAAGATCATTTTCAGAGTGAGATTTAGCTACATAGAGGTGAAGCCATGACATACAAAAGGTAAGAGAACCTCAAAGTTTCTGACATATAATGCTATCATGTCAAAAGGAAAACAAAGTGTAGTTTTTAGAATAATGGAACAACCATCTCTCTTAAAGGGAACAACCATCATGTTATAGAGTTATTGAATATGGCCATTATCATGAGATCATAGGGAAAAACACATCTATCTACTATTAATGAACAATTTCATTTATAGAGGCAATTTTGAATTCTATGCTCATGTGAAAAGGAAATGTCACTCAGTTTGAAGTCCTAATAGAATAAATACAATAAGAAGACATTGACATATCATGCCTTAAATCTGAAACAATCACAATAAGAAAGATGGAACAACCACAAGGTACAAGCATGTGCAAGTCATTGTAATCATTGGAGATATGCTAAAGGTTAAGTACTATAGTAGAGCACAACCCTGATAAAATTAATGAAAGTGCCATAAAACACCATGATATTTATAATCAATCATAGAGAAAAGAGACAGTGTAGCAAATGTTTACATATTCCGCTTAGTTTGTTCAAGATTATAGTTTGTTCAACCTCTTCTCGTAAAAACCACATGTATAGTTAAAATAGTCTAGTTTTACAACATGAACAATAGCTAATTTTTGATTTGCCAATAAATTTTTTATTAATAACAAGTTAACAACAATGCATTTCCTTTAGTTCTACTTCAAAAGTTAATATGTGAAATTTTGTCAAAAATTTAATAGTACATAAACTAATCATATTCTTGCACGAATTCAATTGAGAATACAAATCCACTTAACAATGCTTATACTTGTATTGATATTATTGATTTTTAAATTAAATTTACATAACATCAAAATAAATATCCTCTAGAAACTAGAAATTAAAAACTCCATTGTTCCATATTATAGAGATCATAACAGTGAATGTAAACTAAGTTAATGAGTATTGGGAATGGACCAAGTTAATGATCGATTCCAGATCATAATAGTGAATGTAAACTATGTTCAAGAAATGAAAATGTAAATTCATTTGAAAGCTGACAATCACTATCCGTGAGGGTACAGTCTAACTATACTGTTGACAAACATTTATGTTTATGGTTGATATGGATTCAAATGATTGCTAGGATATGGTGTTACATTTCATTGGAGCTTTGAATAGTTTTGTGCACATGTGGAAGGCATAATATTTTCACTTTTACTACCCAATTTGACTTCAACATTATTTGATGACATGTAAAATGAATTTTTTTAATGAATTGAGGCATGTTTTCATATCTCGAGTTGGCTAATGTTTTTTTGAAATTTTTGGTGTTTGGAAAAAGTTATGCTTGAAAGCATGGTAATAAAAACTTGTCATTTTTAAGTTAGGAGGTGGTAGGCTTAGAATAGTAATTAAACTTACTCATTTTCAGGTAATAGCTGAAGAGCAACAGGGTGATCCTATGCTGTATGGTTTCTGAAACAAGCCAAAAATTGATGTCGAAAGGAACTGGAGCTTGAAGCACACTGTCATGTATACAAATCTTCATTATCATAAGATTCATTTTAGTTTTTTTTTTTGCATGATCTTGGATCTTATCTTTATTTCTACTCTCTTTAGAACATATAAATCTTCTAACTAACTTTAACCACTCTACTCCAGCACTATCAATTGTCACAGAGACATGCTAATCTAGTTGATCAAGTTAGATTAGGGTCATCTAGAATGGTCTAAAAGTGGGTCCTTACAATGGTTATTGTCATTTAGAATTCTTTAATGTTTCTAAGGCTTTCAAATTTAACTAAGCCTTGAATCCAAATTATTCCTAGGACACCATTGCAAGCATTTTCTTACTTTGCAGGTTAAACACATAGTATATATCTAACTAGGGCATCAATCTTTAAGTAGCGTAGCTACCTCCCCCAAATCTGAGCACTTAGGTTATTGATGTATATGACAGATGTGGACCTCAAATCCAATCTCACACACAACATAGTCATTACTCACACAATTGAATTACGAAAGTGAGTATGAATTACTCAATTCAAAAATTCATGGTGAAGCGACCTGTTGCCTCCTAATTAACTAGGGTGTTTAATTACTCTCAGATTGGAGAGACAACAACCATAAGACTGAATTAATATGGAGGATTTGAAAGCTTGAAGTGAGCAAAATGAACAATTAAACTATATGAGATTACAAGTTAAACTAAGAATGAAAGTGCAGTTTTAAACTAAGAAATCTTGAAAATGAGATATAGAATTACTCTAAGAAAGCATATAAGCAAACTAATTACTATGAAAATACCATTAAAACTATAATGAGAAAGTAATCTAATTAATAAAACTTAAACGCATGAAAATTGAGACTAAAATTTTCTATACTTTAGTTGCTCTCACAATTGCCCCTTTTTGAATGAAGAAGAAGGTTTACTAAATAGACAAGCCCTGGAAGGGAATGAAGAGGCTCTTGATTCAAAATGGATAACTCCTCATTTCTCATTGTGACAAATATTGAAGAATTACTTAATTAAAAGGATGCATTATTTCCACATGGGTGACCCTTCGAATAATTTTAATTATTAATTCAAATAAAGGTGTCCATCCAAATAACCAAGTAATTGTTAATCCCTTTATGGGTATTTAGCTAAAGGGGGTAGATTTTAATTTAATTTAAAGCACTTACGACTTTAGAATTAAATTAATTTATCATAGGGATTGTTTAGCTAATAATGTCAAATGCTTAGGAATTAATTATAGCATGAGATTAATGCAAATTAGGGTTTTTGTATTTGACATCTAGTCAAGTAAAGTCAAGTAGCAGAGAGAAAATTGTGTAGAAAAGTAGGACTTTTAATGATGTAAAATAGAATAAAATGCACCAAAATTGATTGAAATTATAGGTGCCAATTTTGGGGTATTACATTTTCCCCTCTTTCAATCAATGTATGAACAGCGCATTGATTCAAAGAATAGTTTGATGTGACAAATGAGCAAAGATTTTAGAAGTCTATGTTAGATTGCCAAGACACCGATAAGATCGACTTATAGAACCACCTGTAGAGTGAAGAATGATTCTTCAAAGTCTAAGTTAGATTGCGAAGACAACGTCCAATTGAGAGAAGACTCAAATTAGGGTTAGATTGCCCCAAGATGAAGCTTATCCATCCAAGACCCGAGTTAGATTGCCCAAATAATGGTCCAAAAGAGATTTCGAGAGCCATCTCCAGAATGAAGCTTGACTCCTAGGAATTAGGGTAGGAATTAGGGTTAGATTGCCCCAATACCTAAAAGATTTCAAGAACCATCTCCAAAACAAAGCTTGATTCCTGAGGATCTGAGTTAGATTGCTTAGATACCTAAAAGATAGATGATAAGATGACAAGATGCAAGGCACAAAGATGCCCCGAGTGAAGAGATCCCCCAAGTGGTGAGGACTTTGATTTAGATCATATTAAAATGAGGCTGGTTTGACAATATTCAATGATGCAATCATCCTTTCCCCCTCAGGAGTTCAATTGAAAGATGACATGTCGGAAGGATGATTGACAACAAGGGATAGAAAATATAAAACATCATACTAGATTCGAGAAGCTGCAAAAGTAGTTTGGAGCAATTTGGAGGTCCTGTTGACCAAGTTTGACCATAGTTGACCAAATTTGACTATAGTTGACTTTGGTGAAAAGATTGAAGGTCTCAAGAAGATGATGAGAAGATGAAGATCTGGCAGTAAAATGATGCCAGAAGGTTGACTACACAAGCGCCGGACCCCTATGGCCCTAGAATTTTAAAATGCAATTTTGAGCCACTTAGAAATGTTAGATTTCAATTTTGATCCCAAAAATTGATTCAGAATGGTCAATTTAGCCAAGAATGCAATTTTAACACAAACCAAAGCACTTTAGAACATTAGGTCAAAAGCTATATAAGGCTCGGAAGGGTCACTTTCAAGTCATTATTCACTTTTGTCTTCTTGCAATTTTGAGCTTAGGGAGAGAAATGGAGGGCCTTCCAGTGCACACCCATTGATTTGAGCACTCCCAATGACATGCGTAGCTACCGGAGAATGACGCACCTATAAGTAGTCAATAATCTTCCTTGTATTTCAATTTTTACCACTTTTTGGTCCATTTAGGTTAGATCTAGCATGTTTTAGGGTCATGTTCTTCACGTTTCATGTGAGGAAATAATTTCCTCACACTAAACCTCTTTGCATGAGAAAATAGTTTCCTTGCATGGGTTAGGGTTTCTTCACTCGGGGTCTATGTGCAAGTTTGTGCGGACTGGTATCTGCTGGTGCACAATATTTAAACTTCTTGCACACAAAGAGGTCTTATCTCGTGTGAAGGAACAGTTTCTTCACACAGGAAACTACTGCAACATTATAAAATCTTTGCCAAAAAAGTCAAATTTTCATGAAATCAGCCAAATAGAGCATCGTGGAGTCATGTCTAGGATAGATTCATTGTTGTATTTACTATTTTTACGTTGAGATCATCATCTTGAGATACTAATCCAATGTTGTCACTTGCTTTGTAGGTTGACTTTCCCACCGTCACCTTTTGGTCACATCATCCAGTGATCACAATGCTAGTCTAGAGACTGATAGATGCTGAGGGTGCCCACATAGATGGGCTAGGATTTGGATACTTACGTGATATACCTAACATTTGGGTGAATCACGGTCTTCTTGGTGCACTCGTTGAGCATTTCCATTTGGAGATGAACAACTTTCATTTTCTACATGGGGAGATGACAGTTACTCTTGAGGATATCTACAAGATTCTCTAGATACATGTCCATGGCATCCGAGTTATGTATGATGTTCTGTCGAGAGCAGGCACACTGGCATTGAGAGCCATATTTAGAGATGACCTAATTATGGGTCAGACCATCTCTTGGGATGATTTGATTAGCAGGTACAGTGCTCTCACTAATTAGCCATTGTTTTATCTATGTTCATGAGCTATTATCTGGTTCCTGATCGAGGTCAACATGGTCTAGAGTGTGGTTGGGGTTCGATGTTGTAGAGGATGCTAACCAGACTAGTAATTAGATTTGGATGGGGAGAGTGCATGCTCACCCACATGTACCATGAGATGCATGAGATTGTATATCACAGTACAAGGACCATGGCAACAGGTGTCTTCATTCTTTAGATCTAGGCCTGGGAGCACCTCTCTATTTGTAGGCCTATATTCCATGATACACGGTAGCCCCTTGAGTCATATATATCTAGGTATGTAGGTCCAATGAGTTAGCCCTTGTTGGGTAAGATAGAGTAGTGGCACGGATAGCTTGATGACATGGTAGCCATTGTCTAGAGACCTTGGGTTGGTACTGATCCATGGGATGATGCTCGACATGAGCTTTCTCACATGTTTGTTTTGCATCCATTGATTGAGCATAGTGTTACCATCATTGAGAATTTTCTTGTTACATGTGTTATGAGATAGTTTGGGAGACAATAGGACATCTCCCAGGAGTACTAGCCCTATGCCCATTTTTCTAATGAGGAGAAGAAGGGGTGGTGCCCTAGATTAGATCTAGGAAGATGTACGATAGAGGCACAAGCACCTACGATGCATTGGGACTATATGGTGGGGGTCACCAATGTAGTGATGATGCCTACATATAGAGATCACCTCTTAGCACATCCATTTCCTAGCTTCAAAGATCCTACCAGCATGGGGCAAGGAGCATAGCAGTAGCCTACATAGGTGTATTAGTAGGGATAGTAGTAGGTACTAGTTCAGCAGCCTATGTAGCAGTAGGTTACACAATAGGGACCACAATAGCAGTAGATGGTATTGAGAATGAGGACTAGGTAGACCCCCATTCCTCCTAGGACCGTGGGATCAGACACAGGTGCTAGGAGTAGTTGATCCCAGTAGAGGTCCATCAGGTAGTCGATAGGGGACACATCACAGCAGACACCTCCTAACAAGGAGGCATAGGTTGAGGACACTAACATGTTTGATCAGACTACACAGGGACCTACCCAACTAGCATAGGTACAGGAGGTTCTCAAGAAGAGCTGAGAGAGGATACAGCAGGTATAGTGGGAGAGGGATGACTATCATACATGACTTATCATCTAGGAGACCCGAACAGCTAAGAGAGGGTAGGAGGTCAAGGAGCTAGCATGGTCATGGATAGAGACCAGATATGAGGCCACTCAAGCATCATATTATTATGCGGCATATTGTAGTGTTGTTCCAAATTTATCAGAGAACGTGCCTCCATTCATTGAGTATGGTGGAGCACCACAGGCACACCCACCAGCACCCCCATAGGTAGCACCATAGCAGGCACCTCCATAGCATGCACCACAGAGACCGATGCCCCCTCCATAGGGACCACCTCAGGGAGCTCCACCACCACCTCTTCCTAGTGGCGATGGATAGAGCTAGCTGATTTTGATACACATATTGTAGCCCATTTTTGATACTGTGCTCAAGTAGCACCTTCTCTTTGTATATGACATTTGATTGATCATGATATATATGAGATCATAGTTTTGATATCATCGTACTTGTTTATATATTGCTTTGATGTTTGATGCTTTATGAGATGTTTCCTAGATGAGTAGATGCATGCATAGATATGTACATGATGTTTTCTTTTATGAATATGAAATGTGAAATGAAATGATAGATAGTAGAATGTATGGATGAAATGCAAATGTGTAATGTATGATTCAGTTTATGCTTCTAGTGAATGCACATGTTATGGATATGAAGGTGTAAATGTATGGATGAAAATGAATTTATGAATGCAAATGGAAATGTAATGCAACATAATGTATGATTTAATGTATAATGGTACTAATCATCTCGTGTAGGATATAGAAATATATGATAGGTACTAATCAAAAGGATGATTGAGAGATTGAGAATGAGGATCGGACACTTGTGTAGCCAAGATGAACCCAGGACAAAAGATGGGAACCTTTGATGAACAGATCTAGAAGAAGGCAATCAAGAGAGCACCAAGATATCATCTCAAATGCAAGCCTAGAAAGAAAAATGCAAGTCTAAGCTAGATATAAATACAAAATGAGTGAATGCAAGACTAGGACTTGGTTGTTGGACTCACTAGTTATCATCATAGAGTTTTTAGGTAACAGATATTCACAAGATGCCATACAATTCTCACTAACATTGCAATCATGAGAATATGAATATGACATAAGTCTTTAGATTTGTCAGAATGAGATGTAAGCATTGAGGCACAAGAAGCCAGAATGACCTGAACATCTATTCTTTTTAATTTAGCAAGTTAACATAAGCATCAAAGATAATTGCTAGAATGACTAGAATGTTTCTTGCGAACAAACACACCAAACATGTAGGAGTTTCTCCTTTTTCCAAAGGATTCTCGCAGTGACCCTTATGTTCACTTAGTAGGATGAGCATTTTCAATTTTAATTGTAGCAGAAAGAATTCACCCAAAAGACAAGGAAAAGAACCAACCTCACCAAAGTTTCCATATAAAAGGAGTCAAGGTACACATGACCATTCAATATGAGATGAAGGCTCTCATAGTGGACACCCCTCTTATATAGATTCTTTAGATCATTGGAACTAAACTAGCAAATGGAAAGAAAGAAAAGATCGTGCCCACAGTCTTCACATTTCTCAGTCAAGAAAGATGTTGTAGATTCACTCAAGGGGAAATGACAAAGTGAAAGAGAAAAAACACAAAAGAAATGCTCATCATCCATCATAGAATATAAAATTTAGTTTTAGTTTCATTTTGAGTGATCAAGTGGACTAAAGTCAGATCAGAAGAAAATAGCATGAGGAGTCCCAACAGGATGGCGAGAGTAGGAAGATGCAGTGAGAATCACTGGTGACTGCTATGAGAAAATGGTCTCGAAGAGAGAAATCAAAGAGCTAAATGAAGTATCGGTAGGAAGACGCAAGAAAATGATGCTAGTGACTGATACAAGAAAGATCCTTAAGGGGAGAGATCTCAGAAATACTAGCAAAACATCAGCAGGCAGACACGATGAGAACCACGGGTGACTTATGTATGGGGGACCCTCAAGGAGAGAGATCCAAGAAATAGCTAGGTATCAATAGGCAGACGCAATGAGAACCACTGGTGACTAATACATGAGAGACCCTCAAGGAGAGAGATCTCAAAATAGCTAGGCATCAATAAATAGATGCAGTGGGAACCACTGGTGACTGATGCAAAAGAGCATCTCTAAAATTGATAGGACCATACCCTCCCTAGACCAGGGAGGTGCCCCCAAGTGACTAGTTCCAATCCATGAAGAGTCGAGCAAAAAAACTTGAAGATAATTAAAGGCAAATGCATGAGCAGGAAATGAACTAAAGAAGGAAGCAAGGAAAGAAAATTAGAGCTGAAATGTAGGGAAAATAAAGCTAAAAAGTAGGAAAGCGAGAAGAAACTACGCAAAGCCAAATGGTGTTGAGATGAGATACACCTTCGAGGAACAAAAGGTGCATGTTTACTAGGTTTTCACCATCTTGGCAATAGAGATATTATTTTTGCTATTGCTACCATGATGTCTGTTTACCAAGTTTTCATGAATGGCACATTTTCTTCTTTTTCAATTTTTTTGTACTTTTCTCTTTTTTTATTTTTTTTATTTTTTTAATATTTTATTGTTTTGTATTTTTTTCAATTTTTTTTTTTTTTTTTGGTATTATCAAGGTGTCTGTTTACTAGGTTTTCAATAGGATAATAGATACATCAAAGCGCTTGTTTGCTAGGTTTTCACTAAGATGATCATTTTTTCAGGACATTTTTCCATTTTTAGGATTTTTTGACAATATATCATTTTAGGATTTTTTCAGGATCAATAAGTATGGACAAGAGCACACAAAGAATGTCTTAGCTATAAAAATTCTTTAGATGAAGAGTGTTGATCAGCTTTTTGAGTTTCTCTAATTCAATGATGGAGAGTTGATAAGCACCAAATCTAAATGTTGCAGTAATAATGTATGGACCAAGCCAGTTTGGTTCAAATTTTCCTTTTTGGACTTGTTGTTGCTAATTTTTAGGGTTTTCTCTCATGACGAGATCACCCACTTCAAATTCTCTTTGTCTGAATGTATTATTATAGACCTTGGACATTTTCTTCTGGTATGCTCAAAGATGATTAAATGCCACTCTTTGACATTCATCCAGTAGTTCTAGCTCTTGTAGCCAGGATATTCTATTTTCTTCATCAGTGATGAGGTTCTTAAGAGAGATTCGCAAGGTAGAAATCTTGACCTTAATTGTCAATACAACATCTATGACATAGGCTAAGGTGAAGGGCATAGCCCTTGTTGGATTTTGAATACTTGTTCTATAGGCCCATAAAGTCAGATTAATTTTGAGATGCCAATCTCTACCAGATTTGTGAACTATTATGTTTAAGATCTTGAGGATAGTTTTGTTAGAAGCTTCTGCTTGTCCATTACCATGGGGATAATAGATAGATGACCAATGCTGAATGATACTAAACTTGGCACATAATTTTATTAGATCCTTGGTCTTGAATTCTCCCCCATTGTCAGTGATAATTGATGAAGGCACACCATACCTATAGATGATATAGTTCAGTATAAACATAGCCATGGACTTGCCATTGGCTATAGCCAAAGGGACTACCTCAACCCATTTAGTGAAATAGTCTATAGAGGTGATGATGAACTTGTGTCCTTTGGAGGAAGATGGATGTATCTAACCCACCAATTCAAAGGTCCATTGCTGAAATGGCCAGAAGCTGATGAAAGGAATAAGTTCTTTAGCAGGAGCATGGATTAGATTTCCATGAAATTGACACTATTTACAAGTCTCGACATATTGAATAACCTATTTTTCCATATTAGACTAGTACTAACCAGCTCTAAAAAAGTTTAAGAGATAATGTTAGACCACTTGAATGAGACCCATAGATACCTTCATGTACATCAGCCAACGCATGTTTGGATTCATTGATTTCTAAACAGCTAAGGAGGGTACCATCTAGACCCTGTCTATACAAGTTGTTTTCTATGATGACATACCATGAAGGATTATGAATGAGGTGAAAATTTTCATTCTAGGTATAGGTGTCTGGGATGATCTAGTCACAAAGATAGGAATAGATATTGTGGTAGCAGGATGAATCATGTCCAATGACTGAACAGATCATTCGAGATTCAAGAATGTCATAGGCAGGGTAGTGTAATGTTTCCACAAGGAATTCATGTCTGAAATCATTTTCTGGCATTTGTAACATTGAGGAAAGAGTGGCCATAGCATCAACTACTTTATTATCCACCCTTGGAATCTATTGGAAAGAAATGTGTGCAAAATACTATTTGAGATCATCTACCATTCTTTTGTAAGGCACTAGCTTGTCATCTTTTGTTTGGTAGACATCATTGACTTAATTAATGATCAACTGAGAGTCTCCAAAGACCTTGAACTCATCCATATGCCATTCAATGGCTATCTTCATACCATTGATGAGAGCTTCATATTCAGTGATGTTGTTTATTTTGGGAAACAACATTTTATTAGCTTTTGGCAGTGAATATCCTTGAGGTGTTATGAATAATACGCCTACACCTGATCCTTGTTGAGTGAATGATCCATCAAAGAACATGCTCCAAGTATGATGTGTGAGGAGCATGATGGATTCATCTGGGAATTTAATATTCAATGGTTGATGATCTTTCAGAGGAGCTTCTACCAACTGATCAACAATTGCTTGTCCCTTGACAACTTTTCTTTCTACATACTCAATGTCAAACTCACTGAGTATCATGACCCATTTAGCTAATCTACCTGTGAGGAAAGCTTTGTTGAGAAAGTATTTGAATGGATCATTTTTTTCAATAAGCCTTGTGGTGTGAGCCAACATGTAATGCCACAAATTTTGTGAAGCGAACACTACTGCTAGACAAGCTTTTTCAATAACAAAATAGTTCATTTCATAAGAGACCAGAGTTCTTCTGATATAGTATATAGCCATTTCCTTGTTATTTTGATTCTCTTGAGCTAGGAGTGCACCCAAAGATGTGTTGGTAGCTAAGATATAGGGTATGAGTGGCTTTCCATGAATAGGAGGCATCAATATAGGTAGATTTGCAAGATACTATTTAATTTGAGTGAGCCCTCTGTCACATTCTTCATTCCATTCATAGGTCACACCCTTATGCAAAGTCTTAGTAAATGGTTGTGACTTGTCGGCCAACTATGAGATGAAGCACCAAATAGATTGTAGCCTTCCCTGAAGTCCTCTCATTTGGCTGATATTCTTTGGAGGAGGCATTTCCATAATACCTTGAATCTTTTCAAGATCAACTTCTATGCCTTTAGCTGATATAATATAGCCCAATAGTTTACCAGAAGTGACACCAAAAATACACTTCTTTGGATTGAGTCTTAGGCTAAACTACTCCATTCGATCTAGTATGGGACCTAGATCTACCAGATGTGTCTTTCTTTGAAGACTCTTAGCTAGAGTTTCATCTACATAATCCTCCATTGTCTGATGCATCATATCATAGAAAATTGTTGTAACATCCATCTGATAGGTGGCTCCAGCATTCTTAAGGCCGAGGGGCATGACGTTCCAATAGAAAGTGATCCAAGCGCATGTGGATGTGGTGTTTTCTTGATCCTCTAGTGAAATTCATATTTGATTATAGCCAGAGAAGCCATCCATTAAAGAATACATCTCATAACCTGTTGTCATATCCACTATCATGTCAATGTTGGGTAGTGGAAAATCATCCTTGGGACAAGCTTTGTTCAAATCTCTAAAATCTTTGCAGACCTTAATAGACTTGTCATGTTTTGTAACTGGGACAATATTAGAGATCCACTCTACATAGTCAATGACCCTGATAAAACTAGCCTTGAGGAGTTTCTCCAATTCATCTTTGACCAAAAGTGCCACATGTGGGTGCATCTTTCAAAGCTTTTGTTTTATAGTCTTTACACCTAGTGCAATAGACAAATAATGCATGATTAGATTGGGATCCAATCCAGGCATATCAGAGTAAGTCCATGTGAAGTTAATCTTCTTTCTTGGAAATAATTTAGTGAACTCTTCTTTTTCCTCTGTAGATAATGATTGTGATAGATGAATAATTTGTGGAGCAACCTCAATATCCAAGTTCACTAGTTGTGTACATTCAATTAACACTAATGATATCTCCTGAAAATGGCTCGGGAGCATATCAAGTATCCCACCTTTGGGTGCCTCAAAGAGGTTTTCACCCTTGGGTACGTCTTTTATTTTTATTATTTTTGGCTCTGATACTGCCATAATTTGGTTTTCATCATCAGAGCATCTATTTTTTCTTCTTTTAATTTTATGACTAAGATACTTAATATCTCCCTCTATCATGCCGACACTGCTTTCATTGGTGGAAGACATTATAGGTTCAATAGCATGGAGGTAACAGGCTAGAGCATAATCATTCTAGAATGTTAGGACTTTATTGGATGAGGAGGAGTTCTAGTTTATCAACTCAAGATTTTTGAGTGAGAGGGAAGTAGTGACTAGTTCAATTATATTCATGGTATAACTATCAAAAGCTTAGATGAGAAACTCAAGACCTAGAGATATTTCATCCAAAGGAGCATTCGAATCCCTATGAGACCCCACATCAAAAGTTGAGGACAATTTAACACCAATGGCATCTAATTTGTCCATCCTACCACTAGACCTTTCACCTATTTCGAGAAGGTTTTCATATACATGAACAACTTCTATATCCTTATCAAAAGTAGCATCAGACAAAGAGCCCAACTCATACTCATGTGAGTCAATACTTGATGTGGGGATTCCATTAGCACTGGCAACATCATCATATTCATCTTCATTTCTTGTGGCATTTACAATTTTTTGAATTTGATCTTGTTCAAACTATTTCTGAAAGTGTGGCGGTACGTATCGTTCACCTTGAAAACTAGGATTGTCATTTCACATTTCTCTCCATTCATCAGACATGAATTGTTGTACTAAATCAGTGTACTCTAAGTCACTATCATTCTCTACTAGATGGATTGGTATTCTAGGATCATCCTATTATGTGAAAATTGCCACAAAATCTAGAGGTATGGGATAAGGAAAGATGTCTTCATCAGAGCTGCCCTTTGGTTTTACCCTTGGAGTAGTATCTTCAGATTCTAGTTCAGGCTCTAGCTCAATTTCTGGCACAAACTTGTTTATCCCTAGATGAAAGGGAATCTTTTTGAATCCTAAGCAAGTAGTATCCTTTGTGTGGTGACCTATAGCTTCAATGGGTTTCAGAAAACCATTTTCATTCATTCCTATAGGACCACTTCCCTTGTAGTTGAAGTGTTTCATGATCTTGAAAGCTTCACTATATGGCTCTTGCTCTAAGTCTGGAGGTGGAGTAGTTTGTTTAGAGGTGTCTTTTCCTTTGTAGATCCAAGCCTTGATAGCTCTTTCCTCATCTTCATCTTCTAGTGGTATTGATGCCTTGACAAAGGCACCATCATAGACTATTTGGGGAGCACTAGTAGAAGGTTTGTTGTCCTCAGAGGATCTCCCATAGGAACATGGAGATGAAGGTAGAGTGGCTAGTGACAACACAGGATCAATTCGGTATCCTCCTATTCTTGTATCCTTAATCTTCAGGGTCTTTTCCATTTCCTTGAGTCTAGCATCATAGAACTCAGTGGATTCTCTATTAGCTGGCACAAAACCATTAGTAGACTGTGTAAGTGTATTGCAAGAGAAGTTTGTATTAGTAGGCACAGTGACTTCTGCTCCATGGAATGGAAACTTGATGCATTTGTGATAGGTAGGTGGAACAGCCTGCATCTCATGAATCCAAGGTCTATCCAACAAGATGTTGTAAGAAAATGGGATATCTAGAACTTGAAAAGTAACATCTCTCAATAGGTCCTACATAGATAGGAAGCACAACTAAGCCTTGGGATTTATGTTCTTCTTCATCATAAAATTTGATGGTAATCTTTTTGCAAGAGTATATGCAATCCTCATCATATCCTAGCTGGGTAAGAAATTTAGTAGAGTAGATGTTGAGACCAGCACCATTGTCAATGAGCACTCGACGGATGCGCTATTGGCCTATCATGACCTCTATATGCAAAGGAGCATTATGTGGGTGACTTAGAGAGTGATCATCTTCTTCAAAAAAAGATAAGTAATGGGGTGAGGTCAAATGACCCACCATAGATTGGAACTGGTCAACATCAAGATCTTTGGGAATGTTTGCCTCAATAAGGGCTTTATCCAGAATCTACCTATGAGAAGGTGAGATCTTCAACAACTCAAAAATGGTAATCTAAGCATTGGTTCATTGGAGTTGATCCAAGATGCTATAACTAGTAGTGTTGGGTGGAGGGGCTGATTTCGAGACTTTTTTAATAGGAATAGTAGTAGTCTTATCTATAGTTTGTTTCAAAGTAGATACAGGAGGATCAGGACCTTTCAACACAACTCTTCCACATGATCGAGTAACAACATTGGCACAATTTTGAGGTTGTTCAGATTCATATGAACAAGATGTGGAACTTCATAGGATAAAAGGTGTCTTAGATTTAGGAGCATTGCTGCTCCCCTTGAAAGTAATCACATCATAATAGCTAGACTCAACCGGCTTGATCATGTTGATGACATTATCATTAGCAGTGTAAGTATAGTTTACTTTGGTATTAGTATTCTTATCTTTGGAGGATTCACCCTTCTCATGAGGAGGGAAGGGATCATTAAATGCCTGATGATTTTGCATTCTTGTTGTGGTTGTCTACAACAATGTAGCGATTGTCAATTAAATCTTGAGCCTTATGTTTCAACTGAAGACAAGTAGAAGTCTTATGACCAATGTTTTGGTGATAGTCAAATATGCGTTTTCATTCCACCAATGAGTACATGGTTGTGGGTCATAGAGACATTTTTACAAAGGAACAAGGAGCTGATTCTATACAATATTTTTATAGACCACATCAAGAGGCTTCCCCAAAGAGGTGAATTCACGCTTGGGTCGAGAAGCCCAAGGTTTGTTCTTGGAAAATCTTGAGGTTTTTTGATTGTCTATTGTGGTCTTCTCAATATCCTTAGCCACTTTTATATTGGAGGTAAGATTAAAAATAGATTTTGAAGGCTTTGCAGATATATTATCCACCACTCCATTCACAATGTCTCTATTTTTTTTATAGCCTTCCCTTTATCTTTGTTGGAGGAGAACCCTTGTTTGTTGTCCTTATTCAAAGCTAGTTCTCCTTTCTTAACCATAAAGGCCTCTATTCTCACACCTTTCTTAATCATATTGAAAAAAGTCATAGGACCTTGTAGTTGTACCTGATATTTGAAATCTAGGATAAGATTGTCCAAAAAGATGTCAAATTTCTCTGACTTAGGTAATTTGTGAGGATACTTCATGCAAAGTTGTCTCCACCTTTGGAGAAAGGACAAGAAAGGTTCCCCCTGTCATTGTTTCAGATTACATAGATCACAGATATTAATAGGGTGCTGAATATTATGTGAATAATGTTGGAGAAATAGATTAGTGATCTCATCAAAAGTCTTAATGCCAGGGAGTAATTGACAAAACCATTCCATAACTGGCCCACCCAAGCTATGGGGAAAGAGTTGCATAAGATAGGTTTGATCATACATAAATTCCATGGACAAAAAACCAAATTCCCTCAGATGGTCTTGGGGATCAATCGTACCTATGTACTTGTCATATTTAGGTAACTCTACTCCCTTGGGAAAAGGAGGCATATGAAGACTTTTTTCAAATGAAAAAGGGCATATGTTGTCCATTGTGAATTATTGTGTGGGCTTATCCTTTTCCTTTGCAAGCTGGCTAATCTGATCTTGCATACTCTAAATCATCTTTTGTATCTTAGTGGTTTCAGTCTCTTCTTCCTTAACTACAATTGTTTCAACTTGAAAATTTAGGGGTAACTTGGGCCCTCGTTGTGCCAACTCAAGAAAGTACTTCTCCTTTTCCTCTAGAAGGAGAATCTTGTTATTTTGATAAGACTCTTATTGGCTTTAGCAGCAGCCACATCATTCTAAGTTATCTCAACATCATTATCATTGCCAAGGATGTCATAAATGCTTAGAATTTGATCTTGTTGTTGATCATCTTGGTTTTGGTTGAATGGAGTAGGGAGATAGATATATGGTTGTTGATCACCTTGAGTTTTGTTTCGAGATTCATCATCATTGTGGGACTGATTTTGGTCATGTTGGGATTTACCATGATATTTCTTATTTCAGGGTTGAGCATGACGTTGGTCATTAGAAGATTGACCATAATACTAGTTGTTCTAAGATTGGTCATGAGTTTGATTGTATTTGCCTAATTGGAAATCAAATGGATCTCCCATTTTATCACTGTGGGATTGTGTAGCGTACAAGGCTTTAGTAAAATGATATCATCGATGCTGAAAAGGCACAATGAAGGTAACCTTTGGAGATCTAACATGATCAAACAAATCAATAGCTTCATATGAGAAGATATCATTGGTAGTATCAATAGGTTCAATAATAGGAGCAGTTCGAGAAAGTGGTCTTCCAATGTTGTGAAACAACGAGTTGCTTTTGAAGAATGAGTTGTCTTGTTCTTGAAATGAGAAACCAGGTTGCATTTCAAACAACAGATTAAAATACTCTTGGAACACCAAAGGTGATGGTTGTGATCGGTTGCCTTTCAATGTACTCAATGAAGAGGAGTTTGAGGATCCCTCACAATGCTTAGATTTCACGATAGGTTTACCTCTACCTCAACCAGTATTCTGAATAGGGAAAGTTTTTCCACTTCTAGTCATGACATTCATAGATGAAGATGCGATGAGAGAAGACTCGGGATAATGCTAAGACTCTATCTCTAAGATAGTGAAAAGGAGGTAAGTGGCAGGGAAAACTTTAAGAAACCCCCTCCCTAGAAATTTATAAAATCCTGGTGAATCCTACATTATTTTGGGTGGAAAAAAATAATATTGTTGGCGATTTTTTTAATTTGAAAGGAAAATATATTAATTTAACTAGTGGTTTTTTTTCAATTGTATGAAAATTCTATAAAATCCTGGCAGATCTTCCATTGTTGAAGAAAATTGCAGCTAGAAGTACACATACCTAGAAACCATCATTTCACCATTATTGTTAAATGGATAGGTGTCATAATTTACTTTTATATCATCTGACATATAGTAAAACTATTTTTTATAACCATTGGGTGATGTTAAATCAATGACATATATCCTATTTCAGGCCAAAATTTTAAAGGACACCAAGTTCCAGAGAAAGTCTCTGAAATAAAGACATGTGTCCACATTCAAATTTATTTCGGGCCAAAATTTTAAAGGATAAAAAGTCCCATGAAAAGTCTTTAGAATAGAGACATGTCAAATCTATGTACTTAATCCATACCCTAACTTAAATTTTGACCACATATTGGTGAATATATTCAATTTACTATGTGGAAAAATTAGATTCTATTGGCAACATCATCGTTGAAGTCCATATAACTATTTGCGATTGGCGCATGCACGGGACCCAATTTTTATAAAGTGCTGGCAACATGGCCACCTTGAAAGTCTAATTTTTTTAGCCAAATTTTCAGTCCTCAATGAGTAAAATCAGCCAATTGGTGAATATTCACCACTAAAGTTATGCTTGGTAAGTGGCTAGAATAGCCAAGATGTGAGATGGACTTGGTATGATTCATCAAGATAGTGGCTAGAACAGCTGAGGTAAGACTATCGCAACATGAGGTACAAGAGAATAAAGAGATTAGGTAAACAAAAGAGAGACACAATGAGTCAAAGAAATGATCAATCGATTCTCAGCTCAATACACTCAGTTTCTGATAGTGAGCGATAGGAAAATAGATAAATAGACCTTAGATAGAAAGTAGATTAGACAAAAAAATTACCAATCAATGGGAATTTAGTCTTTGTTTTTGAAATCTTGATACAGGTTCATGTGAGAGAATACCAAACTTCATGCAAAAGAATGAAATCTAACGTGAGAAAGTGCTCTGAAATGTGAAATTTTGCGCGGGATAAATCCAAAGTTCAATGGTTTGACACAATTTTTGAGATAAAAAGTCAAGTTCTGAGACACAGCCTAAATTGTTTTTTGATAGAAAATCCAGTTTCCTAACACATTTGAAGGATAGTTTAATCAACAATCTCAGTTTGAGGAATTCAGCATTCATTTATAAGCACAAAGATTTAGATCAAGCAAGTGTGATACAAGAAGCAGTTGAAAATAGACCTACCAAGGACAAAGCAACTTGAAAGCATTAGGGGAGTCTTTTTTTAATCATGATTGACAAGTTTAAGACTCGATAACAAACACATAGTTATCGCTACAAAGAAAATGGTGAGAAGACAAAACCTTTGCCCCACTGCTTATGTGCATGCGTGCACCTCACACAGCCGTGTCACCCCCTATAGGGCACCCATGTTTTTGGTGTTTCTAGGGACTCAATAGTATAAGTTCAAAGGTTACCCTTGACATAGGGGCTAGTGTCATAGACCACCTTCAAAAATCCAGGTTCATGCCTATGGTGGGAATCTATGGGAGAGATTCTTCCCCCTCCCTACGCAAATATTATGACTCCTTTCAGAGGTGAACCGAGTAGGAAACTAACTAAGAAAATTTTTTAGTGCGATTCTATTAAAAATAACCTTTGATGCCCCTAATATACAGTTGAGGCCTTGTGGCCACACAAACACTTGAAATTCATACATGCCCGCAAGCAGGGCTAGGAGCGGCGCCACGCAGTACAACAGACAAGGCCTTCTCAAGATGATAGTCAAAATCATGAGAAGGAAGTTACCATGGCTTTGGAGTCTTTATACTTGACAAAGAATTCTTTACTATAGTGAGGTGGAATCACCCAAAAAAGGTGCATACTCACTTGGATCATTCCTAGAGGTTCAACTTCCGACAGGCCCTCTAAAGGTGACACAGGACTTGGTTCAGATTCGAGGGTCAGATTTTCTAATTCTCCCAAAGGGAGAAGAGAATACTTCACTACCCCATTTCCTCACCCAAACATGCAAGACGTGTTCATCACCAAGCTAGTTTCACTCCACCAAATCTACAAGCTTTTGGGTTTCTAATTCTCTCAATGAGAGAAGAGCATAGTCCCCTAACAAGTAGAAGTGTTAAAGATTCACTACCTTTCTCCACTTCCCCAAGAATCTGTCATATTAGTAGGATCATTGGGTCTTTAGATTCATTCATGGTCATCACCTTCATGTAATGAAGAGCCTAATCCCCTCACCCACTCTCAAAATTATCAAGAAATTTTAACGGAGCCCTATTTAGACTATGTAAATGAAAGCAAGAAAATAAACACAACATTTTATATTGATCTTCAACAACCATCCTACGATCAAACCATTAGAATGTTTTTATGATCTTCGACAAGTGACCTACAGACCACTGTTATGCTATGACAGAAACTAGAAATATAAGATCAACAGTAGATAGTATATGTCAGGAAAAAAAATAGTAAATTGCAAAATCTTGAAAATTAAATGTCTGATTGTGAAATTTTATGCAAGGAAGTGTACCGCTACGCACGATAGAGTACCAAGAACTATGTGAGATAGTGTTTCTTGACATGATAGAGTTCTACTAGGATAAAAACTTCATGCAATATGCTCTGGATTCTCATGCGAGATTCCGTACATAGTACAGTACAGACGCACGGTAGAGTTAAAAAATATTATTAAAAAAATTCAAGTATGAGGCCAGAAATTGATTTTTCTACCCCACGGCGGGCCCTAGAAATGTATATGATGGATGTGGACCTCAAATCCAATCACACACACAACATATTAATTACTCACACAATCAAATTATGAAAGTGACTATGAATTACTCAATTCAAAAATTCATGGTGAAGTGACCTTTTGCCTCCTAATTAACCAGGGTGTTTAATAACTCTCAAATTAGAGAGCCAACAATCGTAAGACCAAATTAATATGGAGGATTTGAAAGCTTGAAGTGAGAAAAATGAACAATTAAACTATATGAGGATACAAGTTAAACTAAGAATGAAAGTGTAGTTTTAAACTAAGAAAGCTTGAAAATGAGATATAGAATTACTCTAAGAAAGCGTATAAGAAAACTAATTACTATGCAAATGCTATTAAAACTAGAATGAGAAAGTAATCTAATTAATAAAACTTAAAAGCATGAAAATTGAGACTAAAATTTTCTATAGTTTAGTTGCTCTCACAATTGCCCCTTTTTGAATGAAGAAAAAGGTTTACTAAATAGACAAGCCCTGGAAGGGAATGAAGAGGTTCTTGATTCGAAACAGTTGACTCCTCATTTCCCATTGTGACAAATATTGAAAAATTACTTAATTAAAAGGAAGCATTATTTCCACATGGGTGACCCTTCGAATAATTTGAATTATTAATTCAAATAAAGGTGTCCATCCAAATAACCAAGTAATTATTCATTCCTTTATGGGTATTTAGCTAAAGGGGGTAGATTTTAATTTAATTTAAAGCACTTAGGACTTTAGAATTAAATTAATTTATCATAGGGATTGTTTAGCTAATAAATTTGAATGCTTAGGAATTAATTATAGTATGAGATTAATGCAAATTAGGGTTTTTACATTTGACATGTAGTTGAGTAAAGTCAAGTAGGAGAGAAAATTGCCTAGCAAAGGACTTTTAATGATGTAAAATTGAAGAAAATGCACCAAAATTGATTGAAAATATAGGTGCCAATTTTGGAGTATTAGAATTAAAATCCATTTCCTTGGCTTTCTTCTCACCCAATGGTATTGGAGACCAATGGAGAAAACATAAGTCAAGGTACACTCTCCATGACAAAGCCGACTGAGGAGTTTTCACGTTGGTCTGACAGAGAGTTTAGTATCTCGCGGGCACAGCACAAAAGTTTCAATAAAATGTTTACAGAACTAATAAATGAACTTCAAAATTGTGGATGCATCGAAGCTTAAACTTGTAGAGATGTTCAATCTATCCACTCACTTCGCAAATTGACAAGGCATGATATATAAACAAAAATATACTCAGGGCAAATGAAATCTAATCAATGTAGTTACATGACCATGTTTGTGATGATAGTCAACTATTTGTTCATTGTGCAACTAACTGTGTAAAACGTAGATAAAACTAATGAAGAAAACATCAAGAACCATGAATGCATCAAATGGAATTACATGGGTGTTTAGTCTCTACATTCCCTTCACAATAGACAACCTAGAAAATACCCAATACATGATGCCCTGGCACATTTCTCATAGGCCCTAAGTAGCTAACCAATAAAACAATGCCAGACAAATGTAGAGTAAGGAAATCCTTATAGGTAGTCCTCCTTTTAGACCAAATCATAGTGGCAACCCTTGTAGGAAGGAAATCCTCCTTTTACACCAAATCACAGTGGAAACCCTCATAGGTAGGTAGTCCTCTTTTTACACCAAATCATAGTGGCAACCCTCGTAGACAAGCAGTCCTCCTTTTACACCAAATCACAGTGTAAACCCTCATAGGCAGGCGGTCCTCCTTTTACACCAAATCATAGTGGCAACCCTCACAGGAAGACGATCCTCCTCAAACTCTCACCAAATAACAATTCAAACAACCAAAGGCTCTAGCTCCTTCACACACTCCAAGTGAAAACCAAATAATGAAATGAGATCTGAAATCTTTTTTCTTTTTAAAGTTATGCCCGTGTTGGTCAAAATTTTGACCTACATGGTATTGGTCAAAATTTTGACCAACGCGGGCATGGATTAAAAAGAAAAGGAAGTTTTCCTTATATAATTTGACCAACCTAAACCTTTTTAATTGATGGTCAAAAATTTTGGTAGAAAAATGAGGTCAAATATAGTAGTGAAAAATTTTGTTCATTGTTTTATCATTACGGTATGGTTCAATGAAATAAATAAATAAATGCTTGCTATTCAAACTTTAACGCATGGTGAGCTGGTTAAAAAGTCATTGCGACCTACATATATTATTATGAACTTATGCTAATGTATATATCTATATATATATATATATATATATATATATATATATATATATATATAGACACACACACATGTTTAAACATGAAGAGATTTAATATCAGTATGATTTTGGTCCCTTACTTTGTAGAGATTCCATTACGATGATAATTTTTATGAAGTTATCATTTGTTGTTGATTATTTTGTAAAGTTTTAATCACCATTAATGCATAAGGTGTGTTATTTGTGTGTGTGTGTGTGTGTGTGTGTGTGTGTGTGTGTGTATATATATATATATATATATATATATATATATATATATATATATATATATATATATATATATATATATATATATATATATATATATATATATATATATATATATATATATATATATATATATATATATATATATATATATATATATATATATCGGACATGATATATATATAATATTATGTATATATAATTTTAATCAACACACAACATTACTTATCTATTAAAAAGGAACTTTCTAAATTTAAAATAGCTATATTTCATTATAAAGTGTGCTACAATAAATTATTTGTAGTATACTAATACACATATATAGCGAAATATATATGTGTTATTAATATACTTACATGCATTTTCATTTAAATAATCATGTAGTAACATAAGCAATTTAGGGAGAAATAATTTTCTTCCAGACTTTACAAGAAAATAGCCACCTAATAAAAATAAATAATAGATCTAATCTTTTAAGAGTAAAAGTAACTATGTTTATATACATTTATTTTATTGATATGCTTCATCTAATAAAATAAATCCTTCTTTAAGGGAACATTTAGACAAGTATATATTTAAATTTCTTGAAAATGAAAGGAACACAATTAGATTCATTTTCAAAGAATAATGGAATATTTTTCTGCAAGTAGAGAATCACAACAACAAACAGAGTATTTCTTTCATCCAACTTTAAATTTCATTACTAACATTTCATTTCTACATAAAGGAAGGACTTTACATTTTCTCATAATCATCTTAGTACAAGGAATTAAGAAAATAATTGTCCAACTAACTTTTACAAGCATTTCATATGCTAGGCTCTTTAACATAGCCTTAATAAAAATAACTTTCACAAAAGGGCTCAAAGCTAAGAAAACTCAAATAGCATGGAGATAATCTATCTAAATTCTCTTTTAACTCCTTGAAACCAGCAAGCTATGTCTTGAGAAAATATACAAAACAAACAAACAGACCATGGAGGCTCACCGCCAATCTAGGCTATTTCAAGGCCACCCTCGAGCTAGGGGAAACAAAGATTGATAGGGAATTTACATGCATACATAAAGAACATGCACAAAACAAAACCAACTAAAACAAGAACATAAAATTTCCTTCCCAAGGCTATGCACACAATGGGTCACCTTGGACCCATAGTAGGGGTGAAGGTGGAATCTACCCAAATAGGAGAATGCCAAAAATACGTAAATAAACCTACCTTCAACAAGGCTTAAAATCTTCTCAAAATGCCTTCACAAGGCCAAAGATACAACCATCAACCCTTCACATAATATACACATTATCAACACCCTTACGACCCCCAATTAATATACACAAGGATGGAAACATGGATGCCCATACACTGATGCCTTATCCCCTTCCTCTGTGAGGAAGGACTCTACACTAGATGGGTAGTCCCAACTCTAGCCCTTCACCCATCAAGTCTCTCTTCCCTCCCAAGGGTGAGATTTGCCTTGCACACCCCAAAGAATAAAATGCAACAAAAGAAAGAAAAATTCACATGCATGCATAGACTATGAAGCCATTCAAAAATACTTATAAAATTTAGCATACACACAACATAAGAAAGTAAGATATACATAACATTAAGGACAAGAGAATTCAAGATCCAACCTCAATCCAAGCTAATAGAAATGTGGTTTGTGATGATATTCCTCCTACAAGCCTCCTCCTTTTCTATGCAACAACCAAAATTCTCAAACCAAGACCAAATTCTCACAATCTCACAAGTCTCCAAAAATGGGAGAGTGGGCAATTACCCTCTAATTTTCTCTCCAACTCCTTAAGAAGACAAACCACAATCCCTTCAATCGAGAGGGGGAAATTCAAATTTTAAACTTCAAAATGAGGAGTGGGCTTTGCATGCATTTCCAATTTTCTTCACTTTTCAAATGAGCGTCTTTTGTAAGGGCAAAAATAGCCAAAATACATCATAATAGTCAAAATTTTAACACCAAAACATGGCACCACTATGGGGTAGTCTATTTATAACCTCCACTATCTTAAAGGGTCACTAAATACCTCCCAAAAGACCACCTAAAGATTACACACGAAAATGAAAGAGATTCCCACTCAAGGCTCCTAAAAATAAAAGACCACTCACACACATAAAGCACTTGGTCATGTCACCACATAAAACATGTGTCAATTGACACCACAATAAATCACAACACCTCACGATACACATGGCATGCCAAGTGGACTAAAAATAAAGTAAAATAAACGTAATCAAATAAATACAATCATGCATCACTTTACAACAATTACACATTACAATGAGGTTAATTTCTCCCCTTGGAGATAACCTTGGCTTAACATGATTTTAACAAGTATCCATCTTTAATTTCCCCTGATATAATCCATGGTCTTACCTGCACACTTGACAAAATATCAGTAGCTCTTGAAATGTCAATAACATATATACATGTAAATAGAATACATCTCAAAATCACATTCCTAACAGCATAAATTTCTAACTGCATCTTATGATAATTCTCATCATTTTCAACATTGCATTTCTAAAGCATATAAAATCAAGAATACAATGATATATTTTAACTCACCTTACATAATAACCATGATCATTTCTCATAAATTTTCCTAACATAAGTGTAATATTAAAGTATCATACTTAAATCAAAGATTCATCAATTACTATACTCATGACCTAATAAATAACAAGAAAGTAAAAGTCCTATATCATCATCACATAATCATAGGTCATCCCATACTATCAAAATATAATGTCTATGTCCAAATGGTCTAAATAAAGTGTCAATATGAGTCCAAAGATGGAAAATAATTTTCTATGAAATGATGGCATGAGGTGAGGCCTCACAATCTTTCTTCAGTTGAACTCAGTTTAGAGTGTAAATTGTTGTGCTAATTTCCTCTCTCCAGTACATTTGTGCAACATTTTTATCAATCATCATTATTCTAGCACAATCAACAATAGATCAGTTCCTCCTTTTAGCAATTCCATTCTTCTACAGTGTCCTAGGTTCAAAAACTTTCCTTTTGATTACATGCTCATTACACAAATTAGTGAATTCATCAAAAACAAACTCACCTCCTCTATCAAACCTTAAGCATTTCATTTCTTTTCCAATTTATTTTACAACTTTAGCCTTGTACCATTTAAACAATTTGAATGCCTCAAATTTTTCTTTCAAGAACATTACTATCATTAGCCTAGAATAGTCATCAACAAATAAAATAAAGTATTTATCACCATAGTAGCTTTGATTTCTCATAGGATCACATAGGTCAGTGTGTACCAACTCAAAAATATCTTTAGATAAATAGTCCTTACTTTTAAAACTAGATTTGGTCATCTTTCCTTTCTGACATTGATGGCACATAACATGATCAAGTTTGGTTAGACTTAGCAATCCTCTAACTTTTCTCTTTCTACTGATCTTAATCATGTTATCAAAGTTCACATGACATAACTTCTTATGCCATAACCATGCTTCTTCATTTTTCATGAGTAAACAAGAAGTTTTAGCATTGTCAAGATAGAATAAATTACCTTTTGATTGTCCTCCAGTACCAACAATCTTTCCATTCTTATCATAGATTTTCACCTTCTTTCTTTCAAATGCAACTTGGTGACCTAAGTTATTTAACTGTGCTGCACTCAAAAAATTGTAGTTAATTCCTTTTACCGAGTATGCATTATCACATCTAATTCTATCATTCAATAAAATAGACCCTTTTCCTTTAACCATACAAGGTATGTCATTTCCCATTTTCACTGATCCTCCATTATAATGCTTAAGATGATCAAACTTATCTTCATCATCAGACATGTGATATGTACAACCACTATCAATTTTCCAAGCATCATTCTTACTAGCTTTAGAAATAAGTGTTGTTTCTACATACCTTTTCTCCTCTTTTGAATCATATTTCATTGCAACAAATACTACTTCAATATCATCATCATTATCAATGTCAGTGTCATCTTCTCTAACTAGGTAACATGCCTTCTTGCCTTTATCTTTGTAATCTTAGTTTTCTCTATTGTAGTGTCAGTTTCCTCTATTATTCCTTCTACCAAACTTTCCATCACCAGATTGCTCTTTATCTTCATCTTTCCTATTAGTACATCTAGGAGCAATATGGCCAACCTCTTTACAATTAAAACAAGCTAAAGGTAACTTTCCCTCATATCTTCCTTTACCTTTTTGTAGTCTCTGGGCCATAAGTGCTTCAAGCTCATCATTGCTCATCTTCAATATTACTATCACTTTTATTCTTTATATTATGCTTACTACTAGATTTACCAATCTTAAGATATGACATAAAAGTAGAATCAAGACTCGGTACAACACTATTGTCAAAATTATTCAGCTCAAAAGTTGTTAACTTTCCAATCAGACTATCAAGAGTATGAGTTCTATTAGGTGCAGACCTCTTTTCATGAATAGTAGATATTCTGATTGCATAGATAGGAAACAAGGTTCTCAGTATCTTACTTACCACAATATCTTTAGAAATAATACCTCCTGCTCCTCAGATGGCATTGAATACCTATTTGATTCGGTTTGAGTATTGTGTGATGTTCTCTCCTTCTTTCATTTTCATGTCATCAAATCTACCTCTCAAGATTTCAAATCTGACTCTCATCACATTCACATCACCACAAACTAGAGCAAGTTTATCCCACATTTTCTTTTTTGTAGTGCAATCCTTGGCATTCTCAAATTCAGCATCAGATAGAGCAACAGTAATCTCTATCATAGTAATATTATGTTCATGTCAGTCTCTCAACTGATCAAGAGTCAAAGGTCCAACATTCAGTTGTATGTAGCCATTTCCAAGTAAAGGTATAGTAGATTCTCTGATTCCAAGTATGCGAAGCCTCATATGACTTTTCCATGTGGTCATGTTATCTTTGTTTAGCTTCAGCACTTCCCTCTTATACATCTTGTGATCTTTTTGCTCAAGTCCTTAAAACTTTCTTGCAAGCAACCAATATGCTCTGATACCAATTGTTAGAATAACCCAAAGGAGGGTGACTCAGTTAGACCAATTATCCTATAGTCCCAAATACACAAATGTACCTTCTACAATCTTGATGTGAAATCTCTGTAGTCTCCTTTTATCCAACTTGTTTCAATAATGAAACTCATATCTCTTATATAGACAAGTAAACCATTTTCATATCAGCCATTGCATTTTTCCTATTAATCTCCTTCGTCCATTTTGCCACTTAAACCTTCCTTGTCAGATGTGTCCATAACACATTTCAATCTCATCCTTTAGATCATTTCTAAATTTTTCAATCATGGATCTCATAACTAATTTATCCTTAACCTCAAAATCATAACAATTTCCATCTCATCAAATTCAGTCAGTTTTTATTAGCATTTAATGTTTTCATCCATACTCGGTTAATATAAAATGTGTTAGTGATAACTAGCTTGCTTATACTCTTAGTTGTTATACACTGCATTACCTCAGTGTATACAAAAATCTTCAATTACTGACCACATTCACTTATTTAAATTTAATGTAATATGCTCAAGTAAACAATATAAAGCCATAGACTCATCAATAAGTAACCCAATGTTTACCTTATCCTTATCTGTCATATCCATCTTTTTCTCATGTATATATCTCAGTTCTTCATATTTTCTTCCTTCAACAGATGTTCAGATGTTTGTAACTATCATGATAAGTATTGTCAGAACTAGTTGACATCAATGACAACATACTGACTGATTTAATCATATTACATATCATTTCAGTAGCTCAGTGATCTCTAATATTATTTCTTTAGTTCATCAATTATTCAATTAGTTGTAGTTTATCACTAATATGACTGGTCTCAATGGTAACGCGACCAATTGAGGTTTTCCTCTAAATAGTTAACACTTCTCGCAACTCCTCACATAAGTGTATATGCATCTTTGAACATGTCTGGCTAGTAGAAATAATTCCTAAATATCTTAAAGGTGGTGACCATGGATGAAAAATGCCCTTTGCAAGCTTCTACATGGAATATTCCTAGGAAATCTTGTTGTTGATCTTTTTCGATACACCTTAGGAAACTTCCATCAATACCCCTTTTATACAACACACCTTGAGATAACACATATTTCTCAGCCTTCAGTCTTAAATTTCATGTCTCCTTTGGTTTCAAATGCTTTGGATAATTCCCTTAGGTGAGATAATAAGCTACACCTGAGAACCACTGATCCTTTAGACTCACTAATAAAACTAAAGGTAAACTTTGTCTTTTATCTTCATGATTTCTAGCATTATCAACTATGAGCTTGCATAATCCATGCCCTCTAACTAATTTTTTGGGTTTGATAGACAAGTCATACTCCTAGATATTTTCTACCCAAGTTTCCCTCTTGTTCATCCCTACCTCTTGTTGACTCAAAATGGCCTTAGCTGTCGTATTAGACACATGCATGATGTAATATCTAAATTATTTTACTGCTTTCACCACTGCAAATTATTTTTTCTCATCCAAAGAATACTTCAATTCATGTTTCTTCAAAGGAGTGCTCATGAAGACAATAGGGGTTTCCTCACCAGATTCAAATTTATGTGTTAAGATTCCTAATAGTGTATGTTCTGAGGAGTAACAATACATAATAAAATTCTTTTTGTAATATGGATACACCAAGCTGGGAGCTTGTGCTATGGCCTATTTGATGTCAATGAAAGATATTTTCCCTTCCTCACTCCACCTAAATATCTTCTTTTTACTCATCATCTCCACTCTGTGCTTGGTTATTTCAAAAAAAATTGGTACTAAGGCCCTTCAAAAATTAATTTTTCCAAAGAAAAATTTGACACCACTTCTGGAAGATGGAAGGCTGATTTGTTGGATATATTTTACCCTCTCTAGATCTATCTTGATTCCTTATTTGGAAACTGTGTCATAGGATCTTTCCTTCTGTTACACACGAAATGGATTTCTTTGGATTAAGTGGCATCCGGTGGTCCCTACACCTCTGTAACACTAATTTTAGGTCTTGGAAATGATGTTTCCTCCTTTTACCAAAGACCCTAAGATTATCCAAATAAATCACAATAATCTTATTTCACATATCACTAAATGATGATTTCATGGTTCTTTGTAAACTAGCCCTTTTGTTTATTGACATGAACAACATCCTATTATATGCAAACATTCCCCAAGGGGTAATGAAAGTAGTTTTATGTTGATCTTCCTCTACTACACTAATCTAATTATAACCAAAGAATCTATTCAAATGGACATCATCTCAGAACCAGCTACTGTCTACAAAACATGCTCCATAATAGGCAGTGTGTAATTGTCCTTTAGACTTTCTTGGTTCAAATTGTGGAAATCTACACAAATTCTTATTTTACCATTTGTTTTCCTTACAGGGACTTTGTTCATGATCCAAGTTGAGTGGTGAATGGGATAAATAATCTTGGCCTTTAACATTTTTTATACCTCTCCCAAGATAGCCTCAGATACTTTAGGATTGTAGTTCCTATGTTTTTGTCAAAAAGGGCTAGCTCATGGCTTCAAAGGATTATGGTGGCAAAAAATTTTGTTCTTAAAGTCCTTCAAATCATCATAGCTCCATGCAAACACATCTTGGTAACTTTTTAGCAGCCTTTGCAAATTTTCTTTTTCATGTTGAGACAATGTCTTACCCATAGATATCCATCTTAGATTTGATAAACTTCCCACATTGATCTTATCAATCTCTTATGGTAGTTCAGAATGTGGGTCCTTTTCCTTGGAAAATATATAGTATTTCTTACAAAAAAGATGTTCGAGAGATACCATTCCCTTAGGAATCTTATTTCCTTGCAACTAAAGTATACCATCATCATACTCTAAATCAGTGCATCCTTCCTTACATTCATTCAAAGATCCTTTAAAATACACAAATGAAAATGTCTCAACACATGCCAAAAATTCCTTAATCTATGAATCTCCATCAAACATCTACTAGTTTTCATTGTTGTCTGGAATAGAGGGCCTATAAATCATCTCCACCTTATAAGTATCTATCTTGAAATTTGGATGTGGTAATAGAAAAGATGCTAATACTACAAGTGAATCTTCTCTTGAGTTTATGCTCCTAGGAATCACTTGGATGGAGAAGGCATCAAATAACTCAATTTTATTCTGGACTAGATTTCGATCATATTTTAGGCATTCATTTAAAAATAAAAATAGACCTTTTACCTATTTGATAATAAATTTAGTGTATCCTTTTACTCTGATTATTTGACACATTTGAGCTTAGCTTCTTGTAATCCTAGGAGTAAGGCTTCTTACTTGGCAGTATTGTTTATGTTTTTAAAATTTAATTTTCAAGAAAAAGGAAAAAGGTTACCATCTAGGGATTCAAGCACAACACCTACCCCTGAACCTAAATTTGAATAGTTATCATTGAGTTCCATACTCAATAATTGATTTTCTCTTTTAGATACCTCATTCAAGGAGATTGGGTTTTCCTTAGGAAGAATAACATTGTTTTTGAATTCACATTCATGAAACAAAATTTGGGCCTTTGGATCATCAGAAGGAAAATCAATATACTTGTTTTTAGGTTTGTACTCTAACTTGACTCTCCTTTTCCCGACATGAATGATAGCTTCCGACCAATCCATCTTAATCTCTCCTCCCATATTCTTTCAAAGATTTATGCTCAACAACATCTCATAGCTGGCTGGAATATCTGTAACTAATATGGTTAACATTAACCTTTTATTAGGACATAAAGACAAAATAGCTTTGGCATCTTTGACCTATCCTATTAATGAGACTTGTTTCCCATCCATGGAGTAACATGTCCTGAAGGTTTTAGTCCATGTTAGACCCAAAGCTTTGGCAACTGAATAAGGCATTATATTTTTTGACGCTCCCAAATCTACTATGCAATTACTTAATTTGTGGTCATTCAAGAGAAAAGATACGTAAAAAGGATTTGGTTTTTCCTTAGCTATCTTATATTCTTCCCCAGAGGTGCTAGAAATAGGCTCACCCTCATCATGGGATAGCTCTAAAATAAAAATGGGTAAATTTATGGTCATCTTTTGGTCATTGATTAAATATTTTTTACTAGACGACTATTGAATTGGGCCACTCTTGACATATTTTATCAAATTATCTAGTTCTTTGGGATTTAACCTTAAATACTCGATGGGTGAGATTTGGATGGTGGAGGATTTGCAGAAGTATACTATGTCAAAATTATAGGAAGAAGAGGTTGTGTCATTTGGGTGACCCCACAATAGGGGGTTACACTTTTTTAGACATGCTGATTTTTACTGAAATAATAATTTTTTAATAAAATATGAGGATTTAAGCCTTGAGAGGTTCCACTTGAAGGAATTAATTACTAATGGTTTTCTCAAAGCCTCTTAGAAAAAAAAAGACATTGATATAACATCTATACTCCTCAATCATACCTACAATAGAGTCTCATTCACACCTATTAAAATGCTGACAAAAAATCACTTTGACTTTATCTTTTGGAAGATCAAATGAATCCATTTGAAAAACCTATCTATTTAGTAAGGTACTAATGATAAAAATATTTCCAATGATTACAATGTTAATATATATTACATTTATTATGACTTTTTTATTTTTAGTTTTAGTAAACATAGATGTTTCACTGTATGTTTACGTCTATTTTTTATGCTTATGGAAAATTAGTAAATGACAGAAAAAAATTCTAAAAAATATCTATGCCCTAGGTATTAAATTTCTCTTTCTATCAAAATAAATAAAAAATAAAATTAGACAAATACACGACAAGTTATAAGCTATGCAGTCAAGGTATGTCAAAATTACAGTTTAGTTAACTTCAAACATTAATAAAATATAGAATAATCATGATAATGTCATCAAACCAATTGCATTCCCTTTGTATGGATGTTAGAAAACTAAATTCAAAAGAATAACATTCATATCTATTTTAGAAAAAAAATTATGCTCTATGAAAACAATGTAAATCTTTGAAAATGACATTTTCAGCAACATACTAGTTTTTGTGGGAGAAAGAAAAACTATTCAAATCAATTCAAAAATTAAAAAAAAATATATATTTAGAATCTTTTCAAAAAATTCTAAAAGACTCTAATTTACTTCATCTTCAAATTTCTAATGGTTTAACGACAATATGCATCTGAATCTAAATATTTTTTTTCAACATGTAGAGTTCAGTGTCCGTTCAAGCAAAAAAGTGTAACCCACTATTGTGGGTTCACCTATTTCTATATAAAATACTTCAAATGATTTAACATTAGATGAAGAAGAACTTTCTGCAACATCCTTACCTTTAAATGGGGTGTTAGAATAACTAAGAGGGGGGTGAATCAGTTATCCACAGTCCCAAATACAAAATGTACCACTTAAAACAAATTCAACTAAATTCTCCAGCTCAGTAAACAATAAATACTAACTATCTATGACATTACCGATTACCAGTTAATTTATCATAGTGATTAACGACCAAATCAAATATGCAACATGCAAAGTATGATATCCAAACAATCACAACATAAATACATAACACAAGAAATTTAATGTGGAAACCCTGTAAATGGAAAAACCATTTGGGACTGGTAACCCAAAATATTTTCACTCTTCTGAAGTGAGCTCAGTGAAAAGCCAACCCTATTAAAAGTTAAAAAATGCACTGTAAGGTGTGACCTTGTTAGAGGATTTAACACTAACAGTTATCGACCAGCTAGCATTCACTATGGGGTTGAAACAATAACAATGTACATTCTATAAATGACATATAAGACTTTCAAGTCTACTTGGTTAAGAGATTTTATCTATTTACAATGGTTAAACTATAATAGCAGGTGATTTGAATATAATACAACTTGATTTATAGATGTTCAGATCTATTCTTAAGTCCACACAAATCCTTTGGTCAATATTCTTATTTAGTTCATTAATATTCAATAACTTACTGTCCCTCGGTAAGGTTCTTTGATGCTCGATATTGTTCTGCAATTTGATTCTCCTTCAACCAGTTTGATCAGGCAAGAATGAAGCAATGTTTACATGATATCTATGCGGTCTCCTTCTTCCAGCATAACTTTCACAATAAAACCCTAGTCTCTTACATAGACAAGTAAACCATTTTCTTCTTATCTATTATATTTTTCTGCTTAATCTCCTTCGTTGATTTTACCACTTAAGCTTTCCTCGGCAGTTGTGTCAGTAACATGTTTTAATTCCATCCATTAGATTTTCTTCTAATTTTGTTAGTCATTGATCTCATAACAAACTTTATCTTCCATCTTGATTATGAGGTACTTTCCAGCTCATCAATTTATGTCGGCTAAACTAATCATTTAGTTCTTTTGTCCTTACTCAGTTAACAAAGAAATGCATGGGTGAACACAAGCTCGGTTGATACTATCACTCGATATACACTACACTAGCTCGGTGTATACTGGAATGCTTCATTAACCGACCACGGTGTTTTTTAACATTTTACTTCTAACTTCATAATAGATCAATGCAACATAATCAATTCAATAATATGAAGTCATAGACTCATCAATAAGTTACCAAGAGTATTCCTTATCCTTATCTATCATATCCATCTTGCTCTATGTAGATATCTTAGTTCTTCATCTTTCTCCTGTCTTCTACAGATGTGTTAGATATTTGAAACTACCATGATAAGTACTATCAAAACTAGTTGACATCAATGATAACATAAAATTGATTCAATTATCTTACATAACAATTCAATGCTCGACGATCTCTAATCACTTGAATTTCATCAATCAGTTGTAGTCCATCAATCTCTCCCTTTGGCATTGATGGCAACTCAAACCTATGAAATATACCATACACATACCAAACATGTATTCTACAACTATGTAACCAATGTTGTAACTTGGTAAGCTCTCCCTAGCTTAATATGTTTAATCACTACATTACATAACAGCATCACAAGTGCAGACTATCTTCTATAGATTTAATCTTTAGCAGCTCTCAGATTATCTCTCCCTGACTTCTTCAGTTTATATCTCTTTTAAGCTATTCATTAACTTCTCTCCCTTTCTGATAATCCCTTTGACAATAATCTTTGTCTGATATTTCATTAACTTCTCTCACTTTAACAACAATGCCAAAGAAATATAGAGCTCTGTAATAGCCAAGTAGCTCTCTATTGTCCAGTGATTATATTGTATCTTTGTATCTCAGTATATCAATATGCAAATCTATGTTCTGACTCCTCAAATCTTCCACAATCTTAGACAGAATCCAAAGTGTGAACTATGATGCATCAACATGAATGATCTTCTAATAAGATTATTTTGATGCAACCTCCAGATCACATTAGTGACCGGTAGATAGGGGACAAACCCCTAGTCTAGTCTTCAAGTATTCAAAAGTTTCCTTTGGTAGAGGCTTTGTAAATATGTCAGAAAGTTTCTCTTTTGATGTAACATATTCCAACTTAACTTGCTTATCTTGTACTTGTTCTCTTAAGTAGTGATACTTAATAGAAATGTGCTTGTTCTTTGAGTGCATTACAGGATTCTTTGAAATTTTTATTGCACTTGTGTTCTCACAATATATAATCACTAGCTCAGTGATTACCTCATGCATACCTTCCAACACTTTCTTGATATAGGCAATGTTTGAACAGTTTGTAGCAGCAACAACATACTTTGCTTTGACAATAGACTGGGAAATACAAGGTTGTTTCTTACTTGTCCAAGTAAAAATTCTTTCACCAAATAAAAATGCTCCTCGGGTGGTACTCTTTCTATCATCTATATTTCTATCTCAATCAACGTCAGTGTAGAATCTTAGTTTAAACTTCCCATCCTTAGGATACCATAATCCATAGTCCTCAATTTTCTTCAGGTGTCTTAAGATTATTTTTGTAGAAACCATGTGTGACTCCCTAGGATTTTTAGAAAATCTAACAACTATCCCCATAGCATGTGTAATGTCTGGTATACTATGCATGGCATACATCAACTTACCAGTCATTGATCGATACAGTGTATGGTTCACCTCTTTAGTTGCATCTTCCTTAGTCAGTTTGCAGCCTATGACCATTGGTTTTCTGACTAGTTTAGCATCTTTCATGCCAAATGTTCTCAGTACTTCCTTAATATACTTGGATTCTGTGATGAATATTCTGACATTCTACTGAATAACCTGCAAGCCTAGAAAGAACTTAATCTCTCCAAACAAAGACATTTCAAATTCTTTACTCATTTCATCATAAAATGATTTACAGATATGATCTTGTCTTCCAAAAATAATATCATCCACAAATATTTCAGCAATTAAAATAGTGTCATCAAACTCACCTTTCATATACAAATTGTTGTTCTCAATAGTTCTAACTGTAATACCCCAAAAATGGGCTATAGGTTCATTAACCTTATACATCGACAATTTGAACAAAATCAACATCGAAGTCCTAACCTAAGGCACATCTGAACATCATCAAATCCTAATTGATTATCATAAATTCTACATGAGGGAATATTCCTAATTATCCTAATTATCTTTGATTTAATGATTATTTAGTGATAAATCCTATTTATCCTAAAGTTTGATTAATTGAATATTCTCAATATTTAATTAATTAGATTTAGTTTTGCCACTTAATTGTTTAATTGAAGTTAATTTTATTTATTCCTAAATTGTATTATTTAATTTTGACAATAAATCCAAAATCTTATGAATAATTGATTAAATTCTTATTTAATTAATTAAAGCAAGTTGTCAATTTTTAATAATATTGTTTTTGAATAAAAGTTTGAAAAATAATTGATTAACCCATAAATCAATTGTTTTATTTTTCAAAATCAGTTAAGTTGGAAATAAATCACTTTATTATTAAATTAATTCATAATTAAAACATGCACAATCAAGAAAAGTAGACAACTATCAATCATCAATTAAATCTAAACTCTATTTTGAGTTAAACTCTACTTTTGCATGTTTTTGTGAGTTAATTATCCTTTATTTAAAAATACTTCAAAACTCAACCTGAGTTATTTGAGTGATTTATGGCTCTTTTTCATGTACCTCCAAAGCCCTAGATTTCTATAAATTAAGGCTTCAACTCTTCATTTGAGATCCATCCATGAATTGCACACTCACGCTGCCGAATTGGAGACTGGAGAATCGATCTTGAGAATTCGAGTTGTTTTGAGATTTTCATTGTTTTTGCATAGTATCCATATCATTTAGAATATCATTGTTAGATCATTTCAGCATATCAATTTTCATATTAGCATAGATTCATATCAAGTTTTCATTATCATAATTGCAAAGAAAAATAAAAAAAATAGATTAATTACATTCATTCCATATCTAGATTTTGCATTCAAATCCTTCATTTAAGTGTCACCAAGGTCACTGATCTCAGTCCAATCTGAGAATACATACTCGCATCTACTAAAAGGACTAAACCGCCTGGTTAGTTTAGTTTTTCATTTATTGCACAATTTCAATTTCAACTAACCTCTAATGTTTTACTGAGGTGTTGTGTCTATAGATCAGGTACAAAATTCACACACACATTTCTGGCGCCCACCATGGGGCCCTGAAATGGGTTTCCCTTCAAATTTTATCAATTTCTATCATTTTCTTATCTTTTTCTATTCCTAGCTATGATTTTTATTCTCTGTCCATACAATTTTTGTACAAGTTTTGTCAGGAAACATGTATTAGGAGATACCCACTGTCATATGATAGTTGATTTGATCGAGGATCGCACAAGCAAAAACCCACTATCATCTAGAATCTTGATCATCGTATGATCTGATACCCATTATTGTATGAGTTTCTGGACTATCATTTGGAAGGTAACCCATTGTCGTACGAGTTTTAGTGCCAGGGTTCAATTGTCGTTTCACTTTTTTAGGCAATTTGTCAGATTTGGTTTTTAGATTTTGACTAACAGCCAACATTAACGATTGAAATTTTCTGTTTCTAATTGACTTCTACTGATTTTGATTGGGAATAGGTACAAGTATTTCTAAAAATAGGTAAGAATCTACTAAGTGTGTTGTGAGGAATTCAGGTTACCTTCTCAGCTGATAACATTTCAATTTGGAATAAAATGAACATCTTGCATGTCTAGCTTGAGTGCCTTTCTTTTCCATATCACACATTTCATTTGGGCTCTAAAAATGAACATAGATTTTCTTTCAGCATCTTTTTTACACATAGTAAATAGGCCCTATGAACACTATTCATGGCTCTTGATAGAGTGAGTTTCGAGTGAAACACTTCTCAATGAAGGAACCCTTGTAGGTAGGGAGGATACTGAGGGAGTCTCACATTCCACTAGATCCATGTGTCTTCAAATTTTGATTGATGCATTCTCTCTCTGGAGAGGTTGATAGATCATAAGGGGTTGGCATCATAGATCTTTGTGAGATAATCTTGGTCTTAGCATGTCGGATTAATCTTTCTGCTTTGTTTGGGTTAAAAGTGAAAAGGCTAGAGGATTATGCTCTACTCCCTTTTTGAGTAGTAATGAAAACTCAAATCCTTGAATTTGGAACCAGTCTCCATGTGGTATATCTTGTGAGTCACCTTTAGAGAGGGTTAACCATAGTGGACATTCCCTTAATTGGGTCAACCACGTTGATGAAACCTCAAGTGGTAATAGCCATTTTCACTGTGGTAGTGACAACCACTATATAAATGTCCTATTGGAAGAAATCTCCACAGGTGTGGTCTCTTGTTGGGCTGCCAGATCTCCCTAGAAGATCTGGAAGATTAAGTTCTCAGACTATGTCAAAACCTTGGTGCACCTAGATTGGAGTTTTCCCTCTTGGATCATAAAAGTTGCAAAGTCAAACCTTTAATAAAAACCCTAGTGAGGCCAAATTTGCATTTTCTAGGAATATGTGCATTATTGCAAAAAATTTTGGAACATACACAATTAGCACTGCTAAGGATTAGCACAAATAAGTCACTTGATTGTTCATGTGGAAGGTTTCTTTTGCCCTTGTTCATTATTTTTAGACATGCTTGAAATCACTTGCTTGTTGTTTTACGTTCTTGCTTATCTATCTGGTTACTGAAAAACAAACAAATCTGTTACAATCCTCAAATCTGGACATTGAAATTTGCAAATAATCTAAAACTAAAAACCCAAAATTTGCAAAAATTGAAGTGAAATTCCTTTCTAGAGTCAACAGTCATTTTGTAAAGTCAGAAAGTCATCTGACTTTTGGCTATTGTCATTTCAGAACCCACAGATTGTCGTATGATATTAGGTGTATTGTCGTACAAGTTTTGCTGCCAGTCATTTTCAAAAGTCAATTTCCCTATTGTCAACTATCATACAAGCTTGTCAATTTTCATTTCATGCTATACCCACTATCATACGAGCTTGCAGAGATTCATTTGAGAAATTTCAAAAAGTTGTCAGAACTATCAGAGACCTGGCTTTTCCAGCCTATTTCTAGAATTTGTCAAGCAAATCACTGTGTCAGGAGCTGAGCAGAAAATACTGACAATCCAATCATTTTTCCTAAAGTGGCTTTTTGAATCTGATTTAGCCTTTTGTTTAATTGATTTGAGTCTTTATCATCTTGTGTCAAAACCTTGTCATAACTATCAATTTTCAATCAATCTTCAAAAATGACTAAGTGTTGTGATATATTGTCCGCAATCTTTTGGGCATCTACCCATACATCCAAGGCATAGTATCCCTCATCTAAGTCAAATCTAAGCTTCAATCAATCAAACCTTGACAAGGTTGCATCATTTGATCTTCTTGAATTAGATCCTTCTTCAGTTGTCTTCATCATATTATTTTGCTTCACCCAAGGTTAATGGTGGAAAATAGAGCTTCCTCTCACAAGAAATTAGGAGAAGTACTTAACACCAGAGCTTTATCTACTCACATAGGTCCAACTCTTGAAAAAATCTACAATTCTGGTCTTTACAAAGACAATGGTCTTGGCAACTTTTGATTAAAAACTGGTTACATTCCTCCTTCATCAACTCACGAAGGTAATCAACAAACTCCACATCAATCTATCCCAGGTAGAACTCCTACCATGTCTCAAGCAAGGACAAACTTTCACTTTCAAAGAGCTCAATCTCAACATGGTGTAGATTAGGAACCCACACTTGAAGAAATTTCTCAATATCAAAATGATGATAACTTAAAATGAATGATGAAGCATTTCTTGAAAGAAGACAGAGAGGCATACTTTTTACAATTGGCTAATCAAGGAGCTGAAATTCCTCCCAACTTTAATGTTGAAGATATCATTACACATGAGGAAGAAACTCCACTCATAGCTATGATGAAACAAATGCATGCTATGCAATTCAAGCTTAATAACCTTGAGAAAGAAAAGGAACCCAAGGAGTTCTCCATGGAGGCCCTATTTCCTTTTCCATTCGATAAAGACTTTTACATGCCACCATTCCCAAAAAGAGTGGAGATGCCTAAGTATGATAAGTATGATGGCCACTCAGATCCCCAAGATCATGTCAAAGAATTTTGTACACAATCTATGGAGTTCATGCATGAACCAACCTATTTGATGTGTCTCTTCCCTCAATCTCTAGGGGGAGTAGCCATTTGTTGGTTCTCTAGATTGCCTTCTACTATCAAAAATTTTGAGGAGTTGATCAAATTTTTCTATCAACAATACTCCTACAACATTCAACATCTAGTCACCATGATCGATATCTGCAATCTCAAGCAATATCCAAGCGAACCATTCTTGACATTTCTCAAAAGATGGAGGAAGAAATTCTTCTATATGCTAGGCCTATTCTAGAAATTGAGAAACTAGAAATATTCATCAATAATCTTATTCCAGAGATCAGCTATCCTTTACAAATGAAAGATCATACATCTTTTTATAAAATGGTAGACAATGCAATCAAAATTGAAAAAGTACTTGTGAAAAAAGGAGAAATCACACTTCAAGAAGACAAGTATGAATCAAGATCAAGTTCTAAAGACAAGAATAAAAACTAGAACAAGAATAAGGTAATTTTCATAGATGGTGTTGTTGATACTATCCCTGCCCCATCAAAGGCACCAGCTTTCAATCTAACTATTGGTACCCAAGCCATAAAAGCTTCAGAACAAAAGGTGTGTGAATCATCTCAAAAGAAGCAAAAGTATAAAAAGTGGTCCACTGATAATAAATGAATGTTCACTCCTCTTGGAGAATCTTTAGAATCAGCTATAAGAACTTTGCTAGCTAATAACATCATCTCTTTGCCTGAGATTTGACAATCTGATTTTGAACCTAAACCAAAATGGTAGAGAGAGAATGAATTCTGTGATTTCCATTGGGGTAAAGGTCACAAAACTAATAACTGCTTACGCTTGAAACATACTATTCAATATCTAATTGATAAGGGAGATATCACCATTGACAATCATAAGAGAAATAATGATCATACAGCATTCAAAGAACCATTTCTGAAACATGGTCAAGAAGTCTCATCTTCTCAACCTAATACGGGGGCAAAGGTCAATTATGCTTACCCTAGAAATAATGTTGTTATCAATATGGTTGAACCTTCTCTCTCTGAACATTGCAATGTCATCACAATTGTATGAAGAGATAGAGATCATTCTTCAGCTAATGTAGTTACTCGATCACAAGCTCAGGCACATCTAAATGGACAAATCCTAGATTCGTCAAATGTTCCCAAGATGCCCTTCAATCTTTCTTCCGCTTCTAAATAGAAGGCTACTTCTAAATCTTCCAATCCCAAAGATACAAGGCCAACATCTTATAGCATTATTCAACAACTCCAACACACTAATGCAAAAATCTCCATGTTTGAGTTGCTTCGAATATCTCCAGCTCATAGAGCCATTCTAGACAAAGCTTTTCTCAGATCCAATGTTCTTGATGACCTTGATTTAGATAGGTTCCAGACTATGGTTTGACATCTTACATCTCCACAGTATATATCCTTTTCAAAGGAAGATGACAACTCCTTGAGTCACCCACATAACCAACCCTTTCATATAGAAGTCTTGATACAGAACCATAGAGTCAAACATGTGTTGATAGATGGAGGCGTTGGCCTAAACATTTGTTCTTATAGCTTGATAACACAATTGGGATTTTCATAATTGGCTATTAATCCTAGAAAGAAAATAACTATCAAAGCCTATGATGAACAATAAATATCTTCTAAAGGCACAATTGTCTTACCTATCAGGGTAGGTCTAGTTATCAGAGATGCTATTGATGGAATATTGATGAAGTGACTGAGAGGGGGGGGTGAATCAGTCAACCATAAAACACTTCACAATTAATTCTTTCCAGATCCCTTAGGATATCTTAACAATGTTATCTGAATTAGCACTCGGTAAATAGATTGCAGTAATTTTGAAGATGCAGAAAGTATTAGCAAAATTATCTTTTAGATATTCATCAGCACTGGTGTATGATTAAGATAGCAATTAAGAACACAAGAGACACAAGATTTAACATGGAAACCCAATATGGGAAAAACCACCAATGTATCTAGATACTAATTTTCACTTTTCTGAAGTGATGCCCGGTTAGAAGCCAACCCAGTAAAAGGTTACAAAACACACTATTAGGTGTGACCTTGTTAGAGGATTTAAAACACCCTGCTAGGAGTGGCCTGGTAAGAGGTCTTGAAAACAATTCAATGGAATTGTCACCTTGTTAGAGGATTTACAATATGGTTGTTAAACCAACTCGATTAAGAGATTTAGAATTCACTGTTACAATGATAAGAAGGTAACAATGAAAAATGACCTATATAATAATGCAACTATTTTGCTGATTATAGATCTCTGTTCTGCATATGTGTGATCCTTCCTGATTGAATAAATCTGTGCTGCACCTCAAGGATATCTGAACATCCTTCACAAATTCGCACACACCTTTCCTGTCTTTCTTCTGTAAATCTTTTGCTATATTTCTTGTTTATTTTTCACATTTGACCTTTTATTTATATGATTTTAGATTTGTCAAATCGACATTATTTAGTATAACAGTCGGCTCAATTAAGAAAACTCTATTTACAAAACTCTTTCAAGGGCCGACAGTGCTCGGTGACCATAACTTTCTATAATCTTTCGAAGACCGAGGGAACTCGGTAAACACCGACAATCCTTTACCTTCGATAACCGACTGAACTCGGTAAACACTAACTTTTCTTCGAAAACCGACTGAACTCGGTAAACACTAACTTTTCTTCGACAACCGACTGAACTCGGTAAACACTAACTTTTCTTCAACAACCGACTGAACTCGGTAAACACTAACTTTTCTTCGACAACCGACTAAACTCGGTAAATACTGAATTTCCTTTGGTAACCGAGTGAACTCGGTAGACACTGATTTTCTTTGATAACTGAGTGGACTCGGTAAGCATTAATCTTCCTATCTGGCAGACCGACTGAGCTCGGTAGGAACTGATTGTTGTGGACTATGACATTGTGTGACATCAAAGACAATACATAATTTGAGTAGCAATTTCCTTCAGACAATTGTTTCCAACAATCTCCCTCTTTGGCATTGATGGCAACACAATATGTCATAGCATAAGAAATTTGAAAGAGTTAGCTCGGTTCAGATTCAAATCTCCCTCTGTCAGCAAACTTCCTTTATCCTGAAAATTCTTCCTTCTGACTATTGAAAATTTCTTGAAGTAATAGCAAAGACATAGCAAACACTCCCTCTTTGACAACACATGCCAAAGACAATTCACATATTACCGGTGAAAATTAATGTACCTCAAGTACTGATTCATATGCAATGATTCCTTGAATATGCTGCATCAACTGGTTGATTTTCAATCATTTTCTGGTTGATGCATCACTAAAACTGTATTTAGTGAGCCTCGGATAGGGGAATGACCCCTAACTTACCTCTTAGATACACAAATGCATCCTTAGGTAATGGTTTGGTAAAAATGTCTGCAATCTGTTCTTTTGTATGAATATATTCTAATCTGATTTCCTTGTCCTGCACCAATTCTCTGACAAAGTGATATTTAATAGCAATGTGCTTGGTTTTGGAATGCATCACTGGATTCTTCGAAATGTTTATTGCATTGGTATTGTCACAAAATATAACAACTGGTTCTTTGATTTCAACCTTCATACCTTCTAATAGCTATTTAAACCAAACAATATTTGAACAATTTACTGCAGCAGCAACATATTCTTCTTCAGCTGTGGATTGAGATGTGCAATTCTGCTTTTTACTAGTCCAGGATACTAGTCTTTTTCCAAGAAAAAATGCTCCACCATTTGTTCTTTTTCTGTCATCAATGTTTCCTGCCCAATCAGCATTAGTAAACACTTTCAAGTCTAGATTGCCTCCAAATTTATACCACAAACCATATTCTTCAGTTCCTCTTAAGTATCTTAAGATTCTTTTGATTGCCATCATATGATTTTCCTTAGGTTTTGCTAAGAATCTAGCTACTATACCGACTGCTAAGGCAATGTCAGGTCTTGTATGTACTACATACTGCAATTTTCCAATCATAGATCGGTATAGGGTCTGATCAACTTCTTTTGAATCATCATTTTTGGTAAGTTTCAGTCCAGTGCACATGGGTGTACCAACTGGTTTTGAATCTTCCATACCAAACTTCTTAAGTATTTCCTTAATGTATTTAGATTGAGTAATGTATATACCATTCTTGCTTTGCTGAATTTGAAGACCAACAAAGAATTTTATTAAACCAAACATAGACATTTCAAATTCTTTGTTCATTTTCTCTAAAAATTCTTTGCACTGTTCCTCATTCCCTGTAAATATAGTATCATCTACAAATATTTCTGCCAATACAATTTTGTCATCCGGTCCTTCTTTAATATACAGATTACTGTTATCATTGGCTCTTTTGAAATTAATCTGAATCAAATAGTTATGGAGTCTTTCATACCATGCTCTAGGAGCTTGTTTCAAACCATACAATGCTTTGTGTAACCTGCAGACCATGTCCTTTTTATCTGGATCAACAAAACCTTCAGGTTGTTCAATGTAGACTTCTTTATCAAGAATTCCATTGAGAAATGCAGATTTTATATCCATCTGATATACCTTAAATCCTTTGTGTGCTGCATAAGCAAGTAGAGTTCTTACACCTTCTAATCTTGCAACAGGAGAAAAAGTTTCTCCATAATCTATACCTTCTTCTTGAGAATAACCTTTACATACCAGTCTAGCTTTGTTTCTAGATACTTGACCATCTTCATTTAGCTTATTCCTGAATACCCATTTTGTTCCAATTACATTCTTATCTTTAGGTCTCGGTACAAGAGTCCAAGTTTTGTTCTTTTGTATTTGTTCTAATTCTTCATTCATTGCTTCAATCCAACTTTCATTTTCCAATGCATCTTTGATATTTCTAGGTTCAAAATCAGTAAGTAGACATGTACCTTTTAGCTTGCTTCTTGTCATAGTACCATCTGATTTGTTTCCAATGATTTGATCCAGTGTATGATGTCTTCTGACATATTTGGCTAGTATAGGTTCCTTGCTTTTTGAATGATTCCTGCTGTTGTCTTCTAGGATCTCTTCTTCAGGTTGCTCAGGCTCGGTAGATATTTGCTCGGTAACTTCAGGCTGAGACTTGGTCTGAATTTCTTCCTATGACTCGGTTTGAACTTCTTCCTGTGACTCGGTTTGTGACTCGGTAACTATGCTCAGCTTGGTAGATATAGTTTCCTTATTGATAGTTGTGCCTGCCAATGTTTCAGGTTCAATGTAAATGAATCTTCTATAGTTCTCAGGTTCCCTTTTGCTTTCTTCTTCAGTCTTTTCTGCAAATTCATCAAATTTTACATGTATACTTTCTATAACTTTGTGAGTAGATAAGTTCAAACATTTGTATGCCTTGCTTTTGCTAGAATATCCTAGGAATATTCGTTCATCACTTTTCACATCAAATTTATTTCTTCTGGATTCTTTTAAGATATAACACTTGCTACCAAATATTTTCATGTAACTTACATTGGGTTTATAGCCATACCATAATTCATAAGGAGTTTTGAATGTGTCTTTCTTCAATTGTACTCGGTTCAAGGTATGAACTGCAGTGCTGATAGCTTCCTTCCAGTACTTTATAGCGATGTTCTTTTCTATCATTAGAGTCCTTGCACAATCCATAATAGATCTGTTTCTTCTTTCTGCTATTCCATTCTGCTCAGGAGTTCTAGGAGCTGATACCTGTCTTTTGATTCCTCTTTCAATGCAAAAGTTGTTAAAATCATGGGAGATGAATTCACCACCTCTGTCTGATCTTAAACATTTCAATATTTTCCCTGTTTCCTTTTCCACTCTTGCTAAGTACCATTTGAACTTTTCAAATGCTTCTGATTTTTCTCTTAAATACATAACAGTCATCATTCTAGAATAATCATCAACGAAAAGAATAAAGAATTTATCTCCAGTATAGCTTTGTATTCCAATAGGTCCACATAAATCAGTATGCACAATTTCCAAAATTTCTTTAGACTGATAGTTCTTACTCTTGAAACTAGTTTTACTCATTTTGCCAATCTGACAATTCTTACATAAACCAGTGTCAGGTTTCTTCAAAGTAGGAATGCCTCTAACCTTCTTGAATTTGCTTATTTTTATCATGTTATCAAAATTCACATGACATAACCTTTTGTGCCATAGCCAACTTTCTTCTATTTGAGCAATAAAGCATGAATATTCACTGAGATCAAGATAAAATAAGTTACCTTTTGTTTGTTTGCCTGATCCAATGAGTTTTCCTTTTCCATCCAGCAGTCTTGCTTGACCATTCATGAATTCAACCTTGAAACCAGTGTTGATTAGCTGTGCTACACTTAGAAGATTATGTTTTAGTCCTTCAACCCAATAAGCATTATCACATATGAGTTCTTTGGTTAATGAGATTCTTCCTTTTCCTTTTATACAACAAGGTTCATTGTTTCCAAATCTTACATTGCCACTATCACAGTCTTCTAGATATTCAAATTTTGTCTTGTCACTAGTCATGTGGTGTGAACATCCACTGTCTATTATCCATATATCATCTTTTCTTATATGAGAAATAAGCTCCATCTTATCTTCATCATCATCAGATTCATCTTTTATAGCAATAAAGACAATTTCTTCTTCACTATCATCAGAATCTTTAGCCATAAAACATGATTTCTTACCTTTATCCTTGTATGATTTGAAATTCTTTTTGCCATAGTACTTGTGACTTCTCTTCTCTTCCTTGACTTGCTTGTTTGGGCACCTAGCTGCAATATGTCCAATTTCTTCACATGAAAAACAAATTAAAGGAGTTTTACCTTTATATTTACCTTTCCCTCTAGAGTACTTCTTTGCAAGTAATGCTTCTACAATTTCAAGATCACTATCAGAACTTTCTTCTGATACTTCTTCACTTTTTGACTGAACTTCTTTAATTTTCTTGTTCTTCTTTAGTGAAACCTTGGCCTCAAATGCTGATTCAATATTTTTGGAACTAGGAACATAGTTGTCATAGTTGTCTAATTCAAAAGCTGTCAATCTTCCAACTAAAGCATCCAAAGTTATATTGTGGTTTGTTTCACATCTTCTTTCTTGAATAGCTGATACTCTTATTGCATAGATAGGAAGTAATGTTTTGAGTACCTTACTTATAACAGTTTCATCTGAGATTGTTCCTCCAGAAGCTCTAATTGCACTTACACTTGCTTTGATTCTTTCAACATATTTTGCAATGTTTTCATCTTCCTTCATATTCATCTTGTCAAACTGTCCTCTTAGGCTTTCTGCTTTGGCTCTTTTCACATTTGCATCACCACCATATATTTTCTTTAGTGCCATCCACATTTCATATGCAGTAGTGCAGTCTTTAATATCATCAAATTCTTCATAGCTGAGAGTAGATGCAATGTCTATCATCATGGTGTTGTGAGTCTTTTTATCTGCAATGTCTTCAACAGTTAATGCGCCATTAGGAATTGTGTATTCTTCATCAATGTATTTGCATCTTGAATCACCAATGGAAGCTAGATGAATTCACATGAGACCTTGCCATGGTGAAAAGTTATCTCTATTGAGCTTTGGAATTTCCCTCTTGTAAGACATCCTAATCTTTAGCTTAGGTCCTTGAAACCCTTCCTGCAAGCACCAAAAGCTCTGATACCAATTGATGGAATATGGATGAAGTGACTGAGAGGGGGGGGTGAATCAGTCAACCATAAAACACTTCACAATTAATTCTTTCCAGATCCCTTAGGATATCTTAACAATGTTATCTGAATTAGCACTTGGTAAATAGATTGCAGTAATTTTGAAGATGCAGAAAGTATTAGCAAAATTATCTTTTAGATATTCATCAGCACTGGTCTATGATTAAGATAGCAATTAAGAACACAAGAGACACAAGATTTAACGTGGAAACCCAATATGGGAAAAACCACCAATGTATCTAGATACTGATTTTCACTTTTCTGAAGTGATGCCCGGTTAGAAGCCAACCCGGTAAAAGGTTACAAAACACATTGTTAGGTGTGACCTTGTTAGAGGATTTAAAACACCCTGCTAGGAGTGGCCTGGTAAGAGGTCTTGAAAACAATTCAATGGAATTGTCACCTTGTTAGAGGATTTACAATATGGTTGTTAAACCAACTTGGTTAAGAGATTTAGAATTCACTGTTATAATGATAAGAAGGTAACAATGAAAAATGACCTGTATAATAATGCAACTGTTTTGCTGATTACAGATCTCTATTCTGCATATGTGTGATCCTTCCTGATTGAATAAATCTGTGCTGCACCTCAAGGATATCTGAACATCCTTCACAAATTCGCACACACCTTTCCTTTCTTTCTTCTGTAAATCTTCTGCTATATTTCTTGTTTATTTTCACATTTGACCTTTTATTTATATGATTTTAGATTTTTCAAATCATCATTATTTAGTATAACAGTCAGCTGAATTAAGCAAACTCTATTTGCAAAAATCCTTCAAGGGCCAATAGTGCTCGGTGACCATAACTTTCTATAATCTTTCGGAGACCGAGGGAACTTGGTAAACACCGACAATCCTTTACCTTCGATAACCGACTGAACTCGGTAAACACTAACTTTTCTTTGACAACCGACTAAACTCGGTAAACACTAACTTTTCTTCGACAACCGACTGAACTCGATAAACACTAACTTTTCTTTGACAACTGACTAAACTCGGTAAACACTAACTTTTCTTCGACAACCAACTGAACTTGGTAAATACTAAATTTCCTTTGGTAACCGAGTGAACTCGGTAGACACTGATTTTCTTTGATAACCGAGTGGACTCGGTAAGCACTAATCTTCCTGTCTGGCAGACCGACTGAGCTCGGTAGGAACTGATTGCTGCGGACTATGACATTGTGTGACATCAAAGATAATACATAATTTGAGTAGCAATTTCCTTCAGAAAATTGTTTCCAACAACTATATGTCAAGTTCTTGATCTACCTTTGGCTTACAACATTCTTCTAGGGAGACCATAGATACATGAGATGAAAGCTATTCCTTCTACATTTCACCAATGCTTGAAATTTCCTTATGAAGGAGTAGAGGTCACTATTCCAGCAGACATATCCACCACTTGCAATACATTGAAGGAAAGTGCAGATAAGCTTGTGCCTAATAATAGAAAATCTTCCATTGAACCAACTAAAGAAGCATCCACATCTAAAATGGAAGATCTTGCAAAAGAGGTTAATATCAAAGAAAATAGTATGGGAGAATATACTATGGAGCTAGTCTTATATTTGACATCTCTCCCTATCTCACCTAAGTCTTATGGAAAATCTTTGAAACAATCCAAACCTGATCCTAAAGAACCTCTTGAGGCATATAAAAAGAATTTTGTAGCTGAACAAGTCTCCAAGCAGGAATTTGAAGAAGATGAAGTTGTGCTTGCATGGCTTTACAAAGATGAACCTAAATCTCAAGTTGACCAAACTAGTGATTCTACAGTATCTAAAATCCCTTCTAAGGCATATGGTCTAGGAGATAAATTGATAACTAAGATGGGATATCCAGGTAAAGGTCCTCTAGGAGTCAGAGGAAAAGGTCTTGAGGCACCTATCCCACATACTGGTAGAGAAAATAAAGAGAAAGTTGGCTTAGGATTTAAAAAGAAGCCCTTTCATCTTAAAGGTAATTGTTCTCATGTCATAGATAATATCACACTAGGAGAACCTCTTCTTAAGAAAGAAGAAACAAAACCATCAGATAGTGATTCAGACAGCTCAGAACTCATCCCCTATGAAAAATTTCCTAAAGAGATCAAAGACCTTCTTGATGATAGAGATGATCCAATCAAGAGAATTAATGTAGTAGAAACACAAAAACCTACTATCAATCAAGATATAGTTGCAACACAAGAACCAGCTAATATCAAAAACAATCAAGAAGATGAAGGTGGTAGTTATTTTGAGATAGATTCTCATGAGTATGAATTCAAATAAGAATCTGAGGGTAACCCTTCTTGTGGTATTCATCCCAACTTTACTCATGTCCTTAGATTTCCTAGAGGCATAGATGAAGAATCTAGTGACTATGAATGAGGAGCCATTCTAGAAGAAGATGAGCTTATTACAGAGAAACATGTTGATGTTATTCACCAATATGCACCTGAACCAAATGTAAGTCTATAGCGAAATGATGAACATATTGAGTCTGATCCACCTATGGCTGAATTGGACCCCCACAATGACATTGAGCCTATTCATGAATTGAATGTCTTAAGTTGTAATATCACCTTTGAACTTGAGTGTTAGGTTAGGACCAATGATGATAGATCCATATCTATAAACACTATCTCCCAATCTTTCCCCACTTTAACTATCCAATATCTAGACCTTATTGATCCAACCTCGACAAATCTGAGCCATGGTATTTATACCTTCCCAAATGACTATGCCCTTTCTTTCTACCTTAATGTAGTTGAGCCTATGAGTACTTCCATTAGTGAACCAAGCGTTAGCATGACAGAGTTAGACATCAAATATCTTATTCAGAAAAATAAGAATAAAAAGAAAAATAAAAAGAGTTATGAGGGTGAAAACCACTTTGTGGCAGTCTCAGAACCTATAAAAGTAAAAATAAAAGACGTATTTATAGGATAGATCTCCAATTCTAATTGAGCCCACTCAATCCACCAACTTGGGCACAATAGAAGAACCATAGTTGATTCATGTAGCACAATTTTTATCAAAAGAAGAGAAGCAAACATTTACAACATTCCTAACAGAGAAGAAAAACAACTTTGCATGGAAATATTCAGATATGCCAAGGTTGGATCCTAATCTTATAATGCATCATTTGTCTATAGCTCCAAATGTCAAACCTATCAAGCAAAAATTAAGAAAGATGCATCCTCATGTTGCACTCTTGGTGAAAGTTGAATTAGAGAAGCTCCTGAAAGCTGGATTCATTCGAGTTATTGACTATGTAGAGTGGATCTCTAATATTGTACCTATTTCAAAACTAGATAAATCAATCAGAGTATGCATAGACTTTAGAGATGTAAATAGAGAATACCCTAAGGATTATTTTCCATTACCTAACATTGATATGATAGTGGACATGACTGTGGGCTTTGAGACGTATTCTTTAATGGGTGGTTTTTTTGGATATAATCAAATAAAAATTTCTCTAGAGGATCAAGACAAAATTGCTTTTACATGTGCATGGGGTACCTTCTATTGGAATGTCATGCCATTTGGGCTTAAAAATGCTATTGCTACATATCAAAGAGCCATGACATCTATTTTTCATGACATGATGCATAGGACTATGGAAGATTATGTTGATGATACTTTAGCAAAATCTATGATTAGGGCTTACCATCTAGATGACTTGATCAAGATACTAGATAGAATGGAAAAAATTAGTCTCAGACTAAATCCTAAGAAGTGTGCTTTTGGTGTCACTTCTAGAAAGCTCTTAGGATACATAGTTTCAAAGAAGGGCAATGAAGTTGATCTAGCAAAAGTAAAGGCTATCCTGGAAATGCAACCTCCAAAGAAAATTAGTCAAATGAGGACATTGCAAGGAAGAGTTCAATCTATCAGAAGATTTATATCACAGCTAGCAGACATATCACAACCTTTTACAAAAACATTACATAAAGGTGTGACCTTTTCATGGAATGAAGAGTGTGAGAACAACTTTAACCATATCAAGGAATATCTATCAAATCCTCCTATTTGGATGCCTCCTATTCATGGGAACCATTAATCTTATATGTTTCTACAATAGATACATCACTGGGGCCATTGCTTGCACAACATGATGACAACAAAAAGGAAAGAGCTATATACTATATCAGTAGGACATTGGTTGCATATGAGAAGTACTATTCAATGATTGAGAAAGATTTTATGGATGTGATCTTTGCATCACAAAAACTGAGACATTACATGTTAGCTCATACCACACATTAGGTAGCTAAAATTGATCCACTCAAGTACCTACTAAGCAAAGCTTCCCTTACAGGTAGATTAGCTAAATGGGTCATGCTCTTAAGTGAATTTGACATTGAATATGTGGAAAGAAACGCTATAAAAGGATAGGTTATTTCTAATCAATTAGTAAATGCACCTATGATTGATGATACACCAATGCAAGTGGAATTTCTAGATTCCTCTATCATGACTATTTCTTCTAGAGAATGGCAGTTATTCTTTGATAGCTCCTACACATAGAATGGGTCAGGCGCATGCATATTGTTCATAACTCCTCAAGGATACTCAATACCAAAATAATTTAGATCAAATTTCCCTTGCACAAACAATATTGTAGAATATGAAGCTCTTTTGAATGGTATGAAAATAGTGATTGAGTGGAGGGTAACATAATTACACATTCATGGAGACTCTCAACTTGTTCTCCATCAAGTCAATGATATGTACCAAACTAAAGATGAAAAGCTCATTCCTTACAAGAGAATGGTAGAAGATCTAAAGAAGTATTTCCTATCTATCACATTTGAGAAAATTCCTAGAACAGAGAATAAGGCTTCCGATACAATGGCAATGCTATCTACTTTATTACAACAGCCTAAGCACAAGCTACGCTACGAGTTCCTGGTGGAAGCACTATCTTATCCTGCATATGACTCCCCTGAAACCGACATGATTTGCACTATTGTAGGTCATGATTCATCTAGGTATAAAAACCTATTTTCCTATCTCCAAGACCAAATCATTCCCAATACCTTCAACTGCCATGAAAAGAGATACCTTATCTATAATTCCTCCTGATATGTCATCATTGGTCATGATCTATACAAATGAGGTCTAGATGGTATGCTACTTAGATGTCTAGAATGGGAAGAGTCTCAATGTGCATTAGAGGAAGTCCATGATAGTATTTGTGGGTCACACTCAAACAGTTTAACACTAGCTCAAAAAATTATTAGGGCTGGGTACTATTGGCCTAAAATGGAGAAAGAGTCTATCAAGTTTGCTAAGAACTGTCAAAAGTGCCAAGTGCATGGCAACTTAATTCATGCTCCAAGGAGAGATCTAATTCCTTTTACTACACAATGGCCTTTTCACCAATGGGCATTTGATCTTATAGGAGCTATACATCCTCATTCTTCTAATGGACATACCCATATAATGACAACTACAGATTATTTTACAAAATGGGTAGAAGAAGTCCCTTTGACACAAGCAACTAGAAAGAAAATATATATGTTCATATTGAACTATATCATATGTAGATCTGGGGTACCTCATTCCATAATCAAAGATAATGGGGGGCAATTCAAAAATAAGGACCTAGATGATTTATGTGCCAAATTCAAGATCACACAACATTGGTCTTCTATCTATTATCCTCAAGGGAATGGACAAGCAGAGGCTTCTAATAAGAATCTATTGAAAATATTACATCATATGGTTAATAAAATAGGAAGAGACTGGCATCTCATGATTAATCCAGCTCTCTGGGCCTATAGAACAAGTATTAGAACACCTATTGGGGCTACACCTTTCACTTTAGTTTATGGGTCTGAATCAGTACTACCTATTGAGGTTGAAATCCCATCACTAAGAATCACAATGCATGGTCTAGTAATTGATGATGACTACAGAGTGTCTAGGTTGCAAGAGCTTGAACTACTAGATGAGCATAGACAAGCAGCGTATGATCATCTCAGAGTGTATTAGAAAAGAATGTCTAGAGGCTACAACTAGAAAGTCAAACACAGAGAATTTGAAGTTGGTGATCTAGTCTTGAGAGAGAATCCTAAAAATCAATCACATCCAGAACACAAGGGGAAGTTTGAACCCAACTAGTTGGGTCCCTTTGTTATCACTACTACTTTTGGCTCTAGTGCCTATCAACTCTCAATGACTAAAGGAGAATAGCTTTTAGAACCAATCAATGTTCTCCATCTGAAGAAATTTTATGCCTAAGGCATTCAGTCTATGGTAAAATGTCCTGAAAAAATCACAAAAATCAGAAAAATTTCTGAAAAAATTAACATCTTGGTGAAAAACTAGCAATAGGCACCTTGATGATTCACAAAAAAAGTAAAAAATATCAAAAGTACAAAAAAATTGAAAAAATGAAAAATAAAAAAAAAATGAGAAAGAAAAAAGTGCCTTGGTGAAAACCTAGAAACAGGCACCTTGGTAGCAAAAATAGAATCTCTACCAAGATAGTGAAAACTCAGCAAATAGGTGCCACTTGTTTCAAAACACTCCATCTATCAGTGCAATCTTGGTCTTTTCCAACTTTCAACCTTTCTTTAGTTTGTACACATCTCCCAGTTTGTTTATGCATTCCTATTTTCAATAAGTTGGTCTATACACCAATCAGCTCAAGCGTATGTATCCTATCAATGTTCAAACTTCAGGGCAATCAAAGTCATATCCTATGGCCTCTAATGTATCTTAGACATATCATAGCCAGTCAAGGTCCTTTGAAGCTTCAATCAAGTCAGTCAGTCTTTCTTGTCTCCAGAAAGGATTTTGCATCTATAACAATGCAATCAACATGAAACATCAAACTGAAAACAATCTATGGTTCTTCATGCTTTTATATCCTTCTATGCTTACTGATTCACATTGAGATTTTTGCATATTTTATTCCCACGAGCTCTTCAATGACATCCTTTATAGGATTTAGAGAGTGATGATTGGGGGCATAATCTTTTCTTTGTTTTCTTCTTGTATGTGAAAATCTAACAACTTTGGAAATTCTAGATTGAAATGGTGTCCAATTGTAAGAGCCTCTATCTCAAGTTGGATGGCCATGCGTACCTCGACCATTGATGCCTAGAAAATTCAAGGAAGTTTGATCTAACTATTGTCTTTTTGAGTGATTTCTTCCTCCTACTGTGAAACGCAATCTTGCCTAAGGATGTGAATGATAAAGGGTCACTACGGGTAATTCACACTGGATTTAGAATGATCTCCTGACTGTTTGATGTGTTTAAATGCAAGGTGTATTTTGGTCATCATGATGTTTATGTTTTGATGCTTATACAAATTGCTATATCAAAATGGACATGATATTTAGGTCATCCTAACATTTATGCTTTGATGCTTATATCTAATCTGACATTCCAAAACCAAAATCAATATTCATATATCCATGGTTTACTAATTAGTGGGTGTTGTATTGATCCCTGTGCATACAAATCAATATTCATATGTCTATGGTTCCATAACTAGTGGGCATTGTATTGATTTATCTGGTTACCTAAATATTCAATGATGAGAATGACTAACACATGATCAGTGGCTAGGTCCTAGGTCTTAGGTTGCATTTCATTTTGCATGTCTCTTTGCATTTTGCATGTTTGCATGATCTCACAATGACTCAGTGAACTTCAAATGCTTAAGAAATTCTTCAATCATCTCTTCAAATATAAAAAGAGCTGAAACCTAACTCGAAGGTCTCTTCAATAGAATCTCAAGTAGTTATCCTGCTGAGTTAAACATCCTTTTTGACATAAGACTAAGTACTTGTCTTCATCAATACCTACAAAATATATCATGTGTATCGCTGCATTTACATAGCATAATCATTTGTTGCATTACAATATATCCATATGCATTAGCATAAATCATATTTACATCTTTCCATAATCTAATACATTTGCATAACATCCATACATATGAAATAAATCATGGCATTGCATTTATCCATACATGCATTCTACTCTACTCATAGCATAAGCATCACATGATATCATAAAAAATCAAAACATGACAAGTACACATGAAGTCACAACCCAAATATCGATCTCATATATATATATATAAAATCTTGAACTAGTCAGGGGTGCACTACTGGCATAGTGTACAAAAGAATGAGCTTAGCTAAGCTATCAGAATCAGTACAATATATCAATGATAAAAAAGAGTATAGTATATCAGAATCAATGGATCAAAAATGTCAGAACATATCACAGATCAATCAACTATTAGCCTGATCCTTTGCATCTGGTGGAGGAGGAGGTGGTGCATTTGGTACTGCCTCTACTTTGGGTGATTTGGGTCCCTCTAATGCCATCATGTACTATGAATAGGAGGGAACTCTCTATGCAGCAGGAACAACTGTATAATATTTGGACACATAGTAAGCTTCCTGTGAGGTATGATGAATCACCTCTCCCTGTAACCTCTGTACCTCATCACGTAGCTCAGTCTGATGTCTATCTACCTCTATATATCACTCCTCCCATCGAACACTACATATCTTCAGGTCCCTAACCTATGCACGAAGCCATGTAATAGTGTCATGTGAAGTAGGAGGAGTAGTAGGATCAACATCTAGCATATTCGTATCTGGGGCAACCTTCTTAGTAGTCTCTGCCCTCTATACCTTATGACATCTAACCTTAGCACCTAAATCAAAACTAGTATCCCCCTCTATGAAGTCTACACCACCACCTACCACTCGCTCAACTACAAGTACCTCATCTACTGAACCAACTCCACCTAGTGTACCACCCTCTCCTTTAGTCCATCTGTGAGAATTGGAAGATCTTCCTACTATGGAACTAGTGGGATGAGGGGCCCTCATCTGTCCTAATGCTCTTTGTGGTGGAGCCATTGCTCTGGGTCTCAAAGGTGTGGGGTGTATTATAGGAGCCTGTGTAGGTTTGGGACCCTATCCCATCGGTGCACCAATAACATTCATTGCCTCCTCCATGGAGGGTATCAGCTTAGTGGGATCAGAAAATCTATGAATGGGGTGGTCAACAAACCATGAGATGAATTTGTCAGTAACACTAGCATCCAGTACATCTGCTCTATACTCCTAGTCCTTGCCAATAATCACACTATACTACTATGAACACAAAGCATAAGAGAGCCTTTGTGTCCATCCAAGTCTAATCTCATGCCCTATCTATGCATATGTGGCATAATCCTCTGGGGCATCCTGAATACGTCCATACTACCACCAGACCCTGGTAATCAGAAACACCTCTATGGTGGAGGAGGACCTCCCAATCAGTACACGTCTTTGGAAGAAATAACTAAACTACTCTCGAGCAGTAGGCTAAGGCTCATTGGCTACATAATGTCTCTAGTGCACAAAGGTCATATCATCGAGGCATCACCTCCAGTACTCTATGTGACCCATCCATCCCTGAATGACATATCTGGCATAGGTATAGATGATAGGCTCCTGAGGCTGCCTCTATAAAGTACAAATAGGTCTAAACACTGGGATATGCTCCCATGCCCATATCTATAGAACAAGAGCTCATGCCGCGAAAGATTTGTTGTCTTGATACACCACCTCGTGCATCTCAGAGAACATGTGTGCTAATAAACATTGACCCCAAGCCAACTTAGAGGGAGTGGCCATCAACCGTGCTACCATAGGGGCCCAGCCCATCAAAAGACCATTCTACTAATGGTCAGACATGATAATACCACCAATAATCTTGGCAATGATGCACTCTAGCGGGTGTGTTTGTCCATATCTCTGAACTAGGGTCTCCTAGGAAATGGAGGATGTCATCTGAGTATCATCTCCGAAGAGATGTCTAAAAGATAAAACACCTAAGTTCCCCGAACTCAAATACTCTGGTCTCCTAGTAGCATAGAAAGGAATCCGCAATATCCAGTACACATCCTCAAGGGTAATAGTGATCTCCCCCATTGGTAAGTGGAAAGTCTGGGACTCTGAGTGAAACCTCTCAATCAATGCAGTCAAAAGCCCATGATTTACCCTAATCTCAAGTAAATGTATCAAGTGCTCGAATCCACAAGAAGCAAGGTGGACCCTCATAGGGTCTGGTAAGGAGACACATAATCTCTGAGTAGCAGGATGAGAAATTTGTACATGTACATCTGGATATATGACCTACATAGCACATAAACAAGGAATCCTATCAGTAATTGAGTCACAGAATAGGTTATGAGGATAGAAATGGGGAAGTTCAATATTTTAGAAGGTAGGTTCATAGGTTACCAATCAGGCTAAGAAATTAGAAAAATAAAAAATTTGACCTAATACTGAGTTTTTAGCTCACTATTTTCCATACGGTAACTTAGACTGACATGAAGAGTTGTACGACTTTCCACATCATACCAAATGACAAACCATAGTTATACGACAATGCATCCCTCATCGTACAAGTTATGAGGGACTCGACGGAATGTCATACAACTCATGGGTCCCTCTGATATGAGTCGTGGGGGCTTATCAAACGACAACCTATCTACTATTGAAAATTCGTATGAGTCCTACTGGGGAGTCATACGAGTCTCTGTGCATGCAAATTTCAAAAATGGAAAAGACATATGAAAATTGCTAAAATCCTATAAAACATGGAAAATTGACATTTTAGCAAAGCACAGAGGTCCACCTATCAGATGTCCATACTGTCGAGGTCTCTGGTGTCCCCGGCTGTGCTCAAATCAATGCAAACTCACAGGTACCTTCGGTTCTACCGCTTTATCTGCCATTTTGCTCAAAGGGCTCCACAAAGATTTCTAAAGTCAAAAGGTTGAAATGAATTGAAAATGACCCTTCCGACCTTTATATAGATTTTGAACTAATTTTCAAAAGTACTCCACTTTTCACAAAAATTGTACCGCTGGCTAATTTTGACGCTTTGAATCCATTTTCGGGATCAAAATTCAAATCTGAGATCATTTTCTATGTCAAAATTGTGACTTAAAATTTTTGGACCCAGGACGGTCTACTGCTTACATAATCGACCTTCAATCATCATCAAAATCTACAATTCAACTTAACTGATTATCTTACATCAAACTATCAGAATTTCAACTTGGTCAAGCATGGTCAACTCATGGTCAAACCTAGTCAAACTGGATCTTTTTGGACCTTCCAATGATGTAGAATGCATTCTCAGACGTGTTTAACCACTTCTCAAATTAATCAACATGCTTCTGGACTATCAACGCTGACTTTTCTTGTCAGATTTTAATCCCAAACGGGGCATGGTATTGCACATCATTCAAAGTCTATAATCATATCTTTCCTCATTAATCAAGATAACAACCACGACTAGTTGTTGATTCATCAAAAGACCTCATTGCTCAGGGAAAATCAATCATCACTCGGGGCACATCAGATTCATCAAGATCCATATCAATCTGGTATTATCTTAATCTTGTAAATTGTATCATTTTTTGTAACCATCGGTTCAATTGTGTTATTTCCTTGGTTCTTCAGAAATTGAAGGGTTCGGATGTGATACCAATGTGATTCAATATTAGGACAATCAGGTCTAGAATCGGTCACTCACTTCTTCACAATCATAAGGTTCGGAATCAGCCGTTTTGACACTTTTTCACAATCATCGGTTCATTTACTGTTATAGTTAACATTATCTTTGGTCATTCAGGACCTATTATCTTCATATCAAATCTTTCAATCAGCTTCTATCTCATATCAATTTCAATTTCAAATATCAGTTTCAACATCATACATAGACTATCTTTGAACCACTACGCTTCACACAACAATTCAAAGAGGGGCAAAATGCAATACCCCAAAAATGGGCTATAGGTTCATTAACCTTATACATCGACAATTCGAACAAAAATGACATGGAATTCCTAACCTAAGGCACATCTGAACATCATCGAATCCTAATTGATTATCATAAATTTTGCATCAGGGAATATTCCTAGTAATATTCCTAATTATCCTAATTATCTTTGATTTAATGATTATTTGGCAATAAATCCTATTTATCCTAAACTTTGATTAATTGAATATTCTCAATATTTAATTAATTAGATTTAATTATGCCACTTAATTGTTTAATTGAAGTTAATTCTATTTATTCCTAAATTGTATTATTTAATTTTGACAATAAATCCAAAATCTTATGAATAATTGATTAAATTCTTATTTAATTAATTAAAGCAAGTTGTCAATTTTTAATAATATTATTTTTGAATAAAAGTTTGAAAAATAATTGATTAACCCATAAATCAATTGTTTTATTTTTCAAAATCAGTTAAGTTGGAAATAAATCACTTTATTATTAAATTAATTCATAATTAAAACATGCACAATCAAGAAAAGCAGACAACTATCAACTATCAATTAAATCTAAACTCTACTTTCGCATGTTTTTGTGAGTTAATTATCCTTTATTTAAAAATAACTCAAAAATCAACTTGACTTATTTGAGTGATTTATGACTTTTTTTAATGCACCTCCAAAGCCCTAGATTTCTATAAATTAAGGCTTCAGGTCTTCATTTGAGATCCATCCACAAATTGCACATTCATGCTACCAAATTGGAGACTGAAGAATCGATCTTGAGAATTCGAGTTGTTGTGAGATTTTCATTGTTTTTGCATAGTATCCATATCATTTAGAATATCATTGTTAGATCATTTTAGCATATCAATTTTCATATTAGCATAGATTCATATCAAGTTTTCATTATCACAATTGCACAGAAAAACCAAAAAAATAGATTAATTGCATTCATTCCATATCTAGATTTTGCATTTAAATCCTTCGTTTAGGTGTCACCAAGGTCACTGATCTTGGTCCAATCTGAGAATACATACTCACATCTACTAGAAGGTAGTAAATCACCTGGTTAGTTTAGTTTTGCATTTATTGCACGATTTCAATTTCAACTAACCTCTAATATTTTATTGAAGTGTTGTGTCTACAAATTAGGTACAAAATTCACACACACACTAACAAAACTAGTACTTAACAAATAAGTATGTAGCCTTTCATACCAGGCTCTTGGTGCTTGTTTTAAACCATATAAAGATTTGTGTAGTCTACATACAATGTCTTTCTTGTTTGGATCAACAAACACTTCTGGTTGTTCAATGTAGACTTCCTCTTCTAGTATCCAATTCAGAAATGTAGATTTAACATCCATTTGATACACTTTAAATTTCTTACATGCTACATAGGCTAGTAACATTCTGACTCCTTCTAGTCTAACAATAGGTGAAAATGTTTCACCATAATCTATTCCTTCCTCCTATGCATACCCCTTGCAAACTAGTCTGGTTTTATTCCTTGTAACCTCTCCATTTTCATTTAGCTTGTTCCTAAAAATCCATTTAGTACTGATAATATTCTTATCCTTAGGTCTAGGTACTAGAGTCCATGTCTTTTTTTTCTCTATCTATTCTATCTCTTCATTGATTGCATTTACCCATTCTTCATTCTCTAATGCAACTTTAACATTTTTCAGTTCAAATTCAAAAACTAAGCATGTACCTTGTCTTGATTTACTTCTTGTCTGCATGTCAGCTTGCTTATCACCAATAATTTGGTTCCCAAGATGATGTCTTCTAACAAAAATTTCCAGCACATGATCTCTTCTTTGTTTTTCATCCTATTTAGGTTCATTCACTTGCTCAATAGCTCCTTCCTGATCATCGGTTTCTCTTTTCTATTCCTCAGTATTATTTTATTGATGCCTGGTTGACACAGTCTATGGCTTCGATAGGTACTCTAGATGTTCAATGTAAGTGAATCTACTGTAGTCTTCTAGTTCCCTAGTACTTTCTTTACCATTCTTAGTGTCAAATTCATCAACCCTGACATTAGTACTTTCAATCATTTTATTATTAAATTTATTTAGACACTTATATGCTTTTCTTTTAGTGGAATATCCAAGAAATATCCATGCATCCCCTTTAGAGTCAAACTTTCCATTTCTTTTATCTTTTAGAATAAAACATTTGCTACCAAAAATTATGAAGTAACTTACAGTAGGTTTGTGACCAAACCAGAACTCGTAGGGTGTTTAATTTGTGTCCTTCAATTTTACTCAATTTAGAACATAAATAGTTGTGCTGACTGCTTCTCTCCAGTATGTCTAAGCCACATTCTTTTCTATCATCAGTGTCCTTGCACAATCAACAATTGATCTATTTCTCCTTTCAACAATCCCATTTTGTTGAGGTGTTCTTGGTGTAGAAACCTATCTTTTAATACCATGCTCATTACAATAGTTAGTAAATTCATCATAAATAAATTTACCTCCTCTGTCAGATCTTAAGCATTTCAGTTCCTTCCCGATTTCTTTCTCTACTTTTTCTTTATACCATTTAAACATCTTAAATGCTTATGATTTCATCTTTAAGAACATTGCAGTCATCAATCTAGTGTAATCATCAACAAACAAAATGAAATATATATCTCCATAGTAGCTCCGTGTTCTCATAGGACCACATAGATTGGTGTGAACTAGCTCCAAACTTTTCTTTGTTGAATAATCTTCACTCTTAAAACTAGATTTTGTCATCTTACCTTTTTGACATTGATGAAACATTACATGATCTAGCTTCGCTAGGCTAGATAGACCTCTAAACATTTCCTTGTTACTTATCTTGATAATGTTATCAAAGTTTACATTACATAACCTTTTATGCCATAACCATGCATCCTCATCTTTCATCATTAAATAGGCAGACTCAACATTGTCAAGATAAAACAAGTTACCTTTCATTTGTGCTCCTAGTCCAACATGGTTTCCTCCATCATCAAATATCTTTACCTTCTTTCTCTCAAAATCTACTCAATGACCTGAATTGTTAAGTTGTGCCACACTCAACAAGTTATAATTTAGTCCTTCTACCCAATAAGCATTATCACATCTCATTTTTTCATTTATTAGTAAAGATCCTTTTCCTCTAACCATACATGGTGTATCATTACCCATTTTTACAGAACCTCCATTATATTTCTCCAAATAATCAAATTTTTCTTCATCACTAGTCATGTGATGTGTACAGCCACTATCAATGATCCATGTATCATTTTTATTAACCTTAGAAATGAGTGTTGTCTCTACATACCTTTCATCTTCCTTAAAGTCATCCTTCATTGAAACAAATACTACTTCAACATCATCAGCTGTATCAGAATCAAATTTATTCTCTTCAGTAATGTAGCATACCTTTTTTCCTTTATCATTATTGTCTTGATTATCTATTGTAGTGTCGATAACTTATGTTGCCTCTCCTCCCATAGCTTCCTTCACTAGGTCGGTCTCTATTTCTGTTATCTTCTTTCTTGTTTGGACATCTAGCAGCAATATGACCAACTTATTTTCAATTAAAACATACTAAAGGTAATTTACCTTTGTATCTACCCTTTCCTTTAGGTAATCTCCTAGCCATAAGAGCTTCAAGGTCATCAAGCTCATCATCAGTATTGCTATCACTATCATCCTTATTATTTCTACTGCTAGACTTACCGATCTTCAGAGAAGACATAAAAGTATATTCAATAGATGGTACAACACTATTATCAAAGTTATTTAGTTCAAAAGTTGTTAGCTTACCAATCAGATTATCAAGTGTGAGAGTACTGTTAGGTGCTGGCCTCATTTCATGTATTAAAGAAATTTTGATTGCATAAATAGACAATAGAGTCCTTATAATTTTGCTTACCATAGTATCTTCATCAATGACACCATCAAATCCTCTAATAGCATTAACTACCTCCTTTATTTAGTTTGCATACTATACTATGTTTTCTCCTTTCATTTTCATATCATCAAATCTTCCTCTTAAACTTTCAGCTCTAGCTCTCTTGACATTAGCATCACCACTATAAACTTGAGAAAGTTTATCCCACATATCCTTAGCAATAAGGTAATCTTTGATATCTTCAAATTTTGCATCTAATAGAGTAGCAACAATCTCCATCATAGTAATATTATGTTCATGTCTATCTCTCAGTTGATCAAGAGTTAAAGGTCGAGTAGGCAGTGCAATGTAGCCATTCTCTAATAGAGTGAGGGTAGAATTCTCAATTCTAGATATATGCAGTTTCATCTGGCTTTGCCATATTGTGAAGTTATCCTTGTTCAGCTTCGACACATCCCTCTTATACATTTTGTGATCTTTATGTTAAAGTCCTTAAAACTCTGTTCCAAGAAACCAATATGATCTAATACCAATTGTTAGAATAATTGAGAGGGGGGTGAATCAGTTATCCATAGTCTCAAATACAAAATGTACCACTTAAAACAAATTCAACTAAATTATGTAGCTTAGTAAACAATAAATACTAACTATCTGTGATATTACTGATTACTAGTTAATTGCTCATAGTGATTACTGACCAAATCAAATATGCAACATGCAAAGTATGATATCCAAACAATCACAACATAAACACATAACACAAGAGATTTAATGTGGAAATTGCATAAAGGGAAAAACCTCCTGGGACCGGTAACCCAAAATATTTTTACTCTTTTGAAGTGAGCTCAGTGAAGATCCAACCCTATTAAAAGTTAGAAAACACACTATAAGGTGTGACCTTGTTAGAGGATTTAACACTAACAGTTATTGTCCAACCAAAATTCACTATGGGGTTGACAGGATAACAATGTACATTCTATGAATGACATATAATGTTGGAAAAATGATTAGTGCTCCCCTCAAGATTTGTCACATGGCTTAACCGCCTCTTGTGTCTTCTATAAGTCTAGTGGTTGTATCAGGCATTAACAGGTTGATCTTTTGGTGTAACAACAACTACTACTTGTAACAAGTGGTATCAGAGCTTGGTCATAGGTTCGAATCCCCTCAGGTAATGCTGAGGGGGAGATTGTTAGAAAAATTATCAGTTCTCCCCTCGTGATTCATGACATGGCTTAATTGCCTCTTGTGTCTTCTATAACTCTATTGGTTGTATCAGGCATTAACATGTCAATCATTTGGTGCAACATCAACTACTACTTGTAACATATTAGACTTTCAAGTCTACTCATTTAAGAGATTTTATCTATTTACAATGGTTAAACTGTAACAACAAGTGATCTAAATTTAATACAACTTGATTTGTAGATGTTCATATCTATTCTTAAGTCCATACAAATCCTCTGATCAATATTCTTATTCGATTCATCAACATTCAATAACTTAATGTCCCTCACTAACATTCTCTAACACTCAGTACTGCTCTACAGTTCAATTCTCCTTCAACCAGATTGATCAGGCAAGCATGAAGCAATATTCACATGATATCTCTATAGTCTCCTTCTTTAGGCATAAGTTTCACAATGAAACCCTAGTCTCTTAAATAGACAAGTAAACCATTTTCTTCTTATCCATTATATTTTGCCGCTTAATCTCCTTCATTGATTTTTCCACTTAAGCTTTCCTCAGTAGTTGTGTTAGTAACATGTTTTGATTCCATCCATTAGATCTTCTTCAAATTTTGTTAGTTGTTGATCTTGTAACAAGCTTTATATCCATCCTGATTATGAGGTACTTTCCAGCTTATCAATTTATGTTACCTAAACTAATCATTTAGTTCTTTTTTCCTTACTCAGCTAACAAAGAAATGAGTCGATGAACACAAGCTCGATTGATACTATCGCTTGATCTACACTACACTAGCTCGATGTATACTAGAATGCTTCATTAACCGACCACACTTCTTTGTAACATTTTTCTTCTAACTTCATAATAGATTAATTCAACATAATCAAGTCAACAATATGAATTCATAGACTCATAAATAAGTTACCAAGATTATTCCTTATCCTTATCTAAAATATCCATCTTCCTCTATAGAGATATCTCGGTTCTTCATCTTTCTCTTGTCTTCTATAGATGTATTAGATATTTTCACCTACCATGATAAGTACTATCAAAACTAGTTGACATCAATGACAACATAAAACTGATTCAATTATCTTACATAACAATTCAATGCTTGGTGATCTCTAATCACTTGAAGTTCATCAATCAGGTTCTCAATCAGTTGTAGTTCATCATGGGGTATTTTTTAATGTTTCACCCTATGAGGATTTAGGAGTTCTTTGGTTATGGGTGAGTGTTGGAAATATAATATGGGAAGTGAGATATTGAGGGGGGGGTGAATCATATATTTTCTAATAATTCCATTTTGACATAAATTATACTTGCATAACTTAAACATAAAATTCAATACTGAAATAGATCTAACATTCTAATCTTCATCCATTAAATTGAAACATAACACAGATTTTGGTTACCCAAAAACCTTTGAAAGGTAAAACTGGGCTAGGGATGACACCCACAAATCTTCACTACTGTAGTATTAAAGTTTGTTTGTTAGGGCTACAAAGTTTGATCATAAACTAATGATCTACCCTATGAGGGGTTTTCCCTATTAAGAGATTACAAACTTATTCAATCTATCTTGGTAAAAGGATTTAAAGTTGCAACAAAGTAAGCAACTGGTTAAGAGAATTACTTAGGATTGTTAGGGCCACTATGTTAAGAGATTTACCTTGATTCACCTGCTAAACTATCTCAGTACCTAATCCTTTGGTTTTCACTATGATAGTGATAACAGATCTTCTCCTTCCAATACTTGTTTGATCTCCTCAATCAAATATATCTTTGTTCTACCCTTCACTTCCTTTCTTGGTCACTTTTACTAATCTCTACCTATATCAAAAAAAATTTCTTGTTCTGTGTATGAGATCCTTCATACTCTTCTCATACTCTCTTACATCATTTTAGGGTTCATATCTCATCTTATATAAACAAAAAATCAACTCCATAGATCAAGATCAACGATCTATATTCTCTATTTATGTCGATTAAGCATTACCTTAATTTGATAGGCTACCTTGATTACATAGGGATTAATGATTAAAAATATAAAACATAATCACCTATGTGATTCCCTCACCAAATATTAAATATTGTGTATATGTCGGCCAAAATGGTTTACCTAAGTGTTTGTGCCATTACAAACACATATATCAAATCTAGCTTTCTCGACATATGAAGTCTTTGATGCTCTGTATAAATAGTTCTTCATATACTCATGCTCAACACTAATATATCTACACAACTTGACATAAACTACTCAGATATTACTGAAGTACTTGGTGACCTATGGCTTGCTTGGTAGTAACTACTATTTGGTAATTGCACAAGATACAATTCTAGACATAACTCAGCCTTAACATGATGACTCAGTCATAGTGATGACCAACCAACATTGCCTAGAAAATGACTAAGTGTAAGACACTAATAGAGAACAAAACTTAGGGATCAACAATCTCCCCCTTTGAGATTAGTGGCAAAAACACTTTTTCATCACAATTACATTACAAAAAGAGTACTTAGTAATATGAAAATGCCCCCTAAGACTTTGACTCAGTCTTCAAAAATATTCTACATATATATATATATATATATATATATATATATATATATATATATATATATATATATATATATATATATATATATATATATATATATATATATATATATATATATATATATATATATATATATATATATATATATATATATATATATATATATATATATATATATATATATATATATATATACATATATATACATAAGACTCCTTTGACATGCAAGTGATTATATACATTTCAAAAATAGTATGTCATACCTTTCTATTATTCTCACTGTATTCTTCTATGTATGTGACATAATCCTGATTCTTTTCTTTCATTTCCTCATGTCATTTCCCCTGTTTCTGCTAATTTTGTCATGGCATATCATATTCTGCTTGTTTTTATCACTTGAAGTTGTTGGGGTGTAGGGGTTTTGGAATATTTGTCCAAAAATGGTTTATGGAGCTACATTACCATACTTAATGCATTGTCCCATCCTGACCTTATAGACTCCAAAACCCATGTCTTTATATCTAGCTTGGCACCTAGAGAAACTAAGCTCTTGATAATAGAGACATGAGGTTCTCTCTGTACTAACTCCATTTTCAGTTCTAATTCCTTCTGTATAACCTCCAAATGAGGTGTTAACATCATTTATATGGAAATTAGCTTGGAATTTTGGTAAAGAGAAAGTAGGTATATGTTAGATAACTGAGAGGGGGGTGAATCAATTATTTCTATTTATCCTATAGTCCCAAACTCCTAGATGTATATATTAAAAAAAATTCAACAAATAATCAACTCAGTAAGCTATCAACAATAACTTTCTATTCATTTATCGAATACGAGTAAATTCAATACCGTGATTAAAAATTATCCAAATATGAAATGTGTAAAGTAAAATAACAATCCAATCACATCAAATATACATAACACATAGATTTTAATGTGGAAACCCTACTAACAAAAAAACCACTTGGGACCAGTAACCCAAAATATTTCACTCTTCTGAAGTGAGCTCGGTTAGGAGCCAATCTTGTTAAAGGTTATAATGCACATTGTGAGGTGTCACCTAGTTAGAGGATTTATCACTAATAGTTAACTCTTTACTAGCATTCACTATGGGGTCAACAATAAAATAAACAATATTAATGGAATGTCATATTGAAATAAAAATAAGACTGTTAAGTCAACTCAGTTAAGAGATTTAGCTATAACAATGGTTAAACTGATAGAGTAGTTATCTAATTCAAATACAACTAATATTTTCATATTTTTAGATCCATTCTAAGATCAAAATACCTCCTCTGACCAATAATCACTTCAATCCTTCAACATATTTATCTTGGTGAATAATACCATGTCACTTGATAATGCATGTAGTTCTGCTCAGTTCTGTCTGTAACCAATTTGGTCAATAGTGCATGAAAATAGTCATTCCACTCAATTTCTCCTATAGTCTTCAATAATCTCTAGACACAATAATGAATCTCGTGTCTCTTTAAATAGACATCATAAACCATTTTCTTCTCATCCATTATATTTTACCCCTTAATCTCCATCATTCATTTTGCAGCTTCAAGCTTCCTTGACAAATGTGTCAATAACATGTTTCATCCTTATGCATTCGATGAATCTTAAATTTTTTCAATTGTTAGATCATCATAACAAACTTTATCTTTTACCTCAAAATCATAAGCAACTTGCTAGGTCATCAATTCAATTGGTTGTTATAAACTTTAATTATTTCTCTCACTCAATCAATACATAATGTGTCGATAAATACTAACTCGGTTATTACTATTACTCAATATACACTGCACTAGATCAATGTATACAAAAATCTTCAATTACCGACCACATTAACTATTTCAGTTCTGATCTTCAATACATAAAAAATTCATGTAATACAATCAAGTCAAGAAAACGATGCCATGGAATCATCAATAAGTTACCCAATGTATACCTTATCCATATCTCTATATCCATCTCATCTTCATGTACATATCTCTTTCCTTTACCCTTTTTCTTCTTCAAATGTTTGTAACCATCATGATAAGTATAGTCAAAACTATTTGACATCAATGATAATACATATTAACTGATTTAATTTCCTTACATATCACTTTGGTAGCTCGGTGATCTCTAATCACTATCTTTCACTTGTCCATTCATTTCATCAAGATATTCAATTATTTGTAGATCATCAATCTCTCCATTTGGCATTGATGGTAACATAATATGAAATATGCCATAAAATATCAAACATTTATACTAAAAATCTATCAGTAGATATTGTAGCTCGGTAAGCTCTCCCTATCTTGATCATTTAATATATTTAATCACTACATAGCATTTCAACATTTTAGGAAGACTCTCCCTATGAATTTGATCTTCTTCTTCTTCCTTTCTAATTTCTCTCTCGGGTAGATAAATGTTTCATTGATTCTCTCTTCCACTAGATAGATATTTCATATGAAATCTTTCTCTCCCTTTGACAACAATGACAAAAAGAATAAAAAACTCTCCAATAGCCAAAAAAATATCTCTGTTGTTCAATTCAAATCATGTACCTGCATGTACAAATATACAATTTTCTTGTTCCATCTTTCACAACCTTAGGAGACATAAAGTGTGAACAATATGCATCAACACCATTTGATTTTCTAATAAAGTATAGGTTGATGCAACCTCCTGATCACCTTAGTGACCGATAGATAGGGGATGGACCCCTAGTCTAGTCCTAAAGTACTCAAATGTATCATTCGGTAAGGGTTTAGTAAATATGTTTATTAATCTCTATTGAGCATTCAAGGTTGTCATTAGTATCAAAGGCTATCAAAGAGATCTGTCAGACACTTACATTGAGTTAGTCGGTAACCAGAAGCAAGATAGACTAGTCGGTAAAGCTTACACACTGAGCACCATATAGTTTACTGAGCACCAACAGACACCGACACCGACAGACAGTAAACACTGAGCATCACAATATACACTGAGTAGTTTATATAGTGTTTACCGAGGATCATAGGAAATGGCATAGTAATCAGAAATGGCACATTCTTCTATGTAAACAATTACAATGGATCATAAAATGGTTTACCAAGATCGAGGAACATTTATTGTAAAAGATACTCATTAAATGTAATGTATATCTTATTGTAGTAGTTGATCTAGGATATTTTACACCATAGATCTTAAGGTTATGATTGTGTATTGTAACCTAATTTTGTTAAAGTGAAAAAAATAGAATACTATATATTTGTGTGTTTGTATCATTTTTGGTGAAAATTGATATATAAATTAATGAGCACTTGAAGCTATTGCCTAACTTCAAGTCAATTAGTTAACAGACTAGAACAGAGTACAAAGGTTATCAGATTAAGTTGAATTAAATAAGGCTACCGAGAAAATTTAGAGAAGAGATTTATCACAGTTAAGGTGATATTTTATGAGCACTTATTGATTTGTTTTAGACAATTGAGTTGTCAACTAGTAGATAATTTCCTATTGCTTTTTGACAATTGTAATAGAGTTTTGGATAAATCTCTTAATCGAGTAGACTTAACAGTCTTATGTAAATCTCTTAACTGAGTGCACACTTCATTAGTGTTGCTAAAATCCTATAAGTAGGTAGATCTAGCTAATCTAACATATTACTCCTAACAGGGTAAGATCACCAGAAGTGATCAAAACTTGTAGCCCTAATAGGAAAACCTTTTCTATCTACAATAGTGAAGAATTTGTGGGTGTCATCCCCACTGTAGTTTTTACCTTCTAACAAGGGTTTCTGCATTACCAAAATACTTATGTTATGTGATTTTCATATTGATTTCATGTTGTTTACTTACATAAGTTAAATATATGATTGATTCATGCAATTAGATTCAAGTTATTTTGGTCGATTATCACTGTTTACAATTTTAGATCTAAAAGGTTTACAAGTGAAGTTTTTGAAGGCACTAATTCACCCCTCCCCTCTCAGTACCTATCTCTCCCAATTCCAACAATGTTTACAAGTTGTTCAAGTTAAATTTCACAAATTCTAGTTTCACTTGATTTTCTTGTACTTGTTACCTCAAATAGTGATACTTAATAGATATGTGCTTTTTCTTAGCATGCATCACTGGATTCTTAGAAATTTTTATAGCACTTGTGTTGTCAAAATATATAATCACTAGATTAGTGATCTATTTGTTCATCCCTTTCAAAATTTGTTTTGTCCTTGAAATATTTGAACAATTAGCAACAATAGAAACATATTATGCTTCAATAGTAGACTGAGAAATAAATGTTTGTTTCTTACTTATCCAAGTAACTAACCTTTCTCCCAAAAAGAATGCTCTTCTAGTTGTGCTCTTTTGGTCAGCAATATTTCGAGCCCAATCTACGTTGGTGTATACTTTAAGTTCAAAATTGCCTTTTTTCTTGTACCATAAACCATAATTCTCTGTGTTCTTTAAGTATCTCAAAATTATCTTAACAACAGTGATATGTGATTCCTTAGGATTAGCATAAAATCTTGTTACAATCCCAAAAACATGTGCAATATCTAGTCTACTATGCACAACATACATCAGTTTACCAATCATTGATCTATATAAAGTTTGATTTACCTCGGTTGACTGATCATCTTTTGTCAATTTGCATCCTATAACCATTGGTGTAGCTACCAGTTTTGAATCTTCCATTCCAAAAGTCTTCAACACTTCTTTTCAATGTACTTTGGTTGTGTTATGAATATCCCTTCATTTTGTTGTAGAATTTGCAAACCTAGAAAGACTTTAATCTCTCCAAACATTGACATTTCAAATTCCTTTCTCATTTTAGCAACAAAAGATTTGCAAAGATTATCATGTCCTCCAAATATAATATCATCAACAAAGATTTCAGCAATAAGAATCTTTTAATCAGTTTCTCCTTTCAAATACAAATTTCTATTGTCACTTGTTCTCACAAATCCAATACTAATAAGATATGCATTTACTCTTTCATACCATGCTCTAAGTGCTTGTTTCAGTCCATACAATGCTTTGTGCAGTTTACATACCATGTTCTGCTTATTTGGATCAACAAAACCTTCAAGTTGTTTAATATAAACCTCTTCCTCAAGTATTTCATTAAAAAATATAGATTTAACATCAATTTGATATAATTTAAATCCTGTGTGTGTAACATATACAAGTAGTATTCTAACTCCTTCAAGTCTAGCAACTGGTGCAAAAGTTTCACTGTAATCAATATGTTCTTCTTGTGCATACCCTTTACAAACAAGTTGTGCTTTGTTCCTAGTGACTTCACCATTCTCATTCAACATGTTTCTGACTATCCATTTCATTCCAATTATATTTTTGTCACTCGGTCTTGGTACTAATGTCCATGTTTTGTTTTTCTCTATCTGCTCAATTTCTTCTTTCATGGATTTAATCCATTCCTCATTCTCAAGTGCATCTCTAACATTTTTAGGTTCCAATTCACAAACTAAACATGTGCTCTATCTCAACTTACTTTGTTTCATCATGTCAGCTTGCTTGTCTCCAATAATTTGGTAATGTGGATGGTGTCTTCTCACAAATTTTTCTAATACTTGTTCTTTTCTTTCTTCATCAGTTAGTGTAGGGTCAATTTCTTGCTCAGTGGAAATTTCTTGATTCTTGGTGTCTATAGGCTGATGCTCGGTGTCTTTATCCTATTTCTTGGTAGCTTCTACCTGTTACTCAGGTAGAGGGTCAGATATCTAAATGAATTTATATCTACCATATTCTTCTAGTTCTTTTGTGCTTTCTTCATCATTTTTCTCAGAAAACTCATCAACTTTCACATTAGCACTTTCAATCATTTTGTTAGAAACCATATTCAAAGATTTGTAAGCTTTTCTCTTAGTAGAATATCCTAAGAATATTCCTTCATCACCTTTAGAATCAAATTTTCCATTTCTATCATCTTTCAGAATGTAACATCTACTTCTAAAAGTTCTAAAATAACTTACATTAGGTGTATAGCCATACCATAACTCATAAGGTGTATTGTTTGAATCTTTCTTCAGTTGTACTTGGTTCAATGTATATATGGAAATACTAAAAGCTTCTCTCTAATACATTTGTGCAACATCTTTCTCAACCATTAGTTTTCTAGCACAATCAACTATGGATCTATTCCCCCTTTTAGCAATTCCATTCTGTTGTGGTGTTCTCGATGCAAAAACCTATCTTTTAATACCATGCTCATTAAAAAATTTAGTGAATTCATTAGAAATAAACTCACCTCCTCTATCAGATCTTAAGAATTTTAACTCATTTCCACTTTATCTTTATACCATTTATGTTGGAAATATAGATGGACTAACTGAGAGGGGGGGTGAGTCAGTTAACCACAAAGATATTACCATAGATCCCTTAGATATCTTATTAAATAATTTACTGCTGTCACTCGGTAAACATACAGAGAAATGTTGTAACTTGATAATTGCAGTGAGTATTAATTATAACTATTCTTAAGCATTCATCAGTGATTAACATGCATGCATAAAGAAAATAACATGAACACAAGAGACACCAGATTTAACGTGGAAACCCAATATGGGAAAAACTACCAATGTAACTAGTTACTATTTTTCACTCTTCTAAAGTGATGCCCAGTTAGGAGCCAACCTAGTAAAAGGTTACAAAACACACTATTAGGTGTGACCTTATTAGAGGATTTAATCACCATTTTAAGAGTGGCCTTGTAAGAGGTATTTGAAATAATTCAATAGAATTGTCACCTTGTTAGAGGATTTACAAAATGGTTGTTAAACCAACTCGGTTAAGAGATTGTGAAATCATTGCTACAATGGTAAGAAAGTAACAATGAAATGACCTGAATAATGATGCAACTGAATTGCTAATTACAAATCTTTGTTCTGCTTCACTAGATCCTTCCTGATCAAATATATCTTTGCTGCTCCTCAAGGATATCTAACCATCCTTCAAAATTCACACACACCTTCCATCAAAATGATTTGCATGGTTGCTCTCAAACTTCCACACTTGCTCATTATTCTTCACACTTGACCTTCTATATATACCATTCAGATTGTCCGTTCATATTGTCAAGTCGACACAAATAATCGTTACAAAAATTAACACTCATTACAACAGTCGGCTGGAATAAACAAACTTTATTTCTCAAATTAAAAAAATCCTTTATTGGGCCAACCTTGCTTGGTAAATACTAATCCTAAAAAGATTTCCTTTGGTGACCGTGTGTACTCGGTTACCACTGCGAATTCTATAACATCCTTCGGAGACCAAGTGAACTCGGTAAACACTAACTTTCCTTCGATAACCAAGGAAGCTTGGTTAACACTATTTTTTTCCATACGTTCCTTTGACACCTGAGAGATCTTGGTAGACATTGAAATTTTCCTAGTTGATTGATTGAGCTCGGTAGACACACAAAACTACTTATTGATATGACATTTTTGTGACATCAAAGACAACACATAATTAGACAATTGTATCCAACAATCTCCCTCAGAAAATTGTATCCAACAATCTCCCTCTTTGGCATTGATGGCAACACAACATGTAATAGCACAATGAAATTTCATAGAAAACATAGAATAAGGAATATATCCTTAGCTTCATTCTGATTCTCACCTTCCTCTGTCAACAAACTTCTCTCTCTGACTAAAAACTCTCCCTCTTAACTTCTCAAATTCTCCTTCTTAGAAATTTCTTGAAATGACAGCAAACTCTCCCTCTTTGACAACACATGCCAAAGACAACTCACACACTACCGGTGAATACCAATGTACCTTGAGTACTGATTCATATGCAATGATTCCTTGACTATGCTGCATCAACTGACTGATCTTCAACATGCTCTGGTTGATGCATCACTAAAGATTTATTTAGTGAACCTTGGATAGGGGAATGACCCCTAACCTACCTCTTAGATACAAAAATGCATCCTTAGGTAGTGGCTTGGTGAATATATCTACAATCTATTCTTTTGTATGAACATATTCCAATCTGATTTCCTTGTCCTACACCAATTCTCTGATAAAGTTATATTTTATAGCAATGTGCTTGGTTTTGGAATGCATTACTGGATTCTTTGAAATATTTATTGCACTTGTATTATCACAAAACATAACAACTGGTTCTTTGATATCAAACTTCATGCCTTCCAATAACTATTTAAACCAAACAATATTAGATCAGTTTAATGCTATAGCAACATATTCTACTTCTATTGTGGATTGGGATATGCAATTTTGCTTTTTATTGGTCCAAGATACCAACCTCTTGCCAAGAAAGAATGCTCCACCACTTGTACTCTTTATGTCATCAATGTTTCCTGCCCAATCAGCATCAATAAACACTTTTAAGTCTAGATTGCCTCCAAATTTATACCACAAGCCATAATCTTTAGTTCCTCTCAAGTACCTCAAGATTCTTTTGATTGCCATCATATGATTTTCTCTGGGTTTTGCTGAGAATCTTTCTACTATACGAACTGCTAAGGCAATATTAGGCCTTGTATGCACTACATACTATAATTTTCCAATCATTGATTTGTATAAGGTATGATCTACTTCTTTTGAATCATCATCTTTGGTAAGCTTCAGTCCAGTACACATGGGGGTACCAATTGGTTTGGAATCTTCCATACCAAACTTCTTAAGTATTTCCTTGATGTATTTAGACTGAGTAATGTAGATACCGTTATTGCTCTACTAAATCTAAAAACCAACAAAGATCTTTATCTGACCAAACATAGACATTTCAAATTCTTTGTTCATTTTCTCTAAAAATTCTTTGCACTGATCATCATTCCCTATAAATATAGTATCATCCACAAATATTTCTGCCAAAACAACTTTGTTATCTGGTCCTTCTTTGATGTACAAACTACTATTATCATTAGTTCTTTTGAAACCAATCTGCATAAGATAATTATGTAATCTTTCATACCATTCTCTAGGGGCTTGTTTCAGACCATACAATGCTTTGTGTAACTTGTAGACCATATCCTTTTTGTCTGGATCAATAAAACCTTCAGGTTGTTCAATGTAGACTTCTTCATCAAGAATACCATTGAGAAATGTAGATTTTACATCCATCTGATATACCTTAAATCCTTTATGTGCTGCATATGCAAGTAGATTTCTTACACCTTCTAATCTTGCAACAGGAGCAAAAGTCTCACCATAATCTATACCTTCTTCTTGAGAATATCCTTTACACACCAATCTAGCTTTATTTCTTGATACTTGACCATTTTCATTCAGCTTATTCATGAATACCCATTTTGTTCCAATTACATTTTTATCTTTAGGCCTAGGTACAAGAGTCCATGTTTTGTTCTTTTCTATTTGTTCTATTTCTTCATTCATAGCCTCAATCCAACTTTCATTTTCCAATGCAGCTTTGAGATTTCTAGGTTCAAAATCAGCGAGTAAACATGTACCTTTTAGTTTACTTCTTGTCATAGTACCATCTAATTTGTTTCCAATAATCTAATCTGGTGTATGATGCCTCCTGAAATACTTGGTCAATATAGGTTCCTTGCCTCTTGAATGAGTTACATTGTCATCCTCTTGAATTTCATCTTTAGGTTCAAGTTGCTCGGGCTCGATAGATATTCGCTCGGTAGCTTCAGACTGAGACTCGGGTCCTTGTGACTCAGTTTGAACTTCTTCTTGTGACTCGGTTTCAACTTCTTCTTGTGACTCGATTACTATACTAGGCTTGGTAGATACAGTCTTATTATTGACAGATGTGTTTGGTAATGTATCAGGTTCAATGTAAACAAATCTTCTGTAATCCTCTGGTTCCTTTTTGCTTTCTTCTTTAGTCTTTTCTGCAAACTCATCAACTTTCACATGTGCACTTTCTATGATTTTGTGTGTAGACAAATTCAAACATTTATATGCCTTACTTTTGCAAGAAATATCCCAAAAATATTCATTCATCACTTTTCACATCAAATTTACCTTTTCTAGATTCTTTTAAGATGTAACACTTACTACCAAATACTTTCAAGTAACTTACATTGGGTTTATAGCCATACCATAACTCATAAGGAGTTTTGAATGTGTCTTTCCTCAACTATACTTAGTTTAAGGTATGAACTGTAGTGCTGATAGCTTCCTTCTAGTATTTCATAGCAATGTTTTTTTCAATCATTAGAGTCCTTGCACAATCCATGATAGATATGTTCCTCCTTTCAGCTATTTCATTCTACTTAGGAGTTCCAAGGGCTGATACCTATCTTTTGATTCCTCTTTCAATGCAAAAATTATTGAATTCTTCAGAGATGAATTCACCACCTCTGTCAGATCTCAAGCACTTCATTCTTTTCCCTATTTCCTTTTCTACTCTTGCCAAATACCATTTGAACTTCTCAAATGCTTCTGACTTTTCTCTTAGATACATAACTGTCATCATTCTAGAGTAGTCATTAACAAAGAGAATAAAGAATTTTTCTCCAGTATATCTCTCAATTCCAATAGGTCTACACAAATCAGTATGCACAATTTCCAAAATATCTTCAGACTGATATTTTTTACATTTAAAGCTAGTCTTTCCCATTTTACCAATTTGACAATTCTTACATAGACCAACATCAAGTTTCTTCAAAGTAGGAATGCCTCTTACTTTCTTGAATTTTCTTATTTTCACCATGTTATCAAAATTTACATGACATAACCTTTTGTGCCATAACCAACTTTCTTCAATTTGACCAATAAAACATGAGTATTCACCAAGATCAAGATAAAACAAGTTACCTTTGGTTTGTTTGCCTGATCCAATCAGTTTTCCCTTGTCATCCAATAGTCTTGCTTGGCCATTCATGAATTCAACCTTGAATCCAATGTTGATTATCTATGCTACACTTAGAAGATTATGCTTTAGTCCTTCAACCCAATATGCATTATCACATATAAGTTCTTTGGTTAATGAGATTCATCCTCTTCCTTTTATGCAACAAGGTTCATTGTTTCCGAACCTTACATTACCACCATCATAGTCTTCAAAGTGTTCAAACTTTGTTTTGTCACCAGTCATATGATGTGAACATCCACTATCTATGATCCATGTATCATTTTCGCTTACATGAGAGATAAGTGCCATCTTATCTTCATCATCATTAGATTCATCTTTTACAGCAATGTAGACAATTTCATCTTCACTATTATCAGAATCCTTAGCCATAAAACATGTTTTCTTACCTTTATCCTTGAATGATTTGAAATTCTTCTTGCCATTGTACTTGTGACCTTTCTTCTCATCCTTTCTTTACTTGTTTGGGCACCTAGCTGCAATATGACCAATTTCTTCACATGAAAAATAGATTAAGGGAGCTTTACCTTTGTATTTACCTCTACCTCTAGAATATTTCTTTGCAAGTAATGCTTCAATAACTTCAAGATCACTATATGAACTTTCCTCTGATTCTTCTTCACTCTCTAACTAGATCTCCTTTATTTTCTTGCCCTTCTTAAGTGAAATTTTGGCCTCAAATGTTGATTCAATATTTTTGGAAGATCGAACATAGTTATCATAGTTATCCAACTCAAAAGCTGTCAATCTTCCCACTAAGGCATCCAAAGTTATATTGTGATTTTCTTCACATCTTCTTTCTTGAATAGCAGATACTCTTGTTGCATAGATAGGGAGTAATGTTCTAAGAACCTTACTTATAATAGTTTCATTAGTAATTGTTCCTCCAGAAGCTCTGATTGCACTAAAACTTGCCTTGATCCTTTCAACATATTTTGCAATGTTTTCATCTTCTCTCATTTTCATCTTATCAAACTATCCTCTTAGGCTTTCTACTTTGGCTCTCTTCACATTGTCATCACCACCATAAATTTTCTTCAACTTTCTCCACATTGCATAAGCAGTTGTGCAGTCTTTGATCTCATCAAATTCTTCATAGCTAAGAGCTGATGCAATGTCTATCATCATGGTGTTATGGCTCTTTTTCTCTGCAATGCTTTCAACAGATAATGTGCTAGTAGGAACTATATATTCTTCATCAAGATATTTCCATCTTGAATCACCAATGGAAGCTAGATGAAGTCTCATGAGACCTTGCCATGCTGAAAAGTTATCTCTATTAAGCCTTGGAATTTCTCTTGTAAGACATCTCGATCTTTAGCTTAGGTCCTTCAAACCCTTCCTGCAAGCACCAAAATCTCTGATACCAATTGTTGGAAATATAGATGGAGTAACTGAGAGGGGGGGTGAATCAGTTAACCACAAAAATATTACCACAGATCCCTTAGATGTCTTATTAAATCATTTACCGATGTCACTTGGTAAACATACAGAGAAATGTTGTAACTCGGTAATTGCAGTGAGTATTAATTATAACTCTTCTTAAGCATTCATCAGTGATTAACATGCATGCATAAAGAAAATAACATGAACACAAGAGACACCAAATTTAACATGGAAACCCAATATGGGAAAAACCACCAATGTAACTAGTTACTATTTCTCACTCTTCTGAAGTGATGCCGGGTTAGGAGTCAACCCAGTAAAAGGTTACAAAACACACTGTTAGGTGTGAGCTTGTTAGAGGATTTAATCACCCTGTTAGGAGTGGCCTTGAAAGAGGTCTTTGAAACAATTCAATAGAACTATCACCTTGTTAGAGGATTTACAAAATGGCTGTTAAACCAACACAGTTAAGAGATTTTGAAATCATTGCTACAATGGTAAGAAAGTAACAATGAAATGACCTGAATAATGATGCAACTGAATTGCTAATTATAGATCTCTATTCCACTTCACTAGATTCTTCCTGATCAAATATATCTTTGCTGCTCCTCAAGGATATCTAACCATCCTTCAAAATTTGCACACGCCTTCCTTCAAAATGATTTGCATGTTTGCTCACAAACTTCCACGCTTTCTCATTATTCTTCACACTTGACCTTCTATATATACCATTTAGATTGTCCATTTAGATTGTCAAGTCGGCACAAATAATCGTTACAAACATTAACACTCATTACAACAATCAGCTGGAATAAACAAACTTTATTTCTCAAATTAACAAAATCCTTTAGTGGGCCGACCTTGCTCGATAAATACTAATCCTGAAAAGATTTCCTTTGGTGACCGAGTGAACTCGGTTACCACTGTGAATTTTGCAATGTCCTTTAGAGATCGAGTGAACTCAGTAAACACTAACTTTCCTTTGATAACCAAGGAAGCTCGGTTAACACTATTTTTTGCCATACTTTCCTTTGACACTTGAGAGATCTCGGTAGACACTGAAAACTACGTAGCTGACCGAATGAGCTTAGTAGACACACAAAACTACTTATTGATATGACATTTGTGTGACATCAAAGACAACACACAATTAGACAATTGTATCCAACAATTTAAACATTTTGAAAGCTTCAAATTTCTCTTTCAAAAACATAACTATCATCATCCTAGAGTAGTCATCAACAAATAGAATAAGTATATGTCACCATACTAAATCTGAGTTCTCATAGGACCACATAAGTCGGTATGAACCAACTCCAAAATAGATTTAGATGAATAAGTCTTTCTCTTAAAACTAGATTTTGACATTTTTCCCATTTGACATTGTTTGCACATGACATTGTCAAGTTTAGATAAGCTCGGTAAACCTCTAACCTCTTTTTTTCTTACTAATCTTAACCATGTTGTCAAAATTCACATGAGATAACCTTTTCTGTCACAACAACACATCTTCAGTTCTAGCCATTAAACAAGAAGTTTTAGCATTGTCAAGATAAAATAGATTAACTTTAGATTATTCACCAGTACCGACCAAATTGTCTATATCATCATAGATCTTCACCTTCCTACTTTCAAATGCAACTTGGTGACCTGAGTTATTCAACTATGCTACACTTAACAGGTTATAGTTAAGTCCCTTCACCAAATATGTATTTTCACATTTGTTCTTATTGTTCAACATGATAGATCATTTTCCTTTTACATGACAAGGTGTATTATTACCTATTTTAACATATCCTCTATCATAGTGTTCAAGATATTCAAATTTGTCCTCATCATCAGTCATATGATGTGTACATCCACTATCAATAATCCATGTATCATTCTTGCTAACTTTAGAAATAAGTGTTATTTCTACATTCCTTTCTTCTTCTTTTGAATCTTCTTTCAAAGCTACGAATACCACCTCACTATCTTCATCAGTGTTGGTGTCAGTTTCATCATCATCAACTCCAACAAGGTAACATGCCTTCTTTCCTTTGTCTTTGTAGTCTTACTTGTTTCTTCTACCATAGTGTCGGTTACCTCTATAATTTATGTTATCTATTATGTCATTCTTCCTTTCACCATATCGGTCATTGTCTTTGTCATCATCTTTTCTGTTAGGGAATTTAGGTGTAATATGACCAATTTCTTTACAGTTAAAATATTCTAGAGGTAATTTCCATGTATACCTCCCTTTACCTTTCTACATTCTTAGAGCCATAAGTACTTCAAGTTCATCATCATCATTGTCATTGTCACTTTCATTCCTTATCATGTGTTTACTACTTGATTTTCCAATTTTCAAAGATGACATAAATGCATACTCAACACCCAGTACAATGTTATTATCATAGTTATTCATCTCAAAAGTAGTCACTTTACTGATAAGGCTATCAAGTGTAAGAACATTACTCGGTGTAGATCTTATTTCATAAACTGTAGAGATTCTAATAGCATAAATTGGTAGCAAGGTTCTTAGGATTTTACTCACAATAGCGTCTTCATCAATAACACCTCATGCTCCTTAGATAGCATTAACAACCTCCTTGATTGGGTTACTATACTGTGAAATGTTTTCTCCTTCTTTCTTCTTCATATCATCAAATCTTCCTCTAAGGCTTTCATCTCTTGCTCTCATCACATTCACATCTCCTCCATAGACTAGTGTTAGTTTTTCCTACATTGCTTTTATTGAAGTACATGCTTTGATATCTTCAAATTCTACATCACATAAGGCAGAAATAATCTCTATCATTGTCATGTTATGTTCATGTCTATCTCTCAGTTGATCAATAGTCAAAGGTCCAATAGATGGTTGTATGTACTTATTAGTTAATTAGAATAATGTAGATTCACCGATTCTTGATATATGAAATTTCATTATGCTTTTCCATGTTGTAAAGTTATCTTTGTTCATCTTTGGCACCTCTCTTATACATCTTGTGATCTTTAGCTCAAGTCCTTCAAAATTCCTTCCAATCACACTTGATCTAATAAAAAATTTTAGATAACTAAGAGGGTAGGGTGAATTAGTTAATTCTAGTTATCCTATAGTCCCAAACTCCTAGATGTATATATTCAAACTTTTTCAACAAATAATCAACTCGGTAAGTTATCAACAATAACTTTCTATTCATTTACGAAATACCAGTAAATTCAATACTGTGATTACTAATTAATCCAAATATGAAATGTGTAAAGTAAAATAACAATCCAATCACATCAAATACACATAACACAGATTTTAACGTGGAAACCCTTCTAAGGGAAAAACCACTTGGGATCGGTAACCCAAAATATTTCACTCTTCTAAAGTGAGCTCGGTTGGGAGACAACCTTGTTAAAGGTCATAATGCACACTGTGAGGCATGACCTGGTTTGAGGATTTATTACTAACTTAGTTAAGAAATTTAGCTATAATAATGGTTAAACTGATATAGTAGTGATTAGATTCAAATCTACTAATATTTGTATATTTTCAAATGTATGCTAAGCCCAAAATACCTCCTCTGATCAATAATAACTTTAATCCTTCAACATATTTAGCTTGGTGAATAATACCCTATCACTTGGTAATGCCTGCAGTTATGCTTAGTTCTGTCTATAACCAGTTTGATCAATAGTGTATGAATATAGTCCTTCCATGCAATTTCTCATGTAGTCTTCAATAAGCTCTAGACACAATAATGAATCTCATGTCTCTTTAAATAGACATCATAAACTATTTTCTTCTCATCCATTAGATTTTGCCTCTTAATCTCCATCATTCATTTTTCCACTTCAAGCTTCCTCAATAGATGTGTCAATAACACATTTCATCATTCTCCATTCAATCAAGCTTGAATTTTGTCCGTCGTTAGATCATCATAATAAACTTTATCTTTTACCCTAGAATCATAAGCAACTTGCCAACTCATCAATTCAGTTGATTGTTATAAACTTTAATTTTTTCTCTCTCTTCATCAATATAGAATGTGTCAGTGAATACTAACTCAATTATTACTATTACTCAGTATACATTGCACTAGCCTAGTCTATACATAAATCTTCAGTTACAGACCACATTAACTTGTTCAGTTATGATCTTCAATATATAACAAATTCATGTAATACATTCAAGTCAACAAAATGATACCATAGAATCATCAATAAGTTATCCAATGTATACCTTAACCATATCTCTATATCCATCTCATCTTCATGTAGATATCTCTTTCCTTTACCATATTTCTTCTTCAGATGTTTGTAACCATCATGATAAGTATAGTCAAAACTAGTTGACATCAATGACAATACATATTGACTGATTTAATTGCCTTACATATCACTTTGGTAGCTCGGTGATCTCTAATCACTATCTTTCACTTGTTCATTCAGCTCATCAAGATATTTAATCAATTGTAGATCATCAGTATAGACACTGAGCAACACAAAACTGAGCACCATGAACCATGTTCTACTGAGCACCTAACCAAGGAGATAACTTAGTTAATTGAGTTAAAGAAAACATGTTACTAAGAAAAATAGGCCGACACTAGATGAAACCTAAGTACATTAAACATGGACACCAATTAGAAAATGGTTTACCAATCTAATGAAGGGTACTCCCCTTAATACCATAAACACATAACAGAAATAGAGAACAATAACAATTTGCAAGAACAGAAAATGGGCTTCTTATTATCTCCACAAATGTGGAATTACAAATTTTAGAATTAAAATATACAAAGCCACATGAGCATTTTCCCTTATAATATTTTGTAGGACAAAGCCTCGAATTATTACCCAGAACTACTCTGAACTACTCCGAAGTGCCTAAGACAACACTACAACCTCCCTTATATAGGCAATTTTCCACTGCTTGGGAAGGTTCTAGAATTTTAGCCAATAAGGCCAACAAAACTTAGAATTATTTTATTTTTTCTGTTATTACATCATAGCTGGCTCAAAAAAACTTTAGAAACCCAAACAAAATTTTTGAAAGAAAATCATTTTTCGCCATTTCAGGTGACCCAACTTCCAAAGACCGTAAGTCATCACCCATTAACCCGATTGACTATTATGACCCTATTTCAGAAAGGGTGTGAAGTGCTCTACAACATGTGAGTCAAGAAAGATTCATTCAACCAAAGGTTCAACCTCATCTGGGACCTCTAAAGCCTTCAAAACTGAATTCAAATTTTATGTACCTTATTGCCAATACTGAAAATTTCCAATATCTTCAAAACTACACTTGATCTAGCAATGAAACTTTACTGGGAAGCTGATATGACCAAAATGAACCTCTAGGAAAGAAAATAGACCATTCTAAGCTCAAATGGAAAAATTTCTAAAAATAGTAAATTTCCAAAACATAGCAGCTCTTCACAAGATAGCCCTTATTGAAAAGAAACCAGAAATATTTTTGGGTGATGCAAGATTTCTCTTACAACCAGGATGCTCCTGCATCAGACACTCGAGGTAATTTGAGAAGTGACCCTATCATGAATCAAGTGTGAAGAGGAAAACTAAGGTGGTCAAGCTCCTCCCTTGTCAACCATGATGAATCTTCAATAGGTCATCCTTTCCATTTGACCAGATATTCTTCATATGTCTTGTTCCTTGTGCTTCTACCAACACGACTATCCAGTATGTCCTCAATCTCCTTGGTAGTTGAAATAGTTGCTAGAATACTCCACTATGCTACTATGATCTCATCTTCAACACCTCCTTCATGATACTCTATCAAATCTGAAATGTTAAATACTGGTGAAATATTCATCTCAGTAGGTAACTCGAATTCATCTTACATGGCCCAAATTTCTTCATTTTCAACTTATTATATGTAGCAACTGGAAATCACTCCTTCCACAAATGAACCATGACTTCATCTTCAACCTAAAATTCCTTATGTGTCCTTTCCTCATCTACCTTAGCCTTATAATGTGCATTCATCTTGGTAATGTGCTTCCTCACCTCCTCATGGATGTTCTTCAAATGTTCTACAAAATCCTCATCTTCAGCACTACTTATTTCTCCTTTATCTATCTTCCTCAACTCTAAAGCATTTCTGGGACTACTTCCATATACAATTTGGAATGGTGATTTACCATTGCTCCTTTTGAAAGAATTATTTTATGCAAATTCTTCTTGTGGTAAAATCAAATCCCATCCTACTGGCTTATCTCCAACCAAACATCTTAGAAAATTCCCCAAACTCCTATTCATCACGTATGTCTGTCCATCAGTCTTTGGATGATGTGATGAACTGAACTTCAAATCTATCTTCAACTTCTTCCAAAATGTGCACCAAAAATATCTAACAAACTTGGTGTCTTGATCTAAAACTATACTCTTTGGCAAACCATGGAGTCTCACCACTTCTCTGAAAAACAATTCTAATACATGAACGACATCATTAGTCTTCTTGTAGGGAATAAAATGTGTCATCTTTGAAAATCTGTCAACCACCACAAAAATTGAATCATGTCCCTATTGTGTCCTTGGTAAACCAAGAACAAAGTCCATATTGATATCCTCCCAAGGCTTCTCTAGTACAGTTAATGGTTGATACAACCCTATATTCACTTTTGTCATCTGACATACTCTGCAACCCTGTACAAGTTTCTTGACATCTTGCTGCAAATGTGGCCAATAATAGTTCTCACTAACCAAAGAAAGGGTTTTATCACGACCAAAATGTCCAGCCAATCCTCTACTATGCTTCTCCTTGATGAGATTCTCCCTCATTGAACTTTGTAGAATGCACAACTGACTCTCTCTGAATAGCATATCATCCTGGATGATGAAATCGAACCACTTCATTCTATCTAGAGTAACAAGTTTTGTACAAGCTTTCTAAGCTTCACCAAAATCAAAATCCTTTGGATACAAATTCTTGGGTTCCTTGAACTCAACCACCTCAATCTACATTTTTGTTAGCAAAATTTTCCTTCTGCTAAGCGCATGTGCAACTTTGGTAGAATTTTCACTGTTGTGTTTCAAAATAAATGTATAAATATGCAAAAACTTAACCCATTTCAAGTGCATTTGATTCAACTTTCCTTGACTATTCAAATATTACAAAACTTGATGATCAGTATACAAAACAAACTCCTTAGGAAGAAGATAATGTATCCACTTCTTCAATACCTAAACTATAGCATAAAATTCTTGATCATGAATAGAATATTTTCTCTTAGCATCATTTAACTTCTTACTAAAATAAGCAACAGGTTTACCTTCTTGGCTCATATCATCTCCTATTGCAATACCACTAGCATCACAATCTACTTGAAACAACTTATTAAAATCTGGAAGTGCTAAAAGAGGTTTTTGTATAACTTTCTTTTTCAATAGTTTAAAACTCTTATCTGCCCCATTAGTCCACTTGAAATATTTTCTATCCCCTCTCATTGTTTTAGTCAAAGGTCCACAAATGCTACTAAATTTTTTGATAAACTTTCTATAAATGCTAGCCAAACCATGAAAAGATCTTACCTTAGTAGCACTCCTTGGAGTAGGCCATTCAAGGATAGCCTGTACTTTCTCTGGGTCCATTTTTAGATCTTCTGTTGAAACTACAAATCCCAAATACACTAACTCTTTCTTCACAAAATTGCACTTCTTCAAATTTATCAACAATTTCTGAAGCACCATATGAATATGCACCATATGCTCCTCCAATATCTTACTGAAGATCAAAATATCATCTAGGTAAACAATAAAAAACTTACCCAAAAATTATTTTAGAACCTTGTTCATGAGCCGCATGAAAGAGCTCAGTGCATTGGTTAGTCCAAAAGGCATGACTAACCACTCATACAGTCCTTCCTTTGTCTTGAAGGAAGTCTTCCATTCATCTCCTTCTCTGATCTGAATCTAATGATATCCACTCTTCAAATCTATCTTTGAGAAATACACAGCTCCACTCAAACAGTCCATGATATCATCCATCTGCGGCAATGGGAATCTATAATTGATTGTGATCTTGTTGATAGCCCTAGAATTTTTGCACATCCTCCATTCTCCATTCTTCTTTGGTGCTAGTACTTCTGGTATAGCATAGGGACTCAGACTCTCATGGATCAATCCTCTCTGCAACAACTCTTGCACCTCTGTTCAACTCTTCACTTCCTGCAAGTGTCATTCTATGGGCTGCCTTATTTGGAAAACTAGCTCCTGGGACCAAGTCCATCTGATGACTAATCTTCCTAACTGATGGTAGTCCATCAAGTACATTATCGAATACAATATGCTAAAAATCATTCAACAAATCTACAACTTTTATAGGTACATCTTCTACTTCCTCTTTACCAGCTTTTGGAATTAAAGAAAAACATACATGCTGATGCCTCATACCCTCTAGGAATTTTTTTCCATCAATAAAAGTTATTCTTGCATAACCACATACCTTTTCTTCTCTATCCTTCAATGGCTTTAGCTTATGTTGCACTTCATCCTTTGTCAGTGAATAGGTATTCGCATGACCATCATGTACAACACGCCTGTCAAACTACCACAGTCTTCCCAACAACATATGACATGCATCCATAGGTATGATATCACATAGTACCTCATCATGGTACCTGCCAATTTTGAACTTCACCAGGCACTATTCATTGACCATGAACTTTTGGTCATCTTGCACCTAGGAAATCTGATATGGATGTGGATGTTTCTCTCTCTTGAGCTTCAACTTTGTCACCATCTCTTCTAACACCAAATTGGTAGTACTTCCGCTATCAATAATCACATCACAACATTTACCTTCACATTTGTACCTATTGTCAAACAATTTCCTCCTTTGCTTAGGTTCATTCTCACCACTTAGCAGGACTCTTCTATTAATTAGAGTTTCTCCTCTTTTAGTATCTTCAGAATGTGATGATCTGGCATCTTCATCTACATGTGCAACTCTATGCTAGGCTTTAGTTCTCCTATCTATCCTTCCTTGGTGTTGAGGACATTCAAAGGCACTATGATCTTCACCACAGTGAAAACATGTTCCACGGAAGCCTCCTCTTCCTAATCCTTGCCCTCTTCCTCTTCCTCTCTGATCTTGATTATTCTGATCATGGAAATGATTGGAATTTTTTCCTCTAATTTTGACTGCTATTGGCCTCATCCTTCTTTTTTAGATCTTCATTTTGGCCTCCATATGACCATCCACCAGATCTTCCACCACAACCTCTTCCATTTTGTCTTCTCTCAAAATTCTTGTTCATCTTTTCCTACTTTTAGGGAAAATTGGTATGCCTCTTCACTACTATTCATTTGAACCAAATTCAACTCCTCTTGAATGCTCAGCCTCAACCCATTAAGGTAACAGGCAACTTTCTCCTTATCAGCTTCTGCATGACCTGTTCTGATGAGGATTCGATAGAACTCCTATGTATACTCCTAAATAGATCTTCCTGCTTGCTTCAAACTTTGTATTTTCTTTAGGAGGTCAAACTCATAATCAACAGGAATAAACTGTTGCTTCAATTTATCCACCATCCGATCCCATCTTGTGATTTTATCCTTTCTTGTTGTATTTCACTCCAATTGAGTCTCTTGCCACTAGATCTTTGCATGACCCTTCAGTCTAGCCTTCACAAACTTGACCCTATCAAGATCCTTATTATCTTTATACTCAAAATATTCTTCACATTCATTGACCCAGTTGATCAATTCCTCTAGGTTAAGATTTCCTAAAAATGCAGGAACCTCAATTTTAGGTCTTTTCCCAATCTTGCAAATGGCCTGAAAAAGTCTTTCTTCCTCCTAGTTCAAAATTTTTCCTTCTCCTTCTTGATCATAATTTCCTTCTTCAGCTTCATCCTTTCTTTCATCTCTGACATTAAGATTCATTCCTCTGTAAATCTCTTCATGCAATGCTTGCACTTGTCTCTGGAGTGCTCTAACCTCGTGTCACACCACTAGCTCTTCTCCCACATTCTCTTTGTGGAGGCATTTTGTGCTGCTCACTGAAACCCTAAACCATGATCCTAGTGCAAACTACCTCATAATTGGTGATCTATTTACACACTTAGGAACTCCCACTCTGATACCACTTGATGAAGGGTACTCCCCTTAATACCATAAACACATAATAGAAACAAAGAACAACAATAATTTAGAAGAACATAAAATGGGCTTCTTATTATCTCCACAAATGTGGAATTACAAATTTTAGAATTACAATATGCAAAGCCACATGGGCATTTTCCTTTATAATATTTTGTAGGACAAAGCCTTGAATTATTACCTAGAGCTACTCTGAACTACTCTGAATTGCCTAAAACAACACTACAGCCTTCCTTATATAGGCAATTTTCTACCGCCTGGGAAGGTTCTAGAATTTTAGCCAATAAGGCTGACCAAACTTAGAATTATTTTATTTTTCATTTTATTACATCATAGTTGGCCCAAAATAACTTTAGAAACCTAAACAAAAATTTTGAAGGAAAAACATTTTCTACCATTTTAGGTGACCCAACTTCCGAAGACCATAAGTCATCACCCATTGACCTGATTGACTATTATGACCCCATTTCAAAAAGGGTGTGAAGTTCTCTACAACACCATAATCAAGCAAGCTTCATCCAATCAAATTTTTGACCTCATTTAGGGCCTCTAAAGCCTTCAAAACTGAGTTTGATGTTTCTGTACCCTACTGCTAATACTAAAAATTTCCAATATCTTCAAAACTAAACTTGATCTGGCAATGAAACTTTACTGGGAGGCTGATATGACCAAAATGAACCTCCAGGAAAGAAAATAGACCATTCTAAGCTTGAATGCAAAACTTACTAAAAATAGTAAATTTCCAAAAAATAGTAGCTCTTCACAAGATAGCACTTATTGAAAAGAAACCAAAAATATTTTTGGGTGATGCAAGATTGCTGTTACACCCAGGATGCTCCTAGATCACAATCCCAAGGAGATCATTTAAAAGAACATTGGAGATTGAGATATAATGATTACACATGATTAAAAGGTGAGTTTAGCCAATGGGAAAAGTGGATGAAATATGCATGGGAAGTATAGTCAATGCTAGCACCGCTAGAAGATGAAGATTCTACAACATCTAGCATCACCAAAATTTTGTATATAATAGGTTTAGAGTATACAGATAAATATAGAAGAAGAAGGTGGCATACGCATGTGTGAAGAGAAATTGGAGATTGCAAATCAAAGTAGAAGGTGAATAAATAGAGAACCTACTGAGTATCAAAATATTGTGGAAGAGATTCAGAATTAAGCTATTGAGTACTAAGTTGGTTAGTGTGATGGATATACAATATGAGTTAATGGATTGATGAGCATATAGAGTCTGAATAGTATTTTTTTATGCACATTTGATAGGCATTTTGTAAATTGCTGATTAAAATTTAATCAGAAATGTATAAGTCTCTTAACTAAGCAAATCTTAATAGATCTTATGAATAAATCCTTTAACCAACTACAATTCTTAGATTAGAGTTGTGAAATCTCTTAGTAGAGTAGACTTAGCTATCTTAAAACTCTTAATAGGACTTTAATACCTTTAACAGAGTAAGCTATCAGAAATAGCTAAGCATTGTAGCTCTAATCGAGCAACTTTGTTCTTGCATAGTGAAATGTTGTGGGTGTCATCCCCACTATAGTTTTTATCCTCTAACAAGGATTTTTGCAATACTAGAATACATCTGTTATGTGATTCTTATTATATGTTTTATATATTTTCATGTGATGCATGCAAAGATTAAGTAATCAATAAATGAATGTGAACAAAGTTTAGAAAAGTTTAAAAAATGTGATTTGTCAAAGTACTAATTCACCCCTCTCCTATTAGCAATTACCTTTCCACACTTGAATCCAACATTATATATATAATAATAATGTATAAATTATAAATTAATTTATTCATTGACTGATACATATCATTAATGGGCTTCACGATACTTATATTTTGTGACAGTGAGTATGTGTTACGGTATTGTAACACACAATATCATGTGTGTTACAATACTTAATAAGTATCATAACACATATAGTATTGTGTGTTACAATACATAACATATAATACTATGTATGTTGTGATACTTATTAAGTATCATAACAAAGTATAAAATCAGAATTAAAACACCATGATCAGTGGTAGTTGTTAAGAAATGGTATATCATAGGATTAATGAGGAGAGCATATCTAATGCAAAGGCATGTCTCTACATGATACATGATCTCTAAACAAGTATTTATATCTATTATGGATCTATACTTGAAGATACATAAATAAAAAGTAGTGTTCTTCCAAGTGCAGATTTATATATATAAGATAATATATATATTTCAAGTACATAGTATGATATAAAAATCAAATTAAATATATATCACATCTGATCTTAGTATTTTAACAAAACCTACCTAAGAAATAAAGGTGTTTACATCTTTCAAAGTAGCTTGATTTCCAAAGTGTTGATCCCTAAGTTTTGTTTTCCATTAGTGTCTAGCACTTAGTCATTTTCCAGGTAATGTTGGTCAGTCATCACTGTGACCAAGTCATCATGTTAAGGCCGAGTTATGTCTAGCCTTGTACAATTATCATGCAGTAGTTACTGTCGAGCAAGATAGTGGTCATTGAGTACTTCATTAATAGCCAAGAATTTTATGTCGTGTTGTATGGGAGTGTCAGTGTTGAGCACTAGTATATGAAGAACAACTAATGTCGAGTGTCAGAGACTTCATATGTCGAGCAAGCCAAATTTGACATATGTATTTTTAATGACACAAACACTTAGGTAAACTATTTTGGTCGACATCTATATTGTTGGGTGTGGATAGTTCCCTGTGATCCTAACTTGTAGATTTAGACTTTGATGGATATTTAACAAAACTCTTGACTCTATTTGCCACTTCAAAGTCTACAACAAAGAGGGCCCAACTAACAAGGATCAAGAGATCCTTCTTCTCTTTTAGCCTCAAGCTTGGGTGGGTATACCCTTGACTCTCTTCTCCGAAGGAGTCTGAAAATGGTATTCAACTATAATCCTTACTAACAAACTTAAGAATTTGATCATTTAGATGTTTAAATGATTGGTAACCATAGAAGGCTTCCAAAGACTAGATCAATGCCTTAACCAGGGCATGGAGTCACCTAATAACATATATCAACTATTAATCTTAACTCAAACACCTCTGAATCCAAGATAAGTGCTTTGCCTATTATCCCTCTCCCTTACACATCAGAATGTTAAAACCTACTTGACATCAAGCTCACTGAAACCACCTTAAGGAAATTAATCCCCTCTTTGTTGAGAACCAGAAGATGATCCCACAATGCTCTTTGTTCACCATACACTAACCCCTCTTTGTTGGATTAATATATATGAGCACAAATGACAAATAAAGCAAACAATCTGAACATGCAATTGGAATTCAAATACACCCTCATACAACATGTAGAGCTAATGCTTCCATTAAAATTGATAGGGTCAATACATTACCAAAATGACAAGATACACACTGATTGAGACAGGAATCCAATACTTCTTTAGCAATCTTCCATAGTCAACAATCAGGAACCAGAGAAGACAATCTTGGTGAAATTCTGGAACCTCTACTAAGTCAAGAAAACTGACTTTTATACCACTAACTACCTTTGGATCTCAAATTGAGATGCAACAAACTAAGGGCAAGTTAGGTTTTGGGTTTAACCTACTATATAGCCTGGATTTGACACAATTAAATCCAAATTCAAAATGAACAACAGGAAACCCCTCCAATTCTGTTGAATAAATCTTCATCATGAAAATTGGCAGCAAGCACAACAAAATCAAAAGATCTCTGCAAGAACTTAACCAAGAAAGGACCCTGCAACAACCTTTAAGTACTCACTCATCAATTTTGGTCGACAAACTTCTTGTACAATAGTCACTTCATGCTCTGGACCACACTGGATCGATGGAGATGATCGGTCTTACCCACCACAGTCGCATCCACCATCAATTTTGTCCTCCTGGTCAATGGAAACATCTCCACCAGTTTGAATTTGAAAAGAAATAGTCGCATCTCATATTTACCCTACTCTCGACGATCGACATTCAAATCTCATCAAACTTTAAAACAGGACCGTAGATCCTCTTTTCTTTTCGCAGGGCTGAGCAACCTAACATTTACCTTCAACTGTGATCGTAAACTTTAACTACTTTGGAAACTGGCGGTCACACTTTATAATTCCCTTTCTGAGAACTGGCAACTATAGTGTATTTGGCAGTTGCAGAGAAAAATTTAACTTCACTAAGTCTTTCGGTGACCATGTGACCATGTTGAAAACCCTCGCCAAACTTAACTGGAGAATCAGCGACTACACGAGACCTTAGCGCCACCACCAAATGTTTATCGGCACCGCTAAAAGCTAGCCGAAAAGAAAACCACACCCACAAAATAGATCGACGGCTGGTACAAGATCTTAAGCCTCTGACACATCACTTGAGATCATGCGTCAGCTGTTGATCTTCTGACAGATCAGGTCCCTTGACACGTTGAAAAACATAGGTCCCACTGAATCCAAGTCACCTCCACTGTGGACCAATTAAAAGCACCCAAGTCATGTACACTTGGTAGTGGACCCATTCAAAAGAAAGCTCATGTCACCCATTGAAATCAACGGCAGGTGCATGATCTCAAGCCTTTGACAACTTGCTTAAGATCATGCACTAGCCATTCGATGGAATCCTTCATTAGAAACACTGGGCCCACCAACATTAGCCTCCTTTGCTGATGGTTAAAATAAATCTTTCTGAGATCATCCGACTATAGTTGATAACAGTTGCTGTATGAGATAAAGTCATATCGAGACCTGGCGACTGATCAAAGGGAAAGCTGATAAGATATTTTACTTTGAGATTCAGTGACTATAGTCATATTGACCACCAAGCTAAGTTGCATGAAGATAATTGAAGACCACCAAGGAACTAGCGACTTAGAAGATAACCGTCGTGCAAATAGGAGATAAAAGGGATAACCGCCAATTAACTTGGAGACCTAGCGACAAGCCAACAGGGCTAAAATGCACATGCAATTATGAACACTTAAGTTACAACATAAAGTAACTTAAAAATATAAGAAAGGACTACCGCCAAAGGCCTTAGGAAACTTTTTGAAAAGCAACGGTTATATTATTCAAAATTTCAAAGAGTTTAAACTAGCCAGAGGAGGAAAAGGACTTGTAGAGAGCCCAGAGGGACCATAGAAAAATGCCAGAGGCCATGAAAGCTTGACCAGAGACCAGGGTAAATAGGGGAAACTGGGAAGAACAAAAAAATTTGTAGAGGAAAGACCAATTTTCAAGGATTTTTAGGACAATCATAAAATTGGGCTAACAGTGGCTCTGTCTGGGGATGTGTGGCTCTTGTGGGCACAACAAGAACACTAGAGTCATTGGTTAAAGTAGACCATCTAGACCAGAGGGAAAACTGGGGAAGGAAAAACAAGGCAAATCGAGAGACCTCAAAACCATTATTTATAGGATATAAAGATATAGACATCCTAACTACTGTTCATGGATAAAAGAATACTTTAGGAAAAGTATTTCTTCAAGAATTGTCCATGAACTAGAAATTCTTGAGTATCACCATTTAATTCCTTCACCAAGTAAGAATCCTAGCCCCATTTCTCACAAATTTGATATGGCCCTAACCAAATTGGATCAAATTTACCATGTGTTCCTTTTTCCTCCAATCTAGCATTCCAAATTAGCACAAGGTCACCAAGTTCAAACCTCCTTTCTACAGCTTTTCTATCATATAAATTCTTGATTTTCAATTGTTGCTTGGCATTCTTTGCTACTAATTCTCTTCTAATTTCATCCAATCTAATGAGGTCCTTAATTCTCAACTACATTTCATCTTCAATCTGATCATTATAATTCTGAACAAACTTGTACGTTTCCAATAAGTTGTTCTGGGGCATTCTTGCATGTAATCTATATACCAGGTCAAATGGTGCACAACCAATTTCCCTCTTCACAGTCACCCTACCAGCCCATAGAGCTAGTGGTAACTTGGCATTCCATGCCCTCTTATTCTTTTCAAGGATCCTCTTGATGATCTTTATCAAACTTTTGTTGGTAGATTCTGCCTGACCATTCCCTTGTGGATGATATGGAGAAGAATTTGATCTTTTAATCCCAAAATCATTACAGAATTTCTTATATTCAGAAGATCTAAAGAACATAGCATTATCAGTAATAATTGTTTCAGGACATCCAAACCTTGCAATAATATTGTTCATTAAAAAATCAGTAACCACCTTACTTGTAGCAATCCTAGTAGGTATAGCCTCTACCCACTTTGTAAAATAATCAGTGGCAACAAGGATGTATGAATGCCCTCCACTTGATTTATTTGGTATTTCCCCAATGAAGTCTACCCCCCACTGTTGGAAAGGAGCCTGTACCTCGACTGGTCTCAATGGGACATTTCCTAAAAATTTGAGCTTGCCTGAAAACCTTTGGCATGCATCACACTTCCTCACCCACTGTTCTGCATCTTTGAAGACTGTGGGCCACCAAAAACCTACTCTTAAGATCTTATGGGTAGAAGTCTTTCCCATGTAGTGCCCCCCACAAGCTTCCTCATGCATTTTTCTCAACAAATCTTTAGCTTGAACTTCACTGACACATTTTAACAATATGCAATCAAGATGTTGTCTATATAGCTTGCTTTCTATAATCACATATTTGATGGCCTGCAATTTCAGTGTCCTCCTTCTATTTTCCTTCATGCCATTAGGACACCTCATGTTCTTTAAGTAATAAATAACATCCTGATACCATATACATTCATCCATATCACAAGGAGAGTCAACCTTAGTTTGATTTACCTGGTTTGCATCAAGGTTGGACTGAGCCATCAATCTTGCCAATCCTTGTCCTCTAATCAACTTGGTGATTTGGACATCTATGTTAAATTCTTGGATCCTATTGATCCACCTACACCTTCTACCAGATACCTCCTGCTGTAAAAATATATCCTTAACAGCTGCACTTGGCACAAAAGCAACAACCATTGCTCCCATAAGGTAGCACCTAAATGCCTTGACTACTTTCACAAGTGCATATGCCTATTTTTCATTTATATCATATTTCAATTCAGCAGCTTGCAAAGATTTACTGAAGAATGCAATAGGCTGCTCAAATCCATCTTTATTCTTCTACAACAAGACAACAGCAATAGTATGAAATGAAGCAAAGGAGAAGATGTGCATTGGGACATCATAATCAGGAGCCTTCAGTACTGGAGCATCTTTGATAGCTTTCTTTATATTCTTGAAAGCTTCACTAGGTTCACCTTCCCAATTCACAACAGATCCCTTCTTCAACATCTTAGAAATAGGCCTCACTGTCTCTACAAAGTTAGTTACAAATCTCCTCAAAAAGTTAACTTGACCAAAAAAGGACTAAATTCCTTTAACATTTTTGGGTCTCTGAATTTTGTCAATGGCTACCACCCTTTCAGGGTCAATTCTCACACCTTGCTTTCCAACTAGGTGACCAAGTAATCTTCCTTCAGTAACACCAAAAGCACATTTCCTTGGATTCAAAGAAATGCCAAACTCCAAAGCCTTCAAAAATATTTTCTCAAGATGAGTGCAATGATCTTCTTCTTTCTTAGAGTAAGCAGATAAGTCATCTTGGTATATAAGGAAGTCATTAATAAATTCTGAAAAGGCAACATCCATTGCCCTCTAAAATGTAGCTCCAGCATTTATGAGGCCAAAAGGAATCCTCACATAGACATATGTTCCCCATGGTGTGGTGAAAGCAGTCTTAAATTGCTCTGATTCTTTAACAATAACCTTATTATATCCACTGAAGCCATCCATCATAGACATCAGTTCAGAACCAGTGACCCTTTGTAGCATTGCTTCCATATTAGGCAGGCAATAATTATCTTTTAAGGAATTGACATTCAAATTCCTAAAGTCCACACAAAGCCTAATATCACCATTCTTCTTTATTACTGGAACTAAATTTGAGACCCAAGAAGAGTGCCTTATAGGCTTAATAATTCCAGCCTCTCTCATCTTTACTAACTCTTCTTGCATCTTAGGTGCTAAAATAGGACTAATAGGCCTTTTTTTCTGCCTGAAAGGTTTAGCATCATCCTTCAAAGGAATAATATGTTGAAACAAATCCTCTCTATAAACCTTAAGATCATCATATGACCATGAAAAAACATGCCTGAATTTCCTCAGTAATTCAATCAAAGATTTCTTTGTCTTATGAGATAAATCTTTACCAATGTATACATTTTTAGGTGTCTCTTGTGTTCCAAGGTTTATCTCCTCTAGGTCCATATGACCATCCTTCTTATCACTTCTCTAAAATTTGTCCTGGCTATCAAAAATAATCTCTAAAAGAACAAGCCCCTTAGGAACCTTGTTAGTCTTTAGTTGAATCACATCATTTCCTAGGACACTCTCTTTTCCATCCACTAGCTCTACCAAGGTTGAACAATCTAATTCTTGATCATGATACTGATCCTTCCAATTCATAAATCTTAGTATATCCTTATCATCATCAAAAATCTGCCAATTCTCCACATTGTCTGGTATGCTAGGCCTAGCCTGAATTTCAACTTGTGAAATACCAAAAAATGTAATGTCATGAGGGTTGATTGCAATGTTGGCTAACAAGTCAGCCATCTTATTATTACTCTTGTCCTTCCATTCAATATTAAATGCATCAAAACATTCAATCAAATCCCAAACATCATTTCTATATTGCTTCAACCTTCTATTCATAGATGCATAAATTGATCTGACTTGGGACACCACCAATTCAGAATCACCAATCACACTCAAACATTTAATCTTATGCTTTTGTGCCAACCTCAATCCTAACAACAAAGCCAAATACTCTGCTATATTGTTGGTACAAAAGAAACTTAGAGTGAAAGATAATTTGTAAGTATTTCCATCAAGAGAGATAAGTAAAATACCTACTCTTGCTCCATCTTTGCAGCTTGCACCATCAAAGTACATCACCCACAAATTGCCTTTCAAGAAAACAACATCCACCTCAGCTGAGATAGATGACAAGATAGGACCTTCTTCAAATATAGGGATCTCTGCCCTAAAAGCATTTATATCAATATCCACAAAACATGTAGTCTCATTATCAATGTTGTCTCAATCATGTGGCATACTCTAGGCTCTCTTTCAATCCTGACAAACTGGTCATCAATCTTAAAAGTAGCAAAGGATAGATCACACTATAAGCTTCCTCCCATGGTAGCACTCCATCTCCTAGATAGTAACATCCCATAATGAGGAGGGATATCAACTACCAACACACTCATTGTTAATTCCTTTTTAGGATATGCTGCCAACCTATAAGGCATTGCACTGATAGTCCCAATAACTGGTACCTCCCTCTGATCCATAGCACAACATCTACCTTGCACTGTGTCTACTTTCAGACCTAATTTTTCCATGATTTTAAAGGGCATAATAGTATTAGAGGCACCACTATCAATCATGCAATTCCTTAGTTTCATTCCATTTACCAATACACTAAGGAAGAAAGGATCAATGTTCTCAAGGCTGGCATTGACAAAATTATCCAAATATATAGGAGGAATTTGAGAGACAATTCCCTAAACTTCACCCCCTCCCAAAAATTTCTCTTGAGACTCATTGCATGTAACATCATTGTGTATGTTATCCACCAAGCAATAGCCTTTTCTTTATGTTCAGGGATCCTTAATAACTCTAACAATGGAACCTTAACTATAATTTGAGATAAAACAGACAATATGTCAATAGGGGCTATAGGTTGTACCTCAAATTGTGTCACTTTTATATCTTTCTTCCTGTCTAGCATACTTGGTGTACTCACCATTATTTCATTTTCATCCTTGGCCATTCTATGAACTGACTCCTTTATATCATCACAAGTTTTATCGACCCCAACTCCTTTATGCTCATAATTCCTACTTTTCACATTTTTAATCTTTACCTTATGATCACCTCTTGATTTGTTATTATCATGTTCCTCGGAGTTGGTGTTCTTCATAAAAATCCCTGCAGCCTTTTCATTCATGTTCCTTGCTACCATGCCTCTAGTTTGCACATTAGCAATCATTTCTGTAGTGATTCTCCTCATCTCCTCCTTAGAAGGCATTCTTAAATCTATCTTTTCAGTAGAGGAGTTCATGTTACAAGTTTTTCTATCAATATCTTCTCCATCAGAGAAGACCTCCTAATGAAAAGAAGCTTGGCTATATCTTTTAACATCTATGTCTACTTCTCCATCAGGTTCTGATTCCTCTTCATATCCTAGATATGAAGAAAGCATGTTGCACCCACTGTCATCTCTATTTTCTTGTTCCATCTCCTCATTGTGACAAACCTGCTTTGCTTCCATAGAATGTGCAACAACACAATATTCTGCAGAATGAGGGGACTGGCATGCAACACACCAGGGTGTATCCTCTATTAAATTAATTGAAGCCTTATGCAGAGGGTCAGGGACACCTCTATCACTATTTCCTTTTATAGCAGGGACAATAGGCTTTCCATCCTTCCATTGGGTATTGTAGGGATAATTTTGCAATCTATTTTGTCTATTAAAATTGTTATTGAATTGTGGTCCATCATTGGTAGGCACAAAACTATTCCTATTTGCAGGTTCCTTCAAGTCTTTCAATGCATTAAGCACCCTATCCAATTTATCTTCCTCGGGCTTCTTATTTCCCACAATCTTTTCATTGTCCTTTTTGTATCTCTTATCCCCAAACAATTTTGGATCATCTCTCTTTCCACCCAACTTCCTTGATATCTTCATGTTGTTTTCAATGTTAATGGCAATCCTAAAAGCATCCCTGAGAGTTCTAGGCTCTTTATCCCTTAGTAAATATCCCATCTTCCCATCAAATGCATTGAAGTATGTGGTTAGACAAACATTGTCATCCAACCTCATAACTTGGAACAACTTGTGCATAGCTTTTTGAAACCTCATGTTGAATTCAGCTGCAAACTCATTCTGATTTTTCCTAATGGTATTAAATTCATTCAACATGAAACTAGCATTTGGCCTATCACCAAACTACTCTTTAAAACATCTCTCAAAAGAATCCCAAGTGTCAATACATCTATCAGGAAGCCTTTTAAACCAATCCCTAGCATCCTCCACTAAAGATTGCACAAACAACTTTAAAAACACATCCTCATGCTCCACCTCATAGTCATTAAGCATGTCAATAAATAACCTAAGGTGTTCTTCACAACTAATAGCATTGTTCCCAACAAACTTAGGGACTTTGTCTCTTATATCCTTTGGAAAAGCATTTGGATATCCTGGTATCCCATCAAAACTAATCTACCTATAACCTTCTAAGTTCATAGGTCTTCTTTGAAATCCAGAACTAGTATTATTCCCACTAGCATTAGCATTCTTATCATTATTCCCACCCATTTGTGCATTTAATGGTCTATTAGATGTGGTAGGAATTATATCACTAGTGGTAAAATTATTAACAGGAATAGTGGTGTTCATAGATGGCATACCTAATTCAATAACAGAGGGGCCCTGAATATTAGCAGATGAAGCCTTCAAGAATTGAATCTTCCCCTTCTTTTCTACAATGGCAGCATCAATCTCAGCTTTCTCTAACTCTTGAGCAAGAGCTTCATCCTCCCTTCTTTTCTTCTCTATTTCTGATTCATCATTGGTTTTAGGTGGTGGGATCCTTGGTATAGTCAATGACTTGCTTATCTTATCACCCACCATCTTCTACTTTCCTTTGTCTATTATAAGAACCTCCGGCCTAGTAATCTCCTTTCCATTTCTATCTTTAGGCAAAGGAACATAACTTTGCACTTTTCTGATCACTGGGCCTTCTTCATCAAATTCATGATCCTACAATAGATGTTCTTGCTCACTCCTGAGGTTTTCTAGATCACCAAAAACATCATGCTGCAACACCTTAGGAGCAGAAGCAAGCAACTTGTTTCTCTCCTTCATTTCTTTGATCTTTCTTAAGAGAGACTCCCTTTCAATAAGGGCATTTACCTTTTGAGCTTCTCTCTCTTCCCTTAGTCTTTCATATATAGCATCTTGCTCTGCTAATTGTAACCTAAGTGCATTTAGGTCATGTGGGTCTATCATGTTATCTTCAGAACTTGATGATACTTCCTCATCAACATGATGTTGATGAGGGAAATGCACTCACGTTGGTTCCATGGGCTGCCTTCTTTCATTATCTTCATTTGAATTCAAATTAACTTCTAAGCCCATATCTCTACTTTTCTCACCCTGACTGGAAGGCAATGAACCTTTATCCTGAAAAACTACCTCTGGGGTATCATAGAACCTATCCTTAGAGCGACCACCATCTGATCTAGACATTTTTTCATGTGAAACCTCCTCACTAGAGGATCCATGTGGTGCTCTCCTTCTGTAATTACCTTTTTCTCTTGCAGGGGCACAAGTAGACTCCCCTCTTCTTCCTATCCAACTCTTCTTTCCTTTCCTAGGTAGTTGTTCCAGAGCAATCTCTGGCTTCTTTCTCACATAAGACCTAGTATTTCTTATTTTATCCATCTTACACTTATACACTGGTTCAAACCTTAAGAGTTGCCACCAACTTCAATGGGAAATATTTCAAATTAATACAACCAAGAAAACAAGAGAGAACCCTCAAACTTCTACTTCTATATTGTTCTTTCCCAGTAGCACAAAACCATCTAATGAAAGATTTTGACTTCTACAATAGAACTGCAATCAGAACTCTAACAATATATTTTTTTTTACTGACTCCCTAGTAGAGTCACCACTTTGTTGGGTGTGGATAGTTCCCTATGATCCTAACTTGTAGATTTAGACTTTGATGGATATTTAACAAAACTCTTGACTCTATTTGCCACTTCAAAGTCTACAACAAAGAGGGCCCAACTAACAAGGACCAAGAGATCCTTCTTCTCTTTAAGCCTCAAGCTTGGTTAGGTATACCCTTGACTCTCTTCTCCAAATGAGTCTGAAAATGGTATTCAACTGTAATCCTTACTAACAAACTTAAGAATTTGATCATTTAGATGTTTAAATGATTGGTAACCATGGAAGGCTTCCAAAGACTGGATCAGTGCCTTAACCAGGGTATGGAGTCACCTAATAACATATATCAACTATTAATCTTAACTCAAACACCTCTGAATCCAAGATAAGTGCTTTTCCTATTATCCCTCTCCCTTACACATCAGAATGTTAAAACCTACTTGACATCAAGCTCACTGAAACCACCTTAAGGAAATTAATCCCCTCTTTGTTGAGAACCAGAAGATGATCCCACAATGCTCTTTGTTCACCATACACTAACCCCTCTTTGTTGGATTAATATATATGAGCACAAATGACAAATAAAGAAAACAATCTGAACATGCAATTGGAATTCAAATACACCCTCATAAAACATGTAGAGCTAATGCTTCCATTAAAATTGATAGGGTCAATACATTACCAAAATGACAAGATACACACTGATTGAGACAGGAATCCAATACTTCTTTAGCAATCTACCATAGTCAACAATCAGGAACGAGAGAAGACAATCTTGGCAAAATTCTGGAACCTCTACTAACTCAAGAAAACTGACTTTTATACCACTAACTACCTTTGGATCTCAAATTGAGATGCAACAAGCTAAGGGCAAGTTAGGTTTTGGGTTTCACCTACTATACAGCCTGGATTTGACATAATTAAATCCAAATTCAAAATGAACAATAGGAAACCCTTCCAATTCTACCGAATAAATCTTCATCATGAAAACTAGCAGCAAGCACAACAAAATCAAAAGATCTCTGCAAGAACTTAACCGAGAAAGGACCCTGCAACAACCTTTAAGTACTCACTCATCAATTCTGGTCGACAAACTTCTCGCACAACAGTTAGTTCATGCTCTGGACCACACTGGATCGACGGAGATGATCAGTCTTACCCACCATAGTCACATTTGCCATCAATTTTGTGCTCTCGGTCACTGGAAACGTCTCCACCAGTTTGAATTTGAAAAGAAACGATCGCATCTCATATTTACCCTGCTATCGATGGTCGACGTTCAAATCTCATCAAACTTTAAAAAAGGACCATAGATCCTCTTTTCTTTTCATGGGGCCGAGCCACCTAACATTTACCTTCAACTATGACCGTAAACTTTAACTACTTTGGAAATCGGCGGTCGCACTTTATAATTCCCTTTTCGAGAATTGGCGACTATAGTGTATTTGGCAATCATGGAGAAAAATTTAACTTCACTAAGTCTTTCGGTGACCATGCGACCATGTTGAAAACCCTCGCCAAACTTAACTGGAGAATCAGTGACTGCACGAGACCTTAGCACCACCGCCAAATGTTTATCGGCACCGCCAAAAGCTAGCCGAAAAGAAAACCGGGCCCACAAAATAGATTGACGGCTAGCGCAAGATCTTAAGCCTCTGACACATCGCTTGAGATCATGCATCGGTCATTGATCTTTTGACAGATCAGGTCCCCCGACACATTGAAAAACATAGGTCCCACTGAATCCAAGTCACCTCCACTGTGGACCAATTAAAAGCACCCAAGTCACGTACACTTGGCAGTGGACCCGTTCAGAAGAAAGCTCATGTCACCCATTGAAATCAATGGCAGGCACATGATCTCAAGCCTCTGACAACTTTCTTAAGATCATGCGCTAGCCATCCAATGGAATCCTTCGTCAGAAACACTTGGCCTGCCAACATTAGCCTCCTTTGTCGATGGTTAAAATAAATCTTTCTGAGATCAGCTGACTATAGTTGATAACGGTCACTGTATGAGATAAAGTCATATCGAGACCTGGTGACCAATCAAAGGGAAATTCGATAAGATATTTTACTTTGAGATTCGGTGACTATAGTCGTATTGACCACCAAGCTAAGTCGCATGAAGATAACCGAAGACCACCAGGGAACTGGCGGCTTAGAAGATAACCGTCGCGCAAATGGGAGATAAAAGGGATAACCACCAATTAACTTGGAGACCTGGTGACAAGTCGACAGGGCTAAAATGCACATGCGATTATGAACCACTTAAGTTACAACATAAAGTAACTTAAAAATATAAGAAAGGACTACCGCCAAAGGCCTTAGGAAACTTTTTGAAAAGCAACGGTTATATTATTCAAATTTTCAAAGAGTTTAAACTAGCTAGAGGAGGAAAAGGACTTGTAGAGAGCCCAGAGGGACCATAGAAAAATGCCAAAGGCCATGAAAGCTTGACTAGAGACCAGGGTAAATAGGGGAAACCAGGAAGAACACAAAAATTTACAGAGGAAAGACCAATTTTCAAGGATTTTTAGGACAATCATAAAATTGGGCTAACATATATAATATTTAATATTTTTTGAGGGAATCACAAAGGTGATTATGCCTTATATTTGTAATCATTAAACCATCTGTAAGCTATGTAGACTATCAGGTTAAGGGAATGCTTAAGTGGCATAAATAGAGAATTTAGATTGTTGATCTTGATCTAGGATTTTTTTATTTGTCTATATAAGATGATATCTTAAAATGTAAAACATAGTATGTGTATGTATGAATGGAATGAAGGTGATCTCAAATATAGAACATGGAAGTATTTTGATATAGGAAGAGATCAGTCAGAGTGACTGAGAAAATAAGTGAAGGGTAGAATAGAGATATATTTGATTGAGGAGATCAAACTAGTATTGGAAGGAGAATATTTGTTATCAACATCATAGTGAAAACTTAAGGATCAAGTACTGATACATTTTAGCAGGTGAATTAGGGTAAATCTCTTAATAGAGTGATCCTAATAGGCCTATGTAAATATCTTAATCGAGTGCTTTCTTTGTTGTAAGTTTAAATCCTTTTATGAAGGTAGATTATATAAGTCTTTAAGCTCTTAATAGGGCAGACCCCTCACAGGGTAGATCATGAGTTTATGATCAAACTTTGTAGCCCTAATAGGAAAAATTTAATACTGTAGTAGTGAACATTTATGGGTGTCATCCCCATGCCAATTTTACCTTTCAAGGATTTATGGGTAAGAAAAATCTTTGTGTTATGTTTCAACTTCATGGATGAAGATTAGATTTGTTAGATTTATTTCAATATTAATATTCATGTTTATGATATGCAAGTGAAATTTATGTCAAAGTATAATTATTTGAAGATATCTAATTCCCCCTCCCCTCTCAATATCTCACTTTCCATATTAGATTTCCAACAATTGGTATCAAAGCGGAGTCTCTTAAAGAATTATAATCACTTGTGAGTTAAGGTCTTGGAGATGGATGTCTATAAGCTGGAAAAGATCATATAGAATTAGAAGATTGACATTCAGCTTGCATTACATCAGCTTGAAGTAGCCAAAGCTGAATTGAAGAAATCCTTAAGCAGAAGGAAAGAATTTATAATTCAACAGAATGATACACTATATCAAGAATAGGATACTAAAGGTCTATTTGACAATGGAAATCCCACTGAAAGTGACAAATCTATAACACATCTTCTAGAGAAAAATAACATACTCAATGAAGATATCATAAATTTGAAGAGAGAACAAGAAAGTCAATCAGTAAGATTATGTGAAGTAGTTGAATAGAAAAAGAAAGTTGAAGAAGACAAGACAATGGCTGAAGAAGACAAAAGAAAAATGTCTATAAGACTTTATGAAAGGACATGTGACATGAAAAGAATGAAAAAAAATCAATTGGACATGGTGAATCAACTACTACTTGCTAATCAAGAGTTGAGCAAGAAAAATATGGAAATCCCAAATATGAGATCAAAGAATAATCAACTAAATAATGAACTAACATCTGAAAAGGAACTCAATGAAAGGATGAACAAGACAAATGAAGCTCTGAAATGCTTTGAAGAATTGTTGAGGTCACCAAGAAGATCTAGTGATACTTCTGGACTTGGACATGATGAGCACTTGTCTTCCACTAAAGAAGGAGAATCATCAAAGAGTGGAGAACAAAGGAATGCAAATTCAAAGAACAAGAAACCCACATGCCATCATTGTGGAATGTTAGGACACACAATGAACATCTATAGAAGAAAGAATGGTAAGACCAATCCTAAACAAAAGTTCAATGGAAATTGTTTTAATTGTAAGAAACATGGACATCAGACACATGAATGCAGGTCAAAGGTTGGTAATCTACCTACCTCACCTAGATTTCTAGGATATTGTTTTAACTATCAGAAATATGGTCATAGAACACAAGAATGTAGATCCAAAGCTAAATGGACATCCAATATGTAGAATAAAGCACCTAAGAAAGATAACACATAAAATTGGGACTACAATACATGGTATAGTTGTTAGAAATAGGGAATACTGAGAAGGGGGGGGTGAATCAATATTCTAAAAACTTTTACTTTTGCCCAATTATGGATATAAAAGATTATCTTGATACATGCATAACATAGTAAACTAAATAACATGCATAATAGTAAAGCAAATGAACTCATAACACATTGTTTGTTCACAAGGAAACCCTGGCCAAGGGAAAACCCTGGTGGGGATGGTACCCACAAATATTCACTAATCAAAATTATCATGTTAAGGATGTTCACCTTGTTAGGAGCCTATTACATGCATATAGTGTCTCAGTCCTAATTAAGGGACTTTATGCCTTGTTAGAAGCCTCAACCCTGCTAAGAGTTGGTAGAGAAAAATATGATTTCTAGATGGGCCCACTACCCAAACAAGTAATGTACAATGATTACTGATTAAAAAATACGGCAAGGTACTTAACCTTATGCTACTTTCTTTTCTTTCACAACTTCACACTAATATCTTTTCACTTTCTTTTCACTTTTTCATACTACTACATTTCATTACATCATTACATCTTTATACAAGTTATTAAGACTAATAACTCTTACAGTCGGGTTGACAAAAGAATTATAAAAAATACATATTTACCCAAGGGTTAACATCTAGGATTTTTTCCCTTTATATTTTTAAGACATTATTTTGATAAACAAAATAATCCCTTAACTCTTTACCAATTATGTCTTCATATTCTATCCTATCGGCTTGACACTGTCTCTAGTAAAACTATCATAAATTCTTTCGTACATGTACTAACTTGTGATCCTAGGTGAGTCTTCTATAGTCATCATAGTATCTATGTTCAATTGTACAAGCACTGAACTTACTCCAATTGTCATCGCTAATCAAAACTGTCTCCAAGTACACTGGAAAAAACATTGTCTCATACTTAGACAATTTTGCTTTGCGCTTTGTCATACTAGCTCTCTATCATATGTGATCTTCATATTTATCATATGTTTCCATAATGAAAAAATATAAGTATCTAACTCAGCCAAAAAATAAAACTCTTCACCTTATTATTCTTCCCAATTATTTTTTTCAAAGATGTGATCAATTCCATCTGATCATCATCATCAACTTATTTCCCAAAGCTCTCAAATATAGATCCAATCTATGATTTCTTTGTAGTCTCAGGTGTAAGACTGATCTCTTCTTGACTAGGAGCTTCTACTTGTTTTTGAACTTTTGCACTTGCTTACCTCTCTATTTCCTTTTCTTCTTCAATCCTTGTATCTTTCTTCTCTTCTTCTCTGGCATTGTCCTTCTCTTCAGAAGCCAAATTGTCAACAATGTTGTTAAGATTCTTGAAAGGGTTATCATCACTGTCTAAAGTGATCTTAGTTCCTTCCACATGCATTGACTCATCTTCAATGTTTATAGCTGGTGGAGATGGAATTCTCTGATGTTCATCTTCCTTATCTTTCTCTATTTGTCCTGTTGCACTTGAGTGTCTTTCAACACTAGATTTCATTACCTTGACTATTGCTTTCTTTGTTTCTCTGTTGATCTCTTCATAATTTCCTCCCATAATCTGAATGGTTCTTCTCTTTGTTCTCAGATGGGTGTTCAGTTCTTTCATGATCTCCTTGAAATGTTCTTCATCTTTAACATCACATTATTTTCTTACAATATTTTCTTTGATTTTATTATCTTATTTTGTTGCTCTTTTCTTCCTATTGACTAATTTCTCATATAAATCATCAAGTATCTTGCCCTTAATTGTGTCAAACTTCTTATCTGATAGTATCATGTGTCTCACAACTGCATTTTCAAGATTCAATCTTTCTGAATAGTTGTAAAGGTTATAATACTTATTCATCTTAGAAAAGTCTCCATCGTGTATGATTTGTTCATTCACTTTTTCAATCTTTGGTTTCCATGTTTTCTTTTCCACTGGGGTTTCTTCATCATCTTTTATTTCTGTTATCTTCCTCTGTACTGGTGGTACTAATGATTTATGCCTTTTTCTTGGTCTAGTAGCAATTTCTTTCACTCTTTTCCTTGGTGGAGTTGAGGTTTATCTAGTAGATTTCCTGACTTCTTCTTCTTACTCTACTTTCACCTTATGCTACAAATTTCTAGTTTTAACTGCTGATAAGGGTGGGACAAATAAAATTGCCTTTTTTCCTATATCTCTTATGGTTTTTTTTGTCTGCTTAGCAATTATAAATTCTTGTTCTATCATCCTTGTGTCCTTCATAATCTTCTTTATTATACTTTCCACTCTCTTAGAATGTTTTTCTTCTAAGATAGACTTTGCAAAGTTGAATTTCTCCTCAAAAGTCACAAATTTTTTTCTCTGTATGTCCAATTTGCTTTTAAACAACCTATTCACATACTCTTATGTTTCAGTTTCAAAAATTTCATAGCCAAGAGGGTCTATGAATTCTACTCTAGGTTCTACTCCTTCAATGAATGTAAAGTCAGTATCAACCATAAAACATATCGCATTCTTATATTTTTCAACTAAAGACAGTGGAATCATTGATTTACTTTTCTTTAAATTTTGAAATGTTTTAATTATAATTACTGCACTCTCATTGACCTTGTCAATAAGATGTCTCATGTATACTTTGTTAATCCTTTCCATTGTGGTTTTACCATCATTCCAATAATCACCAATAGTGTAAGGGAATCTTCTTAGAAAATGGAAAAACATCTAAGTGATCAATGATGAGAGTCTAAACTAAGAGTTCTTAGTCTTCTTTATCTTTTCCAAGTTCTCAAACAGTTAAATTCTCAAAATTTCACACATGTCAACTTGAGCTTTGTCAACACACATTAAGTAAGCTACATGTATCATTCATGTTTCCATGTCATCTTCTCTTGAGTTTTTACAAAACTTAGCTGTAAGGATCTTGCACAAATACCTAACATCATCCTGTTGTATCTTGCTAATCACAATACCTCTACCATTGTAAGATGATTTTGTGTTGTCTGTTACTATTTTTCTCATGTCCTTCTCATTCAATGGTATGAATCTAGTTTTAGATAAACTGGTTACTTCATGAATTAGGTCAGCTATGATATCTATCACTCTTTCATCTAACCAAAACTTTCCATTGTGAATTCTGCTCAGGATTATCTTAGTAAATTCTTCATCGTAAAACTCATACTATAAGGAATAATTTATGATGTCATTATCTTTCAAGTGTTCAAACCCTACTCTCAATGACATATCTTGATTTTAAAGTTTTTCATATTCTTTGGTAAAGTCACTATCACTGAGGGTTTCAAGTTTGCATCCCAAATAACTTCTAACATTCTCTAAGTGTAGAACTCCATCTGGTACGGATGATAAAGATAATTTAGGGTCTTCCTCCAAGGGTTCTATTGGTTCCCTTTTGATCTTAGGTCTATTCTTATCTCTTACATTGTGAATCAATGAAACAACCATGACTTCTGCAAATTCTCTAACTAATTTATAGATCTTCTTAGTAAAATACCTTGATTTTACGATTTAGGGCTTGCATAGATTTGACATGAAAATCATTCACCAAATCCTTGCAAACTTCTTTCAATCAATGCTCTTTTGATCTCCTTAGCACTTGTATTTGTTTCAATGATCAAATAATACTGATCATAACCTTTTAACCTTTCAATCTCACAAAAAATCTGACATTACATTCAATTCCTTTGCCGCTTCTTTCCAAAAAGTTATTTCTGCTTACCTGTAAAACTTAAAACTTCTTGTGATCTTGCATAACATCATATTATCTTATGCTCTATTAACCATAGCATCAATACATCATATACTACCTTTCATTAACTATGCAAGACTCAATTCATCTTATACTAACTTCTATACTATCCTAAGTTCCTATTTTACTGTATTTTTCATGAATTAAGTACTTTGAGATGGGTTAGGTAAAGATTCATTCTTACCATTTGATACTTCACCTTTCTAATTTCCTTTAGTGCTGAGTGTGTCTCCTTGATCTGTGGCTTTAACAAACTTCACTTCTTCTGAATTACTACAGCATCCTCTTTGGTTGTTGCTTGCATTTTCATTTCTCCTTGCATGACTTCTAGGGTTATGGTTTCTCATGTTATTCATCCTACAAAACCTTTTTGTATGACCAATCATGTTACATATTTGACAAACTATTCCATTGTTTCCATATCTTGATCGTGATTGGTTAATTTGTGATCTGCAATTCCTGGCAATGTGTTCAATCTTGTTGCATCTATAACATACTATTCCATTTCTCCTATTCATATCTTCAGTAGGTCTCTTATCTGCATGGTTAGTATTTCTAAACAATCTACTACTATTATTATTCTCAATAAATTTAGGTTTTCTACATTCAATAGCTCTATGTCAAAAACAATGACAATTATAACAATAACCATTAAGAGGTTTAAATTGCTTACCTATACAATCTTTCTTCATATGACCAAAAGTATTACAAACAAAACATCTACCTTTAAATTCTCTTTGTGTACCTTTAGGTGACTCTTCTTGTATAGGTGGATCTTCTTCTTTAGGTGTATCTTCTAATTTGTCAATTTCATCAGATTTCTTTCCATCTATTCATTCAAACACTTTCAAATATGGTTCCTTGCTTTCTTCATTTACTTTAGATGAGTTAAATCCAAGAGTAGTTTTCTCATAGAATGGTTTTTGATAAGATATTTGTCCATCAATCTCCTCACTAGTTGAATATAGCCTCTCAAGTTTTTTCTTAGATTGAGTCAGTTCACCTTTCACAATTGTATTGTATTTTTCAAGTTCAGCATCCTACAATTTGGTTTTCTCAAGTTCAGATGTCACTTTACAAAGTTTATATTTTAGATCTTCATTATCAAGCCTCAGGTTTTCATTCTCAGATTTTAGACTGGCTTCATTCTTGTTATTTCCAACTTTTAGACTTAACTTCAGATTTGCTATCTTTAATTCATGTTTAAGGATCTCATTTTCTTTTTCTAGGTTATCATCATAATCTTCAATTTGACTTGTAGATTCCTTTTCTGATTTTAGATCTTCCAACTTATTTTTCAATTTCTCAATGAGGTTCTCTACATCATCATATTTTCCTTTCAGAGTGTCTCTTTCTTTAGTAAGCATATCAATCTATTCAAGAGCTTCTTCAAGATTCTTCTTTAGCTGATCCATATCCATAGAGATCTTACTCAAGTTGCTAGGATTTCCTTGAATGATTCTTTTTTGAGTAACTAAGCTCTGATACCAATTGTTAGAAATAGGGAATACTGAGAGGGGGGGTGAATCAGTATTCTAAAAACTTTTTTCCAATTATGGATATAACAGATTATCTTGATACATGCATAACATAGTAAACTAAAGAACATGCATAATAGTAAAGCAAATGAACTCATAATACAATGTTTGTTCTTGAGGAAACCCTGGCCAAGAGAAAACCCTGGTGGGGATGGTACCCACAAAGATTCACTTATCAAAAGTATCATGTTAAGGATGTTGACCCTATTAGGAGCCTATTACATGCATATAGTGTCTCAGTCCTAATTAAGGGACTTTAGGCCTTGTTAGAAGCCTCAACCCTACTAAGAGTTGGTAGTGCAAAATATGATTACTAGATGAGCCCATTTCCCAAAAAAGTAATGTAAAATGATTAATAATTAAAGAATATGGAAAGGTACTTAACCTTATGCTACTTTCTTTTCTTTCACAACTTCGCACTAATATCTTTTTTCTTGCTTTTCACTTTTTCATACTACTACATTTCATTACATCATTACATCTTTATACAAGTTATTAAGACTAATAACTCTTATAGTTGGCTTAACAAAAGAATTATACAAAATACATATTTATCCAAGGGTTAACATTTAGGATGTCATCCCTTTATATTGTTAAGACATTATTTTGATAAACAAAATAATCCCTTAACTCTTTACCAATTATGTCTTCATATTCTGTCCTTTCAACTTGACACTGTCTTTGGTAAAACTATCATAACTCCTTCCGTACATGTCGTACTAACTTGTACTCTCAAGTGAGTCTTCTATAGTCATCATAGTATCTATGTTCAAGTGCACAAGCACTGAACTTACTCCAATCATCATTGCTAATAAAAATTTTCTCCGGCTACACTGGAAAAAATATTGTCTCATACTTAGACAATTGTGCTTTGTGCTCTGTCATAGTAGCTCTTTGTCATATGTAATCTTAATATAGATCATATGTTTCCATAATGACAACATCTAATTATCTAACTCAGCCAAATTGCCAACAATAGTTGTCATTATTGTGGAGAGTATGGTCATATTGGAGTAAATGATTTGAAGACACATTTTAGAGGCAAATCCAAGAGTTATATGAGTAGAAGTCTAGTCTATTACAAATGCAATAAGATTGGTCCCATAAAAAGAGACTACATAGTACATGCACTAAGAAATGAACAAATAAAAAATGAAGAGACTATTGAATCGGTAAGGAACCAGATGAATAAGACATGGAAAAAGAAAGAGGAATCAAGTAGTAGTGGAGCCAGTGAACTTGAGGTCACCCAATCCAATGGATCAGGTGATCACACTACTTCAAACTAAGAAAAGAAGGTATGTGAGGAATTGAATATTATAATGATTTATTTTACATCAGTTCATGACATTTGATCTGTTAAAGTCCATATCTGCATAAATTAAGATGCATTAGGACATAGCTGAGAAAGAAGTCATATTGCACATTTGATGTCAAGCATCACTATTTAAGTCCATAGTGACTAAGTCACTCAGTGTATGCTAAGATCCTATGATAGCCAAGATGTGATATGTACCAAGATGAAATTGAATGTTAGTATTAACCGAGTACATGATAACCGAGTTGACGTAAGAAGGCTGAGACAACTGTATACACCTACTTAATGTACAAATCATTTAATGAAGCCCTAATCTGACCGTTTGAAGTCTATAAAGCCAAATGTTACTATTTATTCTCATTTCACCAGTGATTTGAGAACTTGCAAAGAGATTTTAAGGTGACTAACTATAGCTATTTGTGCTAAGTGAAAGTTGTGAAGATCTTTACAACGTGTCATCAACAAACATCAAAAGGACTATTTAACAAGGTATTACCGAGTAACTTGAATTCATATTTTGAACCCTAGATTTTAGAGATATGGCATCTACTTCCTCTTCTATAGCCAAGAATCAAGGAAACAAAATGTTAAATGTTCAACTTGTAAGGAATGATGCAAGCAAACCATAAAAATTTCAAGTCGTTCTAGAAAGTGCGATGAAGGGAGATCTCATGGGTGCCCTGTCATTGATTTCACTAAAGTTCTTAATGATCAATGATGTACACTCATGCTACATATGTAAAATTGGAGAAATAGGAGATTCTGAGCTAAGGGAGGCATATGAAAAGTTATGCAAAAAATGGAGTGTTGAAGGATGTGTTGGTTTTTTTCTTTGCTTTTTGAGGTTGTCCTTTCAAAATTTTGATTTTTGAGGTCTCCTATGTGTTTCATGATTTAGTCTCCTACATTTCACCATCCCAGAGCTCAAAATTTGTTTAAACTATGTGAAAAACCCTAAGTGTTAGGTCTAATTGCCTTTGAAAATAACTAAAATTGCTTGTCCAAGTCTATTCGGCTGTTACTTTTTTGAAATCACTTAACGAACTCTTTTAAACATGTGCACTTTTATATATCTAGCTAATCACTTAGTCTCATAATAGTTTTAGCATATTCCTTTTGGCCTAGCGATTACTAAAAGCCTTTAGTCATGTGATCTCCTTAAGATATGATAATACTCCTCTTCTTTAAATGATTTATCGATTTCTTTTAGTCGCCCTGACTCTAAATGTGCATTGTGAGATTTAGCGACTATTCTGATAAATGTTTGTAGAACAACTATAGTCACCCTATCTCCAAATCAAAATACCTTCAGTCAGCCGATCTTTGAATGAAATAATGAAGTCATAATATTCAGCGATTGTGAGATTCTTCTTTCGTCACTGAGTCTCCAAATGAAAGGTGGCAGTCTATTTTCCTAGGTCGCCAGGTCTCCAAGTTTTCAAGAGGTTAATTCTTTTATTTAGTGATGCAGTGATGTCGATGGTCATGTGTTCTTCTAATTCTGGTAGTTATGTTTTAAGCCATTAGCAATCCAGCAACAAGGTTATCTCTAAGTCTCATGATTCAGAGGTTAAGTTATAAAATGTAAAGCAACTCAGTGAGGACCGTTGGATAAAAAATTGATTGATTATTGTTGTTTAATCACATCACTTAACCAAGGTTAAGTAGATCTTCTTGTGACTTGGAGAATAAGGGTTTTCACATAGTCTCTAAATGTAACCTGAGTTAAAGAAAAGGTCAGGTGACTTGGAGATTTCTTTCATTTGTGCAATCGCAAAATGGTTAAGAGTTAAGTGTTGACCGAGGACAAAAATTTGAAGAAATGTGAAGATCTAGTTGCCAAATTTTGTGACGTGTCCTTCTCTAATTGGTCGATGAGGTAAATAAAGTAATGATAAAATGAATAGATTAGACTATAGTCACTGAGTCTCTAGGAGAAGTATATCAAAGTTATTTTCCTTACATTCACCAAATCCCCTGACTTGCTTAGTCACTTGATCTATGAAGAAATTCAAAGTCAAAACAAAGTTTCTGAGATAACACGACTACCATTGATTATCTATTGTAAAGACAAGATCTAGTGGTTGTCTCTTAATCACTAGATAAAAGTGACATCATCTCAAAATAGTTGAGACTGAGTGACTACTGTCAGATCTTGATCTTGTGTCTATCATGAAGTCCCAAAATAAAAGGAAGGCTGGTGAAAGTATGAAGTGATCATGAGACTCCCTTTTGGTTGCCAGATCTCTAGATGGACAAGTTGGATAGTCTTCAGAAAAGGGTTTGAAAAGTCAACAGCCTTCAATGACTTCGAGATTCATTATAGTTGCTAGATCTCCCAATGAGAAATGAAAAGTTAATGAGACTTAGGCAAGGGACGATTATCGCCAAGTCTTGAGATGAAATCAATAAAAGATAAATTTTGTAGCGATTGAGAGATTGACTATAGTCACCAAGTCTCTGAATGAAAAATTTGAAATATTTAAAAGGTTGCTAAATCTTGAGATACATTCACAAAGTATTAAATCTTTCCGCGACTATGATTTGTTCTATAGTCGCCAAGTCTCGAAGTGAAATAAAATTATTCAATGACTAAATCTTTCCTTTTAGTTGCCAGATCTCTGAAAATATTGAAAAAGTGCCAAATCTTTTAGTGATTCTAATGAACTATAGTCGCTAGGTCACCAAAAGATTAAATCATGATTACCTGTCATTTTATGAGCTCACGGCTAGTGAATTGAGTTCAGAGTGTGCCATGTAATGGTGGAAGTGACATGATTTCCAGCTTTTGAATCTCAAACAGGTTGTTGCATTCAATTCTTCATAATAAATATAGTTAACCACTACTCATTCTAAATTATGAAGCATTTTGAAGAGCAGAGGGTTCTTGTGATTTCCAAAGCATTTTCAAGGTTCAGTACGTTCAAAATTTTTAGAAGAATTTTAATTTTGAGTGAAGATGAGTCAATCAACAACTAGTGGAGCTTCTACTGGCATGGGTGCCAAGGAGAAAACAAAAGAGAGTTTTTCAAATGAATTCCTTACATTGCTACCTAGATTGTCACAGAATAAAAAGGTTAGTGATGAATGTTTTATTGATGATCTCATATTTTTTAGAGATGCTAAGACTCCTAGTGTCACCAGAATGTGTTTATTCCAATATTTTCACAAAAATGCTAATAGCCCAGTCCCCATTTCAAACCCTTGGACTTCAAGATTAGCTAAATTGACTGTTCCAAATGTCTTCCTAGACATAGACTTGTTAATTTTTCTAGCTCATACATATGACCCCCTATCCAAAATAATTAGGAAGGATGATGGTTTTCCTATGGTCACCCTTGATCAAAATTATTTCATGAGGGCCTTCAGTATTTAGATTCCAATGGCTATAGAGATTAACCTACAAGCTCAGGCTAATAGGTATGTTAGGGAGTCAACATTGGTATCCAAATAAATTCAAAATCATGTCCCCAGGGAAAATAGGAACTACATTGCAACAATGGCTGGATCAACCCCATATTTCTATAAAGACCTCCATTTTTATGTGAAGTACATTGCATATGGATTATACCAAGTCCTAGGGGTTGATGGTGGTGAAGACATGATTGCTTTAGATATCCTGATGATGGTACTAGATTCACAGAGTGCTCATGTGACTAGGGGATATGATTACATTGGTTACACTATCAACAAAATGCATGAAGGGTTAGAAGCATTGAAGAATCATGGATCTAGTTCTACACCAAGTTTTTTGCATTATTCTCTTTTAATGCATCTAATTCTATTTTTCAACTATGATATCATGGACCTGGAAGGTTTCAAGTCACAAATGATGTGAAAGGGATAGCCAAATATAGTGCAATTTTAGATAAGAGCTTGGAAGTATTCTTCTATGGAGTGTGATTTTTGTGCATTCCAAAATTGGATGGTGTGGCCTATTCTCCTTAATTAGGGTTAAATCTCTCAAGGTTATCAACCAAGGCTTTGCAATTAATAAGGCCTCAATAGTTGGTTGACAATTGGACCAAAGGTCACAATTGGGGACATTTTTATTATGAGAAAGGCTATACAATGATTAGAGTTAATGGGTGCCCCCAGCCACCCCACATTCTACCATTTTTTGTTCCTCCTAGAATTGCATTTTTAGAATTCATTTGGTAGCTCATGTTGACTGATAAAGAACATTTAGCTCCACATAGAAAGGGAACATTCACCCCAAGGAACTTCAGAGTGCATAATTTTACAATAGGAAAGATTGCCTTTAATCAGGTAAATAATTGGTTAGGGCAATTTAAGATGTATGTTGCTTCATATAGTATGTTGATATAGAAGATTTTATTGTCTCTGCTATGAAGTATTATACTGCTAGCATTCCATTTAATAAAAAGCATGATGAATATCCTGAAAAAGATGTCATCAGAAATAATTTAGACAATGATGAAGTGGCAAGAAGAACCGATCAGATTAATAAGTTATTTGCAATGGAAAAATAATTGAAGAGAAAAGGAATGAAATTTGGAGGATTTTTCCCCATAGTGCCTTATCTCCAAATATTGGAGAAGATGATGGCCCACTTTAATACATTGATGAAATCTCTTGAGGACCAAATTGATGAGAAGGAGAGAGGGAAAGAAGTGCACTTTGAATCAGACTTTGATGATGATAGTGATGGTGTCTTCTCAGTACATAGTATCCTTAATATGGAACAACTAGTGCTTGAAGAGTATGAGGCTGGTGAAAATGTAATTTTTTATTTAACTAAGCTACATAGTTCGGAAGATACAAATGAGCCTCCATCAAAAAGGCAAAAGTTGCTAGTTGGAGAGCCTTCTCAATTTAGCACTATAGAGAAGAAAAAGGACAGAGTGGGGGCACTCTTCACTGGAATAGGTGTCCATGACCACCAATTGAGAAAGAAAATAAGAGAAGAAAAGAGAAAGAAGAAATTGGTGGAAGAAAATGAGGAATTGCCCTTGGCTCTTTGCCAAGATGAAAGGATGTTGGAACAAGATGCATTCTTGAAAGATGAAAATTTGATCAAGTCAAATGAATTCAATAATTTCTTGGTATGGCATAAGAAACAACAGGTTGCCTCAAGTGTCTAGATTATAGAAGAAGGTCAAGTGTCTGATGAGGCTGTCCAAGAACTGAGACAATATGACCCTGAATCTGAGACCATTACCCGAGAGGAAGCTATGCAATTGGTTAAAACTAGCAATATGTTACTTGTACCTGGGTGGGACTTATACTCAGCCTTCATCATAGATCAAATAAGAAGGTAGGATGACATAACATTGTCTTCAGAGACATAAGTGGGAGAAATTATTAAAGGATTTGGGTATAGCCCAAAAAATCAAGCATTGGCTATGTGGAGCCTATATCCCAAAGACCAAAAGCCTTCAATTTTGAATATCAAAGAATAGATGGATGGTGATAAGGTTGTGTGGTCCATCCACAACATAGGAGACCTATAAATATCTTAATTGCTCACTCATTTTGCAAGGCAAAATGAGGATAAAACCAAGCAATTATCAGAGAGATATGGTACCCTTTGGAATGATTACAATGCACTTGTGAAGGACATGGATGTACACATAATGAAATAAAAGGCATTAGAAAAATGTATAGAAGACTTACAACAACAAATCATAAATATGCCCGTGGTCACCCCTACACCACCAGAATAGCCTTCATTGCCAGAGATTAAAGATATGAATGAAGAAGAGGATGTTAAAAATATTGAAAAAATGAAATTAGAGAAGAATGAGGCTATCTTACAAGCCCTATTGAATATTTTGTAGCACAGGGTTAATGTGCTAAAAGATAAGGTAGATATAGTTTTTACTACTTACAGTAAATTTCCTGAATTGTAGGTAGAAGTGAATATTTTTTTTACAATCTTAAATTCTTATCATACTACCTGGTCAGTAGGGGCATCACTTTTTGAAAGATTGGTAGTTGTGTGATCTTTAAGAGTAGATATCCTAGAGATTGTCTTATAGGTGGGTGAAGAGATCACTCAAGTTAAGGCCATTTTGTGATTGTTCAAAGGAAAAGAAAATCAGATTGAGGCCAAGATAGTTATGTTCAGCTCAAATTTCAATAGGTTTATTCCCCCAATAAAAGGTGAAGATGGTGTAATCAAGAATTTGGATGAGTGGAGATTATATTTTGATCTCCTATTGCTTAAGAAAGAGGCATTTATTGATGAGAAAAATGAATCAGATATTGAAAGGTTTAATGCTACTCTAGATGAAGCCATTAAGACTGAGATGGCATTCACCAAATTCATCATAGATGTCAAGTTGATGATAGATGCCTGGTGGGAAAGACAAAAATCCCAATTGCAGCATATCTAGAATTTTAAATGGTTGATAGAGGAGGAGGTGACTGCATGGGATGAGCTCACAAAGCCCAAGAATATAAAATCCATTGCAGTTGACTTTGATCTTGGATGATGAATAAGGAGGACACCTGGAGACTTGACACCCAACCTTAGAGCACAAGGATGATAAGCTATCTATTAAATAATGGTGTAAGTTAGTCAGAATGGCAGTCACCATATCTTTCAATAACTCAAAGAAGCTATCTTTGAATGAGTAAGGAGCATAACAGTCCAAAAAAGTTTTGTCTCTTCACCACTTGAAGGCCTTTCATGTATTTTGTCTTTCATTCTTTTTAGGTTTAGGGCTCCAACCATCTGAAGCTTGTTGCATTGTCATTGATAAGTGAATTCCAAGATGGTTGAGCTATATATACGAGTTGTAACCTCATTTTGAAGCCCTTGGCTAAAAGATAGTAGAAAAATTGAATATAATTGCTATAGAGAAGACTCCTAAATTTTGTGTCTAATTTTCAGAGCATGAGATTTTATATGTAATTAACAGGTCTATTTTAATACAAATACATTGCAATTTTTGTCTTCTATTATTGTTGTCTCTTTACTTTTATGTTTTACTCTTGTATGTTTTACTTGCAAGGCATCTAAAATATACCAGTTGTCAAGAAAATTCTTTAATTGATTATGAGTTTCTTTCAAGTAGAGAATTAAAATCCTTGGTATCAATTTCAGAGAGTAAACATATTTGAAGAGGTTTTGATGGTAGTAATATTAGATTGACAAAATAGTTTGTAAGGCATTCTATTCAGATTGCAGATAGTTTGTAAGGCATCCTTTTGTATTTATTTTAAGATAGCCTTGTGGATTTGCATTTAGACTCTTTTTGCCCATTGGATTAGGCACTGTTTTAGTATTTGTTCTTGCAATTTATCTTTCATAGTCATTCAAACACTAAAACTTATTTCATTACCAATATTTTTTACTTTTAAGAGTTTCCTATATGTTTCGAAAGAACTATATCTAGGTGGTATAGTTCATATTGGTGATTCCTTCAAAGAGAGAATTAAAAGGTTATCCTTCCTTGAGTTGAACTCAGAAAAAGAAGAAGGATGAATGTTTGTATACCACTAGTGTATGCTTTTATATTCATAGTTACTTTTGTTGTGCTCTTTAATGGGATGTTCTCTACTATTTACAAAGTAATCTTTCATTAAGCATAAATAGAATAATAGTGAAGAAATCAATCCACCATTGATTTTTACTTAAAATATAGTAAACTATCCAAGGAAATGCCCATCTGAGTCTTGTGGAGCTTGAAGAAGAAGGAGGATCTTATCCAATCCTCATCAATTAGAATTTTTCTTGTAAACTTGAGAGTTCATGAAACCGAGAATCAAGTCTACATGTTTACCAAGTTTGATCCCACAAGAAAAATCTCTAACAAGATGAACATCAAAAAATTGTTGAAAGAAGGTTAGTGTGTGTCCTCGATTTCCCGCAAAACTTTAATGTTGAATGGATCAAAATTATATTAAGAAGAGTTCAGGATATGAAGATATGGCTGGAGAATGGGCTAGATAAGATTACTAAGGATATGATACACCAAGTCATCGGTTACCCTAGTGTAACAGGGAAGAAAACAATGACATTCCAAAGTAAAGAAATTATACAAACAAACACTCAGGCAGTTTGGAATAAAAGAGGGATGAGTATATCCATAATCATTGATCTAGAAATAGATTTTCTAGTAAGAGTGATTGCTCACAAATTATACCAATCTAGCAGGCTAGACCATGTTCCCTGTATTGTAGTTGATCAAGCATGGAAGATGGTGAAGAAAGATCACACTTATGATCTTGTCGACCTGCAATTGACCCATCTTGCCAACAACCTTACTTCAATCAGAAAAGCCAAGAATTCAATGTGTAAGTTTGGTTGTCTACTAAATTTTTTATTCTTCTATGTTCAAAATAGTTTCCCTACCATTGGATATGTTGTATGGAATAAGGACCGACTAGTCACCCAGGAGATAAATACATTTGTTGATTAGTTAGGAGAGAATTTTTAAAGTGTTATGGATAGTTATTTTGTAGAATTCAAAAAGAAAATGAGAATGAGGAGTAGGATCCCTATATTACTAGTAGAGAAAAACTACAATGACATATGTTTCCTGGTGGATACCGACTATTCATATGCTCAAAATGTTATACTAAGAGTATCACATCTTAGGCCCTTGCCTTATGCGGTTAATGTAGATGAGGCAACAGTAGCCATAACTGCCTTACTAGTTGAGAAAAATGATAAGAAGGCTAAACCTTTTGGGACTTATGAAGAAGCTAAGTCTAAGACAACTATAGGGTTGAAGTTGAAAACCATGGAGAGAAAGCAGAAGAAACTAGTTAAGAACCTATAAAATATGCTAGGAGAAGGATAAGAGGAAAATGCACCTCTTAAACTAACACAAGGGATAGGAGAAGATAAGACTAGTGATTCTAAAGGAAGTGATGAGGAGGAGAATAAAATTCCAAACAAGGGAAAGAAGGCATTAGTTTTTGAGCCTAGCAAGAGGAAATTGCAGAAACAAAAGCCCACTCCTCTTGTAGTACTTAGACCAAGAACCAGGGAAGCTTCTACTATCACAACTATCGAGCCACATAAAAAGACACCAACATTAGGAAAAAGGAAACTAGTACAAAATAAGGTTGTGTTGAGTAATCTCAGGAAGAAACTGGGAAGGAAGTTAGTCTTGGAGAAAGATGGTGATGATGAAGAGACAAATACTGATGAAGATACAAAGGTGAAAGTATCATCACAAAGACATCAATTGACTATGGATGAAATATACAACAATATCAAAAGCACTATTGGATTAGTAGGATTCAAAAAAATTAAATTTGATAACCTAAACAGTGATGACAAAGAGAAATTTGAAGATGCAATGCTTGAAATGTTGTGTACATTCAAGATGACACCTTTACAAATGGGAAATCTCATCCCTGAAGAGATATATAAAATAATTGATTAGAAATGGTAGTATGCCATGATGACAAAAAAAATAGATAAGGGAGAGTACACTAGCACAGGTCATGCCAAATCTATCCCTATAGTACATAAACCAATATATGGAGCAGTATAGGAATAGGTTTGTACCCAAGCTCTAGGCCTATTCTATTTTACAACATGAGATTGAAGATGTTTTTCAGAAAAGTACAGGGTTGTGGAAAATCATTTTTGGACTGATAATTGAGAAGAGTCACAACCAGGTGAAGGAACATCCAGTAATGTGAAGGTAGACAATAAGGAAGACATTAATGAAGCTCAAAATTTAGAGGAAGAAGCAAGATAGAAGGAAGCAGTCAGTGAATCATAGGATGTGATCAAAATTGTCGATATCACTGAGGATACCCCAATAAAAAAAAATGTATTAACTGAGGAATAAATTAAGAGTCAAATACTTGACGAGGAAGCCTCAGATAAGTTTCTACTGAGCACCAATCTCATATTAATTTAGGTACATGAATATCTAAGGATTGAGAGTATATCAATTATGTAAATTACACCTATAAGATCTCATACAGTCACAGTTGAACCAGAAGTCTCACAGAGTACTAGTGCCAAGAAATAGGACAAGTAAACAATCACAACTCAGAATGCACCTATCGAGGAGGAAAAGAAAGAACAAGCAAAGGAGAGTCTCAAAGATCAAGAAGATAAGTCTACATTACTTATATCAAGTCCTCATGTGGAGGAAAAGAAGAAGACTGAAGAAGAGAAATCAAAGGAAAAACTAGAGCCTAAGGAACAAGAGGCCATAAAATATCTAATACAGTTGCTGAGTGGGAATACACCGAAGAAGAAATCACAGAAGAAAGGGGAGAAATCTACATGAACATAGGTTACACTTGATGAAGTTATACTAATTCCTAAGTGGGATGCTAATAACTCAACTTATCATAAAATTTAGATATTACAAGATCTTTTGAAGAAGCAGAAAAAGAAAGAAGAGTTAAGAAGAGAGCATCGAAAAAAACAAGTTTTGCATGAGATTAAATGTATATCTATAGAAGCTTTTCAAATGAATGATGTGAATGATTGATGGGGATAACTACCTCTCAAGAGCACTCTTTCTCTCCCTAAGACCTATTCTTTGGTCTTACTAGGGTATTACTCTCTACCCTACTCAAATATCACTCCTAGGATCCCTATCTCCTTATAGAACTCTCCACCAACTTCAAACTCTCCTCTATGCTTCTTAATCCAGCTATGCACTCATGGGCTCAATTTAGCCACTATGCTCCCAAACTACTCTTGGGACATGGAATAGGTTTCCTAACCATTCCTTATTTTTTTTCAATACATTTTGATCCACTTGAATGGATTCTTCCTTGGGTTTTCCATCACTTTCTTACTTTCCAAGTTTTTAGGCCTTGTAGCCTTTTTAGCCCAATTAGGCCTCCTAAAATCAGATTTTTTGTTATAACTCTCAACTTCTCAAAATAGACCCCCAATATCTTTAATGATTATCTATAAATAATTCCTAAGCTTAAATATTTCCTAATTTTTAGACCCCCAATGTGTCTGTAGATAGGTTTGTCACCAAACCCCTATTTTAAGGGTTTCTAGGACATGTGACTCTATTTGTCTTCTTGAATCTCAATAGGTTCTTTAATGGTCTCCTTTTCACTTCTCCTTACATTCAAATTACTATAACACATTCCCCTACACCTCTACACCTTTTATTGGTTCCCTCCAATCGATTTAGAAATCTCTGTTGCTACTAATTTGTTCAAACACCTAGCCAAAATGCTTTTGCACTCGCCTAGAGCTTGATGGAAAAGATATCTCTCCTAAAAACAATGACTCCAAAGACCATATTTAAAATATATAAAATTCCCCTACTTTATTCCAAGAGGCCATTGAATTTCAACCAGAGGAACTCTATTGGAGACAATATTTACAAGACTAGCTCTGAACCAGGCAGAGAACCAGTGAAAAGAAAAGAATTTACAAAATGCTAACTAGTCATGATCAATAACTAAAATAATGACACAAAAAGTAATTAAATTAAAAAAATTAAATCCTCAATGAATTATTTCATTCCTTTCAATCCATTCACTGACTGGATGAAGGCTTTGTTACCCAAAAATAGTCAAATCATGTGCTTCCCAAAACACAGTTTGTACAATGCTTCTTCCAACTATCAAATTAGGGTTTGTCTAACCTTATCTATCTTCTTCCCACATTTTTTGACCCTTATTTCAGGCTTATAATACCATTAAATCATTTTCCTAGTTTTTAGGAAATGTTGTCATGACAACTTTGCAAAGTTGAAAATTTGTCATGAGCAACTTTACATCTTTTTGACATCTTTTTGAAATCTTGACATTCCACTCTCCTACCTAGCTTATCTTGACCCTAAATCATTCCAATGGTCCTTAAAACACTTAAATTCATTAAAATATCAATGCTACTCAATTTTGGAGTCATAGCCAAACTTTGACCTGAGTTGACTTTTCTAGGACTTAGCACTAGACCTATTGAAACTAGACCACTTTCAAGACTCAAAGAACACCTATCTAAAAACACACATCACACCAAACTTGGGACTTTATCAATAGTCCTTATTACCTTGGTGGTTTTCTAGAACCAACTATAAGCCAAAATGAACTAGGATCTAAACAAGACCCTAAGGTACTCCTGCACCATTCTCCCCCTGCCACAAGGAAGTTAAGGACTTGGGGTGTTAAGAACTCTTGACTGATGCCATGTTTCTTGAAGTCACCCTCTAAAATCAAAGTAGCCTTTGATTATGGCTGGTGTCTCCATTTCACTAGGTGCTTCATGTATGTCTTGAGTCTATTCTTCTTCTTCACCCTTGAATCCAAAATCTTGTCAACCTATAGTCTGATCTAATCATATACCGTGAGTTCTTCCACATCCTTAATCACCTCAGTATTTTATTATTCATCATTCATCTCTTTTCCTTTGTATTTTATCAAGTCTTTCACATTTAAAATAGGATAAATGGACATCTCCTTGGGTAGTTCCACCTTGTAGGCATTTGGACCATATTTAGCCAACACTTTGCATGGCCCAATCCTTTTCATCTATAGCTTACTTGGTATGCCCTTCTATAGTCTATCCTTTTTCAAGAATACCATCACTAAATTACCTACCTCAAATTGTAGGTATCTTCTTCCTTCATCTCTCTTAGCTTTCAACTTCTGATTGGCCTCCATTAAGGTCTTCTTTACTTTCTCATATACCTGTCTCATTGACTGAGAAAAGTCATTAGCATGGCCACTAATTCCTTTATATCCCTTCAAGTCTCTAAGCTCAAGAACTCCTCTTAGATTTAATCCATACACCACTTCAAATGGACTCCTACCTGTAGTCCTATTAGTACTATCATTATATGAAAATTCTTCTTCAGAAATGACTTGTTCACATCCTTATCCATACTCCTTGGTCAAACATCTCAACAAGTTACCAAGTACCATGTTAATTACCTCTATCTGTCCATCTATTTGAGGATTATAGGTAGAGATATGAGATAATTTGGCTCCTAGCCTCCTCCAAAGGGTCTTCCACAAGTGTCCCATGAACATCACATCTCTGGCTGTAACTATGCTTATTGGTAACCCATGTATCCTTACTATCTCCTTGAAGAAAAGGTGGGAAATATAATTGCCATCATGTGTGGTTTTACAAGGGATAAAGTGGCTCATCTTACTAAACCTATCTACTACCATAAATAAACTATCCAAACTAGTTGGTGTCCTAGGAAATCCTACTATAAAATCCATGCTTATGCACTCCCAAGGTCTATCTAGGATGGGAAATGGTTGGTAAAGACCTGCATTTTATGATGTCCCCTTTGCCTTTTTTCACACTCTACATTGCTCAGCATACCTTCTTATATATTTTTTCATTTTAGGCCACCAATAGAATCTCTCCACTAAGTCTAGGATCTTTTTTAACCCAAAGTATCCACTCAAGCTACCATTTTGCTTCTCTTGGATGAGGTTCTCCCTCATGGAACCTCTTGGAACACATAACTACTTTCCCTTAAATATTAAACCATTTTTCAATGTATAGTCAGCATATTCACCATGAAAATGATTATCAAATTCACTGCATATCTTGCAGATCTCTGAGAAATCTGCATCTCCTTTGTAGAGTTCTTTGAACTCTTCAAATCCAATCCTTTGCAACCGTATATGTTGGACAGTGAGCAACCTCCTACTAAGAGCATCTTCAACCTTATTTTTAACCCTCTTTTTGTGCTTGATTGTAAAGTTATATGACTGTAGGAACTCCATCCATTTGATATGCCTCAAACTAAGTTTCTCCTCAGTATTGATGTATCTTAGTGCTTGGTTATCAGTGAAAACCCCAAACTCCTTAGGAAATAGGTAGTGCCTCCACTACTTAAGGGATTTTACTAAATCATATAGCTTTAAGTCATATGATGAATACCTAGACTTTGGCTCATTTAGCCTCTCACTAAAGAATGCCACCGACCTACCTTCTTGGCTTAGGACAACCCCCACTGCTATGTTTCTTGCATCACATTCCACTATGAATGGTTTGTCAAAACTTTTTTAAACCAATATTGGTTGGGTAGCTACTTCCTTCTTCAATCTCTCAAACCCCTCATTGGCTTCTTTGGTCAATACAAACTTTTTCTTAAGTCCTCCTTTGATGGTGTCAAGGACTGGTGCATAAAATTCACTAAACCTTCTAACAAACATCCTATAGAATTGGGCTAATCAATTGAAGCTTCTAACTTAAGTCCCTATCTTAGGAGTAGGCCAATTGAGAATGGCTTCAACCTTACTCTTATCCATCTTCAAGTCACCTTGAGATGCTACAAATCCTAGGTAGACCAGTTCTTGTTTCATAAAATCACTTTTTTCAAAGTTTATGGTGAGCTTCTGCTCTTGAAGTTTCCTCAATACAAGCTCTAGGTGTTTCATGTGGTCTTCTTCTTTCTTAAAAAAGACTAAGATTTGATCTAGATACACCACTAAAAACACTCCTATATAGTCCTTTAATACCTTATTCATAACCCTCATGAAGGTGCTAGGTGCATTTGTGAGGCCAAATGGAATTACTATCCACTCATAGAGACCTTCTATGATTTTGAAGGCATATTTCCACTCATCCCCCTCTTTCATCCTGATTTGACATACCCACTCTTTAGGTCTATCTTGGAGTAGAATTTAGCACCTCCTAGATAATCCATTATGTCTTCTATCCTAGGGATAGGGAACCTATACCTAATAGTGATTTGATTGATTTCTCTTGAGTCAATGCACATCCTCCATGTGCCTCCCTTCTTGGGTGGTAGAAAAACTAGTATAGCACAAGGGCTTATTCTCTTCCTTATCAAAATAACACAAGGGAGGATGTAGAGAGGGGCCAAAGGCTCACCCTAACTAGGTCCACCTTGTTGAGATCACACACAGAAGTAACAAACACAATAGTGAGAGAGAGAATACAGATACTTTCATATATTATCTTCAAATTGATTCATAGATGCTAGGTTGTAAGGCCTTCCAGGTTTAGGCTAGATATTACAATCAAGTATAGAAGTCCTCCAACATGTGAGGATCTCTAACAATCCCTAATTTTATATCTTCTATCTTCTATCCAAAAAATGACTCCTAAACTCTAACCAAACAAGTACATTTATACAAGAGGCTACCGAAACAAGTGAGCCTTCAGATCCATAATCAATAGAAAGAATGACTAGATCGAGGTCCACATTATTCTCAATGATGGATACTAGCATTAAATCCATGACCAAAATTAATTACAAGAGTCAGCCTCAAAAGAACTCCAAAATAAACAACTCGGTAAGGAAGGAAACTGAGCATTAGACAAGCATCACCAAGTGCTAGGGAAATAACCAAGTGCCAGAGAGATAACCAACCAACACCAGCAAACAAAGGAAACCAAGAAACATTAAACCAACTCATTCAATGAAGGAACCAAACAGCAAAGAAAACTTCAAACATATTTTTGGTGACACAAGATTACCAAGGACCCGAGATGCTCTTGCATCAGACACCTAGTGTTATTTGAAATGATTCTCTGAATCATGAAGTAGGTATGATCTGAGATGGATCCAACTCAGATTGTGAAATCTATTAACTATCTTCAATCAGTCTATTCTTCCACTTTACCAGATATTCCATATTTTCCTCTTGTACTTCTACCAATTCTTTATTCCAATATATGCTCAACTTCTTTTGTCTACTTCTTAGGATAATCCATCAGTACTATCATTTCTTCACCAGGTTCATGATACTCATAAAAGTCAGCAATGTTGAAAATATGTGATATGTCCATGTCATCAAGTAACTCAATTGCATATGCATTTCCAATGTCAAATTTCCTTACAATCTTTCAAGGTCCAAACTTCTTCATTTTCAGCTTCCCATATGTTCCAACAGGAAATCTGTCTTTCTTCAAATGAACCATCACTTCATCACCAACATCAAAAGTCTTATGTCTTCTTCATCTATTAGCTCTATCTTTGTATTTCTGATTACTTACTTCTAGCTTATGTTTCACATCTTCATGAAATGTCTTCATGTACTCAGCAAACTTCACTCCTTCAGCACTTCTCTTTCTTTCATCAACAATATCCCTCAAATCTGATATACTTCTTAGTTGAATGCCATTTACAATCTCAAAGGGTGTTTTTCCAATACTCCTATTCACTGAATTATTGTATGCAAACTCTTCTTGTGCCAACATAGAATCCCAATTACTTGGTGTGTCTCCATCTAAACATCTCAAAAGATTTCCCAAACTTCTATTCACAAATTTTGTTTGTACATTGGTTTGTGGGTGAAATGTAGAACTATATTTCAACTCAGTGCCAAATTTTCTCCAAAGGGTCTTCCAAAAGTATCCAACAAACTTACTGTCTCAGTCAGAGATAATACTCCTCAGTAATCCATGCAATCTGAAAATTTCCTTAAAGAAAAGATCTACTATATATACTACATCTGATGTCTTTCTACAAGGTATTAAATCTACCATTTTAGAAAATCTATCCACAATAACAAATATAGAATCATTACCTCTTACTATCTTTGGTAAACCAAGAACAAAATCCATACTGATGTCAATCTAAGGTTTCTTAGGAACAACAATCAGTGTATACAATCTAGTATTTTGACTTACTCCTTTTGCAACTTCACAAACTCCACAACTTCTCACAAATTTCTAAACATATTTATACAACTATGGCCAAAAGTATTTCTCCTTAAGAAAATTCAATGTTTTATCAACACTAAAATGTCCAGCCAAACCACTACTATGTTTCTCTTTTATCAAATTAGTTCTCATTGCTCCTCTCAATATACACAATTGAATACCTTTAAACAGCATACCTTCTTGAATAAAATATTATTCCCATTTAGTACTCTGTTGATCTTGAATAGATGCTCTGCACTTTCTCCATGACTGAGAAAAATTAGGATCAAATTCATAATAATCTCTCATATCATCAAATTTAAGAACTTCAATTTTTATCTCAATCATCAAATATCTCCTTTTACTCAATGTATCAACAACTCGGTTAGTGACTCCACTCTTATGCTTTATCACAAATGTATAACTCTACAAATATTCAACCCATTTCATATGTCTCTAATTCAACTTATTATAACTACCCAAATACTGTAAAGCCTTATGATTGGTATACAACACAAATTCACTCAATATCAAATAATGTCTCCATTTCTTCAGTGCTTGAACAATAGTATACAATTCTTGATCATACACAGAATATTTCCTTTTTGCATCATTCAACTTTTCACTAAAGAAAGCAACAGGTTTACCTTCTTGACTCAACACAACTCCAATTTCACTTCCACTTGCTTCACATTCCACTTGAAATACCTTATTGAAATCAGGAAATGCCAAAATAGGCAATTCAACAACCTTTTTCTTAAGAGTCTCAAAACATTTATCAGCTTCATGTGTCCACTTGAATTCTATTTTATCTCCTATCATAGTCTTAGTCATAGCATTACAAATTGAGCTGAAGTTCCTAATGAACTTTTGGTAAAAACTTGCCAAGCTATGAAATTATCTTACCTCACTAGCATTCTCAAGTGTAGGCCAATTCAAAATACCTTCAACCTTTTTAGGATCCATTTTCAAATCATCAGCGAAAATTACAAATCCCAAATACATAATCTCCTCTTCCATGAATGAACACTTTTTCAGATTTATCAACAACTTTTCTTCTTTCAACCTCTACAATAGTTGCTTAACATGCAACAAATGTTCTTCTCTGGTCTTACTAAATATCAAAATATCATCAAGATAGACAACCATAAAATTACCCAATAATTTCTTCAAAACTTCATTCATCAATCTCATAAAAGTACTCGGTGCATTAGTTAAACCAAAAGGCATAACCAACCACTCATACAAACCTTATTTTGTCTTGAAAGTAGTCTTCCACTCATCACCTTCTATGTATCTGATCTGACGATACCCACTTTTCAAATTAATTTTGGTAAAATACTTTGCTCCAGTCAAACTATCCATTATGTCATCCATTCTTGGTATAGGAAACCTATATTTCACTATTATCTTGTTGATTGCTCTAGAATCAGTATACATTTTCCATTCTCCATTCTTCTTAGGTGCCAATACAATAGGTACTACACAATTACTCAAAATCTCTCTAATCAAACCTTTCTACAACAATTCTTGAATCTGTCAGTTTAATTCTTGATTCTTGATAGGTGTCAACTAATGAGGTTCCTTATTAGGTAAACTAGCTCCATGGATTAGATCCATGTAATGATCAATGCTTCTCTTTGGTGGCAAACCATCAGGTACATTATTAGAAATTATTTCACTATACTCGGTGAACAACTTATCAATCTCCTTAGGGACACTATCCTCTATTTTCTTACTCGATTTGTTAGGAATCACAACAAAACATACATCATCCTTTTTCAAATCCTTAACAAACTTTCTTCCATCCATCAACAAAAACTTTCACAGATGTGCAAATATTACTAATAGGTTCTTCAATCAAAGGTAACAATATTTGTCTTCTCCCATCAGCCAAAATAGTGTGTTTATGCAATCTCCCATCATATATATAATGTATATCATACTACTAAGGTTTACCCAACAAAATATGACAACAATCCATAGGCATCATATCACATAACACCTTATCATAGTATTTTCCAATTTTCAAATTCACATAGAATTGTTCAGTTACCAATGGTGTATGCTCATCTTTGATCCATTAAATCTATTAGGGCTTTAGATGTTCCAACCTTTTCAACTGCAACTTTATGACCATTTCCTCAAATTCTAGATTCTTAGAGCTACCACTGTCAATGATTACCTTCTAAACTTTGTCAGAAACTCTACATCTAGTCTTGAACAAACTTTTCCTTACCTGATCTTCCTTATTACTTTCACTCCAAAGTGCTCTCCTTACCATTAAGTTATTCTCCTTCTCAGGTTCATTTGGTGATTCTTCTTGCACCAAATCATTTCTACTGCTATCAACCTTCTTACTTGTATGTGTACATTCAAATGATCTATTTCCTTCTTCTCCATAATTGTAACAAGTTCCTTGAAAACTACCTCTATTATAACCACCTCAGTAGTTACTACCTTTGCCTCTAGATGAACTTTCACCTTTACACTTAGTCTTACCTTTATCTAGATTTATCTTTTCAGGTTCAAATCTACTATTTTCACCATGAGATCTAGCTCTTCCTCTAGGGAATTTACCACCTCTACCTCTTTGTCTTTTCTCATGTCTCTTGTTCAATTTCTCCTCAGCTTTCAATGCAAATTGATAAGCCTCTTCAATGTTCTCCAATTTGACCAAATTGATTTCTTCTTGGATGGAAACTCTCAAACCATTTAGATGTCTAGCAATTATTTCCACATCATTTTCATCATGTCCAGATCTGATATCTAATCTATAGAATTCCTCAATATATTCCTTTACTGAGCTATCTTTCTGCCTCAAACTTTACATTCACCTAGCTAGGTTAATCTGATAATCACAAGGTAAGAATTTTCCTTTCAATTTATTCACCATTTTATTCCATACATTGATTTTGTCTTTGCCTTTCCTCTTTCTGTCCAATTGTAGATGTTCCCACCACAAGGATGCATGTCATTTCAACTTTGTGCTTGCAATTTTCACTTTATTGTCTTCAGGTACATTTTCATACTCAAAGTACTTTTCCATATCAATGATCCAGTCCACCAATTCATCAAAATCCAATTTTCCACCATACTCAGGAGGATTAAAGTGTGGTGTAGACTTTAGATTTGTCAAAGGCTTCAAAAATATTTCCTCACCTTGATCCATCATAGTTGCAGGTTCTGCATCAACTTGTTCTACCTCAACTTCATCATCACTAACATCTTCAAGATGTCTTCCTCTCCTTTTGGTTTTTCCAACAGCTTCCAACCTAGCAGCAAGTTGTCTCAACATGTCTGCCAATCTAGGATTTGTATCTCACCTCCCATAGACCATCTTGAAACCCTCTGCAATTGCAAACCAGATTGCAATCTACTACCCCACAACAAATCAACTAGGGTTTAACAAGAAGGAACCCTCAAACATAGATTCGCAAACCTAGATCCAAATATAACCTCACTCTGATACCACTTGATGCAAGGGAGGATGTAGAGAGGGGCCAAAGGCTCATCCTAACGAGATCCACCTTGCTAAGATCACACACAGAAGAAACAAACATAATAGTGAAAGAGAGAGAATGTAGATACTTTCATATATTATCTTCAAATTGATTCATACATGTCGGGTTGTAAGGCCTATTAGTACTCAAAATTGCAAATGATCAAAACTTAATTAGAAAGCTCTGATTTATAACTCTGGTAGTCCCAATAGATGCATCAGCAATAATCAATACTAAGGTATTAAGGATTTACAATCCTTCTTCTCTTTGAGCTTAAAGCTTTAGGTGGGTATTACCTCATAAGATTAAATTCTTCAAATATCACAATTATAACCTGTATGCTTGATATAGATCTAATCATACAACTCATCTTTATTTTTTACACTTTCTCATCCTGATGATGGATCATGGACTGTGATCCAAAATGTTGATGCTTAAAAATATACACAATCAAATCCACAAGCACACACTGACATCTAAATGGATTGTGGAAACCTGATACTTTTAATTTAAAGTAAGTCATTTTAATTTGATTGATGATGAAAAATATTGTGAAATAAGTATAGACCAGTGCCTAATCCTAGAGCATTAGAGTCAATGAATGCACATCTACAAAAAATATATCAAGTCAAACACACCCAAACCCCAAATAAAATGCCTTACAAATTATCCTTCTATACATAAATCATATCATCTAATTCATAGATGAATACTAAAATCTCAGATACCTCACTCAAGATTTATCCCTCCCTTGAAAGGAACTCAAGCTTCAACCCCACTATCTCCTTGTAGAAAGATGCATCTAAAATGCCTTGCAAATTTAAATACATAGAGAAATCAAAAAACATACATGAAGACAATAAGAAATATACATGGAAACTCAACATATTTTATTGATAAATTTTCTGTGTCAATACATTTAGAAAAACTAGATTCCTGAGAATCAAAGACTAAATCTATATGCTCCTATGACAATAAGTTTCTCACCACCCCTTGGTGTGAGTTAGAAAACACTATATATAGAGAGACCACCTTGGGATCCTTGAGAAAAGGATGCAACAAGCTATGGGTGGATCTGATAGTGACTTTCACTAAAATACAAAAGAGTTAAAGCATGTAATAGAAAGGAGGGAAAGCAATGCCAAAAGTTGTTTCTTCTTAAGTTGAACCTCCACTTGAGCTACACCTTTGTCTGCAGGTATTCAGATGCAGCTGCTAAATTTTTTTGTGTGAATGATGACCATCTAACCAACTAACTTACATCATCCTCTATATGATCAGTTGTTCTCCCTATGCTCATAGGTCAGGTACATTTCTAGAGCTCATTCATCATCTAAGTCATCAAGGTCATCAGTTGCAGACTTACTCATTTTTGGTTTTGTCATGTTGTCCCTTGTAGTAACCTATTCCTCTATTGGCCATGGGAACTGTTGAATGCTTTTAAGTTGCTTCTTTTGTCTGTCCCATCTTGCATCAGCAATTTGCCTTATAGATATGATGAACTTGCTAAATTCCATATCTGCCTTGATAGCTTCATCTAGAACTATGTTGAAGTAATGTAAATCGACCTCATTGTTATATTTGAGGAAAGCCTCTTTCTTAGGCAATAAGAGATCAAAATTTGACCTCCATGTATCCAAATTCTTTACTTCTCCTTCCTCTATTCTGATCTGAGGAATGAACCTATTGAAACCAAGTCCAAACATTGCCATATTTGTCTCAACTTGATTTACCTTACCCTTGAAGAAAGATGAGACAACACTAATCTTTGCAATCTCAACTCCCACTTGCAAAACTATTTCTGGGATGCCATTCCTCAAGGAATTCACTGTTGCTAGTCTTTCAAACAATGATTCCCTTATTGACCAAGTTGAGTGAAAATAACTTAAAATAGAAAAAAAATTGTTCACCTCACTTTGTAAACTAGGAAACTTATTGTATGTAGTATAGACTACCTCTTCCTTATCCTTAAAAACTCCTATCCTATGTTGAAAAAATTTCCACAAGGATTGCACTACAAGCTCAGTCTTTTCCTTGTTCACTTTCTCTTCTATAGCAGCAACCTCTTCTTTAGTTACACCTTGAATCTTTGGTAGTGCAAGTTGCTCTGGTGGTGTGGGGGCTACTGTAGGCATGTTGATGATTTATAGTTACAAGTCCTCTACGATTTATCTAACTCTCTTTCCTTTATGATCTGTATCTCTCTATCCCTCACTAATGCACTATAATCCTTAAAAAGACTATGGTTCCTCTCTGATAGTTCTTGGTTTTGTCTTCATTTAACCTAGAAAAGTGAGTTAGCACCTATGAGATCTCAAGCTCTCTAGTATTGTGCATTGACCATACCATCTTATCACCATCCATCTTTTCTTGGATGTTCAACAGGGAAGGCTTTTGATCTTTTGGGTAAAGGCTCCACATAGCCAATGCCTTATTCTTGGGGCTATATCCAAACCCTCTAATCAAATCTCCCACCTGGGTCTCTGAAGTTAGATTTATATTCTCCTATTTTTTGATTTGGTCAATAATAAAAGCTGAGGTGAAATCCCACCCAGGTACAAGAAAAATATTGTTGGCCTTTACCAACTACCTAGCTTATTTTGGGGTAATAGTTTCTAATTCAGGATCATAATCCTTTAGAATCTACAAGGCTTCATCTTGTATTTGGCCATCTTCCTTTATCTGAACACTAGAAGCCACTTGTTTTTTCTTGAGCCATAAAAGGAAGTCCTTGAATTCATTTGACTCGATAAAATTGTCATCCTTCAAGAAGGCATCCTACTGAAGCATTATCTCATCTTGACCTAAGGCCAGGGGTAACTCAACTTCTTCTATTACCATTATATGTTTTCTCTTTTATTCTCTAATCTTTTTCCTGAATTGATGATCATATGCTCTATCTCTTGGAAATAGAGCTTTCACTCGGTCTCCCTTCTTCTCAGGGACCCTTTCTCATGAAAACTCTCCTATTTACAATTTATTCTTTTTATGAGGAGGCTCATTAGTGTCTTGAGAGCAAGGAAGCTCTGTCAAATCCATTATTGCATTTTCTTCTCCTTCTTGGTCAGTAGGAGGTAGTTGTTCCATGGCAGGAGGGGTATAAATTGGGTAGCCTCCATCACTATCCTCATAGTCTGATTTAGAGTGTTTCTCCTTTTCCCTTTCCTTGTCATCTATTTGGTCCTCAATAGAGTTGACCAATGTTTGGTAATTATCCATCATCATCTCTAGCCTTTTTAGATAGGGTACTGTAGGGTAGAAACCTCCAAAGGGAATTCCCTTTGCTTTCAACTATTTTTCAAATTTCAACCATTCATTAAAATTTTCTGCTCTCCTTTCTATCACATCCTCCTCAATGATGTTTCTGATGACATCTTCCTCAAGATACTCCTCATGTCTATTATTTATTGGAATGGAAGGAGTGTAATATTTCCTATCCATTATAATGAAACCCTCTGTATCAACATACCTGGGTACACCAACATTCATTTTGTACTGACCCAACCAATCATTCAATTTACTGAATGCATCATTCCCAATGATGAAGTTGCATACTCTGAAATGCCTTCAATTAAATGTTCCCTTCCTATGGGGGGCCAAGTGTTCTTTATCAGTCAGCATGAGCTGCAAAATAATTTCTAAGAAAGAAATACTCGAAGGAATAAAAAATGGTAGAACATGGGGTGGCTGGGTGCATCCATAAACTCTTATTATGGTGTAAGTTCTCTCATAATAGAATTCTCCCTAGTTATGATCCTTAGGCCATTTATCAACAAATTGTTGAGGCCTCAAAATTTTTAGGGCCTTAACTAGTAACCTAGAAATATTTAACCCTAGGCTGAGCAAGATAGGTCGCACCATCTTATTTTGAAAAGCACATACATCATAATTAGGGCAAGTAGGGCTCCAGGCTCCTATCCAAAATTGTACAAGATTTGGTTGACCCTTCCACATCATATGAGGCTGTAGGTTATCGAAATTCATAATGTTGTAATTATAGAACAGAATGAGGTGCATTAATAATGAGTAATGCAAAAACCTAGGTGAATCCTCTCTCTTCCTTATTGCCTACATTCTCTCATGCATTTTTTTAATGGCATACCCAATGTCTTCATATACTTGGATTGTGTGTGTTTGTTGTGAGTCTAACACCATCATTAGGAGGTTAGATGTAATCCTATCTAATCTACCATCTACTCCTATCACTCTACATAAACCATATGCAATATATTTCACATAGAAAGATAAGTATTTGTAAAAGTAAGGGGTTGACCCATCCATTGGTGCAATGTAGTTTCTATTACCTCGGTGAACATGGTTTTGAATCTCCTTTCACACAAGTACAGTTTCTCGAGTATACCTATTGGCCTGGGCTTGTAAATTAATCTCTATGGCCATGGGAATGTTGATACCAAAAGCCATCATAAATGAATTTCTATAAAATGTGACCAGAGCTGAGCCATCCTCTTTCCTAATTATCTTTGACAAGGGGTCATATTTGTCAGCTAGAGCAATGAGTAGGTCTACATCTATGAAAACATAAAGTACTATTAATCTAGCTAACCCAGAGGTTCAAGAGTTTGACACAGGTACTGGATTATTAGCATTCTTGTAGAAATACCTAAAAAGGCACATCCCCAACACATCCCCAGTCTTTTCATCTCTACAATAAGATAAATCATCAGCAAAGATTTCACCACTAACCTTTTTATTTTGCGATGACCCAGGTAACAGAGTGAGAAACTCATTTGAGAGGCTTTCTTTCTATTTTTCCATGGCTCCATTGCTTGTGGAAGCTCCGCTAGTTGAAGGCTGACTCATTTTGACTATAAGTAGTGAATTCTTCCACAAATTCTGAAACTATGAATTCTATGAACTGCTTAATCACTGAAGGACTCACAAATTCTCATAATTCTTTAGCTCTGGCTCTCTCGAATACTTGGTAATTTGAAAGAGTGGCAATGAGTTGTATTTATTTTGGAGAATTAAATGCAATTTCCCTTTTGAGACTTCAAACTCTATAATTCATGTCAAATCCTCCATTACTTGGCATGCCCTAAACTTCAATTCACTAGCTGTGAGATGAGACAACGACATGTAATCAAATTAAATTTTTGGTGACCTAGCGACTACAAATCCAATCACATTTGCTGAAAGATTTGGCACTTTTTCATATTCTTCAAAGATTAAGTGACCAAATAGAAATCTCTAAGTCACTAGATGACTTTACCTTTTATGTTTTCTTCTTGAGATTCAGCAACTATCATAGCTTAAGTCCCTTTTCTTTTAGTTTTCTGCATCCAAAGACTCGGTGACTATAGTCCATATCACAGTTATTGTAATGTTCATTACTTATCAAACTTATCTTGAGACCTGGTGAGTATAGGTGTTCCTAAGTCTCATTTCCTTATTTCCTTATTTAGACATTTAGCAACTACATAGTGAGTCTCCTAATTGCTAGAACTTGTTGACTTTTCAAACTTCTTATGGAGATTACCCAATTTTACCCATCTGGAGACCTAGTGAATACAAGAGAAGTCTCTTTATCATAGAATATTTGTTTAGTTTCTTATTTCCTCATGTGATTACATGACAGCTATAGGATCTCAATCTGATGATATTCGCTTAGTCTCAAAACCTTTTTGATGACATCACTTTTATATAGCAACTATGAGACAACCGTAGATTTAAGTCATAAAGAACAAAATCAATGGTAGTCACGTAATATCTACATTTTCTTTCTATCTTTGACTTTCTCCGGAGACCTAGAGAGTGAAATTATTTGGAGACCTGGTGACTATAGGAAAAAATCTTTGATTTATTTCTTTCGGAGATCAAGCCACTATAGTCTATCTCATAGTCACTGAGAAATTATTAATTCTCTATTTCATTCTTTCACCAATCAAGAGGGAACATGTCATCAAATCCAAAAAATGGATTTATATTCATTTTTCATTGTTTGACCTTAGTTGGCACTTAACCTTTAGTCATCTTGAGATCATGTGACTCAGGTCATTTTCAAATCATTGGATGCTTTTCTTAACCTGAGTTTACTTCAGAGACTGGGAGACAAAGCACTTCTCGTAGTCACTACAACTTTTCTTAACTCATGGTTCAATTGGGAGATAACACAACCACTGTCCGATTACAACTATATCAATGAATTAGATTTACTCTTTGAAAACCTTCATCTTAACCCATCATCTTCTAACGATTACATGATTGAAGACATCTCACAATCTCTTCATATTTCTCTTTACCCTACTTACATCTCGAGACTACATGAAACCCTTTATTCACCAAGTCACTAGATAACCCTTTAACTTTGGTTATACTATGAGATATAATGTTGATCATTGATCCTCCTTCTATCTTACAATTATTGCCAAGTCGCTGAAGAGATTGTGACTTAACCATTACATTGTGAGACTAGGAGATAACCGTGTCGCTAGATCGCTAAAATTTTAAAACCTAACCACTGGGATTCTAAGATTACACGACTACCATAATCATTGGGTTGTTGGATTTAAACACTAACTGCCAGAGCACTGGGAGACCTGGCGACTGAGAAGAACATAACTACCATTTTTCATTTAGAGACTTGGCGACTGAAAAGAAGTCTCATAATCACTAGAACTATTATCATTTCATCATTTCATTAAGAGATAACTTGACTGCAGGCCTTTTGGAGATGAAGATTTAGCGACTATAGTGCATCTTTAAAATATTTGCTAGTAGCACTCGCTAGATCTCACAAAGATCACTTAGAGACTTGGTGACTGAAATCACCTACTGAGTTTCATGAAGAGAAGGAATATTCCACATACTTAAGGAGATTGTGCGACAAAGGCTTTTCTAAATTGCCAGACTAAAAGGAATATGTTGAAAGCTTTCAGAGACTAGGCAACTAAGCGGTAATTATAAAGTACACATGCTTAAAGGTTGACTTAAGTTATTTAAAAAAGTAACATTAAAATAGAACCCGGTTAGGTTTTTCTAGAGTTTTGGGAATTTTATCAGTGTTTTTGACCTAGCACCTAGGGTTTTTACCACTAGGGACACATTTTCAACATCTTGGACATAGGATTTGTAGGAAAAATAGCACAAGAGCTGGAAAAATTGTCAAAGAAATAAGAAAATGCACAAACCCTTGAAAACTTTAAAAATACTACCAACAAGGCCTTCCCAGTTTAGGCCAGATATTGCAATCAAGTACATAAGTCCTCCAACATGTGAGGATCTTCCAATAATCTCTAAGTTTCTATCTTCTATCTTCTATCCAAAAACTAACTCCTAAACTCTAATCAAATAACTACATTTATACAAGAGGCTACCGAAACAAGTCAGCCTTTAGATCTACAATCAATGGAAAGAACAACTAGATCTAGGTCCACACACTTCCCAATGATGGATGCCAGCATTGAATCCATGAGAAAAATTAATTTCAAGAGTCTGCCTCAAAAGAACTCCAAAATAAACAACTTGGCAAGCAAGGAAACCGAGTGTCAGACAAGCATCATTGAGTGCCAGGGAAATAACCGAGTGCCAGAGAGATAACTGACCAATACCAACAAACAAAGGAAACCAAGAAACACCAAACTAACTCAGTTAAACAAGGAACCGAACAACAAAGAAAACTTCAAACATCTTTTTGGTGACACAGGATTGAAGGACCCAAGATGCTCCTTCATCACAAACCTTGATCAAAAAGTTCTTGAACTTTCCTTGCTATCTCCTTATTTTGTTTTGGTGTCATCTTATAGGAAGCCTTGTTAGGGAATGATACCCGTACTACAAAGTCAATCTGATGACTGATTTCTCTCTTTGGTTGTAACATAGTTGGTGTACCCTCACTAATAATGTCCTTGAACTATTTTAATAGTTTCCTTACTTCTACTGGCATAGGTGACTCCTACTCCTTTAGCTTCAACATGATAGCATAGCCAACTTCTTCTCATTCTTTCATGTCTTGTAGGAACTCTTTCCCACTAATTAGGAGTGCATTTGATTATACCTTCTCCATTGCATCTTCTTTAATTAAAGACTAAATCTTGTAAGTTACTCCATTCTTCTTGAATGAGTACTTGTTCTCATTGCCATGGTGTTATGCCTCGCTATCATATTGCCATGGTCTACCAAGAAATAAATGGCATGCATCCATTGGTAACACATCACAAAGTATTTTATCTTGATACTTGCCTATGGTGAATTATGTTGGCAAGTTGACTATACTGATGTATATGACTAGATATAGTGTTGTCATTATAGAAACAAAGTCATATAGAAGTTTGGGGTCAGCGCACTTGTTAAGAAGATCATAAATCAGCTAAGTGTTGAAGACTAGATAGTATATAGAGTACAAGAGACTCAGAGCATCAATGCACATGTGTATGATCGATTTTTTGTATACACCCTAGATGTTAAGATGGTTAGACTATATTCACGCTTATTCTATAAGCGCATAATCAGATATGCAAGTATGAGGAAGATATAGGCAGTTGAAGTTACATAGCCTATGTGTGCCAGAGAAGAACAAAGCATGCAGCAGACCGTTAGCATTTTGAGTTGTGATTATAATTTAATGATGTAAAGGATATGCACCCATTGTAATTAGGTTGTTGACATGTATATATGTTTGTTTGTAAACACACTTGAGCCAATTCAACTGGAAGCATTGTATGTAATAGGTTTAAGGGCTGACCTAGTTGTTTATATTGTATGCACATATAAATATGAGATGCACCCACTGTAATTAAAATGCATGTGGCATAGAGAGGTGATAAGCAGAGTAGAAGTGTGCAAAGAATTTATGAGATGTATTAGACATTTGTAAGAGGTCAAAGCATCAGCACATCAAAGGAACTAATTTGACAAGAAGTGTCACAGTAATAGTTCACCCAGCAGATATAGTCTGTATTTGAGATTAGAAGGTTGTAGCCTTCACCACTTGAGCAGTGAGCTCTAGGATAGTGCGTCCACTCCCCTAATAGGGAATTTTGTAAAAGACTCCTAACAGGGTCTGACCCTTGACAAGGTCTACTGTACTTAATGCATTGTAAATAAACTCTTAATAGGGTGAAGGATCTTCTAACAAGGATCATAAAACACTAGTACAGAATATTAGTGGGTGTCAATTCCCACCGGGGTTTTTACCTATTTAGGTTTCCCCGTAACCATATTGGTGTCTTGTGTTGATTTCATGTTTCATGTTTATGTGAATGTTTATTTTAGTACTTAAGCATTTAAGTTCAGTTTAAAGATTAAAGGAAAAAGATAAAATACAGTGAACACTGATTCACCCCCCCCTTCCCCCTCTTAGTGTTCCCATTCCTAACAATTGGTATCAGAGCTTTGGTCCTCGGCAAATAAGTTTAACCACTTGAGGAGATCATGGAAAAAGTAGAAATGAAACATCTAAAAATAAATCTTGAAGCCACTATTGAAGACCTGGACAAATTTGAAAGAGAAATTGAAGAACTAAAAGAAAAATTCAGTGATGCTCAATTAGTTATCAAAAAGCTAAGAAGGGATCTGAAAGAATGTTCCATCAGTGATTTGGGGATAATGATCAAGAAGCTGAATGAAGAAAATGCATCCTTAAAAGAATAGCCTGAAGAATTTGATGACAAACTGATTAACAATCATGAAGTCTATAATGAATGAGTTAAAGAGAACCTTCAACTCAATGAATAATTAAGGCTCAAAAAACATGGAAATATTGGAGCTAAGAAACACCAAAGAGAGCTTGGAAACACAATTGAAAGAAGCAAAGAACCACATTGACAAATTGCACACCAGTTCTGATTTGATAGAATCTCAGTTGTATGCAAGGAGAGTTAAAGGAGATACTAGCTGCATTGGATACAATGAAGCACAAAATCATATTGACAACATGCAAGCAAGAAAGGATACACAAAAAGACTCTATTGATACTAAGAAGACTAAAGATCAAACCAAAGTCAATGGTGAACCAGCTAAAAATGAGCACAAGCGACTAGACTGCACTTATTTTGCATGTAACTAGCATGGACACATAGCAAGGAACTGTACATAGGTAAGACCTTTTAATGGTTACTGTTATTCATGCAATAAATTTGGTCATAAAGCTATGAATTGCAAAACTAGTAAGAAAAACAAGATTTAGCATGATCAGAGAAATCAAAATCAAACAAATATAAGAAGTTCTCATAATGTTACATGTCATATATGTAACTATAATGGTCACTCAGCTAGACAATGTAAAATGGTGAACCATGTTAATACCCTAAGGAATATAAGGCCTCCAGTCATTTTTCACTCTTGTAACAAGGCTGGACACATCTCAAAGTTCTGTAGATCAAGGATGCAAGGTCAAGAAAGCCCTAAAAAGACCAAAGAACTAGTATTGGATCCCAAAGGAGAAGTTAATTTTGTAAATTCCTCAAATGGTACAGCTTGATTTGGTCATAACAAAAGAAGGACAAAGTTGATGAATATGTATTGGATGCATCCACAGTGGATGCACCTTCTACATCTGGATGAATGGCCCTCAGGGTCATAGGGGGAGATAATTTAGCTCTAAACCCCTACATGGCTGGTATACTCACTCTCTAAGTATGTGCCTTTGGACTTAAGCTTTTGGAGTATAAAGGAACCTTTATGAAAGAGTGCACATACTGATTGTTAGAGGAACAAAAGTTGGAAATTTTGAAGTGACGACCTAGTTTACGCAACAAGCAGTAATGGAAGAATTTTTACTTTAAGTACACAGAAAACCTTTTGATTACTCATTTCATTTGAATTTAAAGGATTAGAGAGTAGAAAGAGCTTTAGAAGTTACTAAGGAGATTTGTAGATTGATCTATAAGTGATTATCAGTTAATTTGTTCGGTTGTAGAAAACCTAGTTTTTCATGTCGACTCAAAAGCCTTCAAATTATCTAAGAGAACATTTGGAAAGCGATAAAACAAGTGATGGCCACTCCCATAGTATTTGATGTTGCAGAAAAGAAAAGATATGTGTTTAAGAAGCATCCATTTAATTCTACCCTAGATGACTTAGAGGGAGCATTCTCCCATATGCCTATGGGCATTATACATGTCAAAGATATTAGGGCATACATTTATTATAAGAAGGAACTAGTAGGATTGGATAGATTAAGGGCACACATGGAAACCATGCTAAAACCATACAAAACCTTCTTGGATGAATATGCAAAGTGGAATGATCGCCCTATAGTAGAGTATGCTATGGCATATGAGTTCTATGAGACAAAATGGATCAAAATACTTCTAAGAAGAATTCATGATGACCTATTTTGGATAGGTGATGTGCCAGTGAGAATCACTAGTGACCTAATATATGAGATGACAGGCCTATCTAAGACTAGTGTCGTGCTTCTTGCGGGAAAGGATGTCAGGAAAATTGTTGGGAAAACATGTAAGTCAAGGAGTGATAGGCACAAGATGAAAATTGAGCCTATTGAGCAAGCTAACATCAAATTGATGTCCATGATACTTGGATATAGGTTTCATCACACTAGCAGGGTGAATAGTGTGTCTTTGGGCACAATTCTTATAGCCATTAGACTTTTGAAGGAAGATGGAGAGTTTAATCGGTGTGGGATCTTGCATACACATTTGATTGAAAACATCAAGGAAAAAAGCGTGATAAGACCAAGATATTTAGGTTTGGGTCTTTGATCATTTACATGTACCTTCATATAGTTGGGAAAGTATCAAATTTGTATTTGGACAAGTCCATTCCAACCATGCCACAGATATCTAACAAGGCATGCACTGAGAGAACATTAAGAGACTACATAACATTGGAGTTGAAGACCTTCAGGGCCAAGATGAAAATGAGGTGTAGGATACCAGAGAAAATAGTGGAAAAGTACAAGGATACTATTTGCTTCATGGTTGAAATAGACACAACTTCTATGGAAGTTGTTGAGCCAAGAACTAAGTGGATTCATCCACTTGGATATGAGGTAGATTAACAAATCCTAGAAGCATATGCACAAGTATTTCTATCAGCCCCAAAAGACCTTAATGAACCTAGGTGGGGAACATATGAGGAGAAAACCAGAGAAGTAGATGCTAAACTAAACAGCGCAGCAACTAAGAGGAAAGCCTCCAAGATTACATCTGAGATACTCAGAATTCATGGAGTAATATAAGCAGACCTAGAAAAAGAAAGGGAAGAAAAGATTTCTTTGGAAATTGGGAGGGCATCCAAAGTGGAAGCTAAGTCTGATGATCCCAAGATGAAGAAGGTAAAGATTGAGAAGACTAATGATCCAAAGGATAAATAGGGTAAAATTGATGATATTAGTCCTACACCCACTATTATAGTTGATGTTGAGTTCACAAATGCATCTCCTATGATGCCCAAGAGGAGAAAACAAACCACCAAAAGTCACCCTTTAGCTAGAGACACAAGAAGCAGATTGAAAAATATGCAGCTACCTCCAGAAGTAGGATTCCTACCTAGTCTTCAAGTGTTAGGCTATATTAGATAGCCAAGTTTTATGAAAAATATCATGAAATTGATAAGTCAGAGATTCATGAGATGTTGATCAAACACATGATAAAATTCAAGAAGACGGTTCTTAAATTGAAGACAGCTATCCCAGATAAGTTATGGGAGATTTTGGATACCTTGAAGAGACAAGCCACTGAAGAAGACTTCAAAATCAGGGAACAAACACTGGATTACAATATTCCAATATGTTCTATTGAAGAAAAGACATTGATATTGAATTTGGTGATGCTGCACTTAAGGACAAAGATGAGAACTCTACACATTATGAACAAAGACTATGAGCTGATAACAAAGGAAATAGAGAAAGACTTTGAAAAGGTATCCTTGGAATAGCACATGAAACCTCCATCTGTGCCCATCACTCAAGCACCTAGTGAGCAAGATAAAGTAGTAGAGACCATCAATATACCATTAACAGGTCCTCAGGATTCAACGCTTGTAGTGGAAAAACAACCAGAGGCATTAAAATCTATGCCCATGATATAAACTCAAAAAGATGATACAATCTTCATTGACAATGTTGAGATTGCAATGGCGGCCATAGACAACAACTTGGATAAGTTTGAGGAAGCTTTTATGAGCACACAAGAAGCTAAAACTTTATGCAACAACTCACTTCCCACTCATCAAGAAGAAGTGCTTATTGAAGATATATCAGATGAGAAAGAAGATGAAAAGATGGAAGAGAAGAATGAACAAGAAAAAATAGAAAAAGAGGAAGAAAAGAAAGAAGAAGAAGAGGTAAAAGGAAGTGAACAAAAGGATGAAACATCATTTGAACTAGTAAAGGTAAAATAAGAAGTGATGGATAGCACTCCCATCACTCCATCAGTGGCATTGCTATCAATTTTGACACCTGACACATCTAGCTTGGACTCATGGAGAGAAGAAGACCTGATTAAGTTCAGCATCTTAGCAATGGAGAAGGAAAAGGAGAAACAAGTAATGAGAAATCCTCTCCTTGTGGAATCAATGAACATACTGAATAGTTTGTTGCTTGTAAACAAGAAAGTGTCCAAGGTATACTCTGTTGATGATGTAAGTACAATCATTTCACAATTTAAAAGCAATTTCTCAAGCCTTGAAGAATCTGCATCCCTAGTTGCAGAAGAAAAGTATCTGAAGAAGAGATTGAATGAATTGGTTAGAAACTTTTCACTTGACCTAAGCTCACTCAAGTTTGGTCAAGCATCCCTAAAAGAATTTGCAGATCAAGGAAGAAGAATCATTGCAGAATGCATGGATCAAGATAAGCTTAATGATGCTCATTTCAAGAAAATAAAAGAGGCAGAAGCTATGATTGAGCAAGTGAAGAGTTCAATGAAAGACACATCTATAGATTTGAACATGTGCAATAATGTCTACCAAGGATAGATTGATAAAATTGAGAAGGAAGAAAAAGAAATGACAAAGATAAGGGTTAGACAGACTCAGTTGAGGAATTCTCTTACACCCTCTTTAGACATTCTAAATTAGAATATCAAGGAGATTGATGCCACTATGATGACCTATGATCAAGTTCCTTCCGTAGACTTGAAGAAGATGGAGAAGCTTCAGTATGCATTATGCGCCCATCTCTAGATAGTAAATTCCTTGATCACATTTTGGAAGAAGGAGATCCAAAACCTAAAGATAGCATATTTGGATGTTTTCCCTTAGTAAGTATATGTAGATATAGTTTTTGGAACACCTTTGTCATTAATGTCAAAGAGGGAGTTGTGTATAGGATATGGATCATAATATGTATAGGGAGATATAAGTATAAGTGTATAGAAGACAATAGTTTTTTTGTATTAAGGGACAATTAGTAACTTGGCCATATTCCTTTGTTGCCATCAATAAAAAAAGGTGAGATTGTTGGCAAGTTGACTATAGTGATGTATATGACTAGATATAGTGTTGTCATTATGGCAACAAAGTCATATAGAATTTTGGAGTCAGCGCACTTGTTAAGAAGATCAGAAATCAGCTAAGTGTTGAAGACTGGACAGTATACAGAGTACCAAAGACTTAGAGCATTAGCGCATGTGTGTATGATCAAGTTTTCATATGTTCCCTAGAAGTTAAGATGGTTAGACTATATTCATGCTTATTCTATGAGCACATAATTAGATATGAAAGTATCAGGAAGATACAGGTAGTTGAAGTTACACAGCCTGTGTGTGCCAGAGAAGAATAGAGCATGCATCCGATTGTTAGTATTTTGAGTTGTGATTATAATTTAATGATGTAAAGGCTATGCAGCAATTGTAATTAGGTTTCCAACATGTATATATGTTTGTTTGTAAACACACTTGAGCTAATTCAATTGGAAGCATTGTATGTAATAGGTTTAAGGGCCAACCTAGTTGTTTATTTTGTATGCGCATATAAATATGAGATGCACCCATTGTAATTAAAATGCATGTGGCATAGAGAGGTGATAAGAAGAGAAAAAGTGTGTGAAGATGCTATCAGATGTATTAGAGCTTTGTTTTAGGTCAAATCATTAGCTAATCAAAGGAACTAATCTGACAAGAAGTGTCACAGTAATAGTTCACCCAGCAGATATAGTGTATATCTGAGATCAAAAGGTTGTAGCCTTCATCACTTGAGAAATGAACTCTAGGAAAATGTGTCCACTCCCCTAATAGGGACTATTGTAAAAGAATCCTAACAAGGCCTGACCATTGACAAGGTCTACTATACTTAATGCATTATAAAGCAACTCCTAACAGGGTTAAGGATCTTCTAACAAGGATCATAAAACACTAGTACAGAATATTAGTGGGTGTCAATTCTCACCGGGTTTTTACCTATTTGGGTTTCCCCATAACCATATTGGTGTCTTGTGTTGATTTCATGTTTAATGTTTATGTGAATGTTTATTTCAGTACTTAAGCATTTAAGTTCAGTTTAAAGATTAAAGGAAAAAGATCAAATATAGTGAAAACTGATTCACCACCCCCCTGCTCAGTGTTCCCATTCCTAACAAATTCATACCATACTTGTTCAATGACCAAAATACTCTACCCCTTATTCAACCAAGTGACTTTTTAGGGACACACATGAGGAATCTTGGTGAGTTTAAACTTTTGTACTGCTTCCTCTAAAATGACATTTTCAATAGACCCTGAATCAATTATGACCCTACATACTTTGCCTAGTATCTTGCACTTGACCATAAAAAGATCTCTCCTCTTCTTGTGTTAATCCTTTATAGGTGATTTGATCAAGATCCTTCTCAACATGAGATTCAGTCCTTTCTTTGAATCTAAACTCACCTATAATTATTTAGTATAGTCCTCGTCTTGTGCATATGCAATATTTTTCTCACCTTGTGAAGATGATGGTTTATCATGATACCTATATGTAGGGTGACCTAGTTGCCCACAATTATAACACTTCATGGAAGAAAAATGAGAGCTTCTCCCAAAACCTCCTGATCTTCCTCTTCCACCATTGTAAGAACTCATGCCTCTATATCCTCTGCTATTTGACTCATGTGATTGTTCACCAAACTTAGAATCTCCTTGGCCTCTGGTCTCATTTCTCCTTCCACTAGAACCTCCTCTATTTCCACCTCTAGAGTCTTCCTCTACCTCTAGTATTTGTATCTAGTTTTTTAAAACAAAATTCCTCCACTTTGATAGCCATCTAATAACAACTATGGAGATTAGTCAATGTAAAGACACTCAACACTTCTTGTATGTTCCATCTAAGGAAGTTTAGATACCTAACAACCTTAATGCTTTCCATTTCTTGCACTCTAGACCTAAGGCTTAGTTTTTGGAATTCTTCCTTATAGGTAGCCACATCCAGATCTCTGTGTCTGATATTTTTCCTTTTCTTATGCATTTGGATGTCATAATCTTCTAAAAGATAGTTTTCCTTTACCTTAGCCACCATAGTCTTCCAATTGCCTATTGGTTTCTTTCCTTCACAAATGGCATGTGCAAGGTTGTGGTGCAAGATTCAGTGCCAAACCCAACCCAAAATGTAGTGTTAACTATAATGCTAAGTATGATGCTTAGCGATCAATTCAGTTGGGCTTTGACTTTTTCGCTAGCAGAAAGCCTCATTTTAGAGCCAAAATTGCACTAAAATTTGATGCTAATTTAGGCACTATTTGTCTATTCTGCTATAGTGGGCCAACCACTCCCAATATATTCTGATAGTAAATCTACCTTTCAAATTCCTTATTACAAAGTTTGAAGTAATTGTACCAACTACAATATTCACAATGTTGTACCATGTTAAAATCTCCTTTCAACACTCAATTAGTATTAAGCAGATTTCTAGCCATCCAATCCCAAAGAACAGATCTATTTTTTGGCTTATTTGGAGCATAAATAGAGTAGAAACCAATTGAATGTTCATTGATGATGAAAATATTCTAGACACAACCGTGTGAAGGATCGTTTCCCTTATCAATGACATATTTTATAATCTATGGAGCTAGACCAATAAAATGCCCACCACTCCCATCTATATGTAAAGTATGAAAGAAAGTAGCTTCCTTCCATAAATTAAAAAGAGAAAGGTCAAGGAAATCATTACTCATTTTAACTTATTGAAGGAACACAACAACTATCTTCCATTGAATTAAAGTTTCTTTAACTCTAAATTTTCCCCGAGGGAGAGATAACCCTCTCACATTCCATGTTAATATTTTGCAATTCATAATGAACCAATAATATTATTGTCATCTTCCTAAGGCAGAGTGGTGTAGGAGTACCCCCAAAACATCCAAACAATCTAACTAAGCATTGAAGTGATCTCCTAGACCATGAAGAATATATAGACTCTTAGGGCTTTGATTGATTCATTAAGGTCCTGATTGTGTGAACCCTTTGATAGTCAGGTGGCTATATAAACCTACTATCTAAAGAAGTCACAAGGACCATTCTCATGCTTAAGATCATGGCTAAGGGTCTTTAGAAGTCCTAGGGTCATTTTAGAACTATAGGTTTGTGTTTAGGACCTTAAGTCTTTCATTTAGGCAAAAATTTTCTATAAGCAAGAAAAGTTGCTATGTGCAAGAAAAAGTTGCTTTGCAACTTTCAGACAACTTTGCCTAAATTGCGTGTTTGTTTGTAATAACCTGCCCAATGGTCACAACCTTTAGATTTTGGTTGAATCAGTTGGGGGAAGTCTTCAAATAGCCTTTTCAGGCGGGTGCAAGACATTATTATGTACCTTTTCTTTGAAATCAATAAAATAAATTACTGTTTCCTACAAATTCTTGAAGTTTTCATTGATTGTACAGATGGTACAAATGTGATAGGGTGACAACTTAGTGTGGATGATAGTCTAGTGGATTATCCTTCATTTGATCTTGGTCTAAGGTCTTGAAATGCCTGGATTTGAAAGATATCATCAAACTGGTGTAAATTACTGTAAAACCCTTACCAGTTAGGGTTTCGGCACTCAAATGGCCATATCTCCCATTAGCACCCTTGGATAATATTGATTCTTGATGGAATGAGAGATATGTGTGTATACTATAAGATTTTAGAGTCCTTTTGTAGGGATCAGTCGATGGTCGTACTGATGAAGCAATTCTGAGTTGACCTCTCTATGTGGCAACTCTGTGATAGAGATAAAGAAAAGGTAAATGAATCCTTTAGGGGTTTAACTGGAGCATGAAATCTTGGAATCCATGTATTTGAAACCTAATGGTCTGGCATAACCCACTGTATTGGTTTTGCAATCCATTTTAGGAGTACTTCCTTTAGAAATTATCCCTAATTTGGATAATTAGGCCTATTGAGACTCTCCACTTTCAGGGGTTCAAGGTTGGATTCAAGACCTTTCCTTTGAGGCCTGATTGCATCTTCCAAAATAGTATTTGAAAGTTCCATTTGTTTCCTTAGTCCTTTGGGAAACATAGGAGTTAGAACGTAAATACAAGTCTCCAAGGGCTACTAGGCCTAGTGCACACTGCAAGAAGAAACCACCTCAATTGCAGAACTAGTTTGATCTTGTGGAGTTTAGAAATCTTATAAATATGGGATTCCAAGTCCTATACAAGGAAGAACAACCCCTTACACTATCTAGTCCTTAAGAAGGATTCATTCAAATAAGTTCACCATTCTGAAAGTTTAGGATTGGTCCATAGGAAGGTACCTTGGACTGAGATGGAATACATGATTTAGAAGCCCTTACAAAGGTGTAGAGCCTTGGGTGTTTCCACTCTCACATAGAGAGTTAAGAAAATCATACTAAAGCCTATGTATACCACTACTCTGTATCAAGTGGTATCAGAGCCTAAACCAAGTTTTAGGATCTAAAGTTTTATTTCTCACCATGTTAGAAGGAGAAGAGTTATCCTCAAGGATGACAAATGTTGAGATAGTGAGATATCTCAGGGACCAAAAAAAAAGGAGGATGAGAAAAGGAATCAGGAGTACCTTAGAGATAGTGAAATTCAGAAGATGTAGGAGGATATTGATAGACTTAGAGTGGAGCTTAAAAACAAAAGTAGTGGGAACTCTGACGAAGTTGAACAAGGGAGTGATGAAGAACCCCCTATGGAGGAATAAGAAGAATGCCCTCCAGATCAGAAGCTACTTGTAAAGAATTTTAAATCCATGGAAAGGAGAACCTTGGATGCTAGGTTTGATCTACCTACCTATGATGGGAAAATGAACCCTGATGCTGCTATGGATTGGGTAAATACCCTAACTAGTTTCTTTGATTATGAAAGTATTCCTAAGTCTCAGAAAGTTAAAATTTCTAAGTCAAGATTAAGGGGATTTTCACTTACATGGTGGAACTTCATCCAAGATTCTAGAGTGAAGGATGGAAAGAACCAAGTGTCCACATGGAAGAAAATGACAACCCTACTCAAAGAGGCCTATGTCCCTATAGATTTTAAAGTACAACTCCATAAGAGAAGAATGAGGTTGAGACAAAAAGATATGGATGTTTCCAACTACACTGAGGAACTCTATAATCTTGTGATGAAATCTAGCATAGTAGAACCAAAGATTGTGAAGCTTGCAAGATACTTGCAAGGACTCAAACTATCAATTCAAGATGAATTGAGCCTAACCACCATAACTACTATCCAACAATGCTTCTTTTTGGCCACCAAAGTAGAGGAGAAGTTCAAAAGAAGGAATGAACAAGGTGGATGAGGTAGAGGAAGAAATGATAGAGGAAGAAGCAAATCTTGGAAAAAAGGGCAACCAAGCACTGAGAATAAGTCCTCTGAACAGAGCCAAGGATCCAAGGAGTATGGAGAATCCAGTTCAAGAGGAAACTCTAGAGGCAGGAGATCCTTTAACAGGAGTAGAGGGAGATCAAATGGACCTCCGAAGTGCACAACTATAATCAGATTGTCCATTACACAAATAAATGTCATGAGAAGGGAGGCATTAGTCAAGGGGAAAGAAGAAAATAGTTAACTCAAGAAGAAAGAGAGCTTGAAGCCGAGGAAGGAACAACCTTGATGATGAGGCAAACATTCCTACAAGTGCCCTACAATCAAGAACCTCCACAAAGAAAGAACATGTTCAAGACAAAAGTCACATGCTAGCGAAAGGTATGTAATCTTTTAATAGATTTTTGGTTCAACAGAGAATTTAGTCTCTAAGGAAATGGTGCAAAAACTTAAATTAGACAAGACTCCTCATCCTTTACCTTATCATGTCTCATGGGTGAATAAAGATCAAAAGACCCTTGTGACTAAACAAACCTTGGTAGAATTTTCTCTAGGTGATTTCAAAGATAAAGTCTTATGTGACATAGTAGAGATGGATGCTTTCCATCTTCTACTTGGTAGGCCATGGTAGTATGACATGGATACTACATATAGTTGTAGGAAAAACACCTACATAATAATCAGAGATGGTAAAACCTACACCATGAAGCCTTTGTCTGATCAGAGGCAAGAAAAAGAACCATTGGTCATAGTTGTGGGTGAGAAGGAGTTGATAAAAACAATGAAGGAAATAGATGAGAGATATGCAATAATACTTAAGCCAAAGGATGAAGTGAAAGATAAGAAAGAGGAACCAATACCTGAAGAAGTCCAAAAGCTACTTGATGAATATCATGAGGTAGTTGCAACTAATCTACCCTCATCCCTCCCACCCATCAGAGACATCAGTCACCAAATTGATTTTATTCCAAGTGCTTCTCTTCCCAATAAGGCCCCCTATAAGATGACACCCTCACAAAATTCAAAAATAACTGAGCAAGTCAGTGAATTAATAGAGAAAGACCTCATACAAAAGATCCTTAGTCCCTGTGCAGTCCCATCAGTTTTGGCCTCAAAGAAATATGGAAAATGGAGATTATGTACAAATAGAAGGGTAGTAAATAAAATCACAATAAAATATAGATTCCCAATCCCAAGGATAGAAGATCTGCTAGACCAGTTAGGCACTGCATCTTATTTCTCAAAAATTGATCTAAACTCTGGCTATCATCAAATAGGGATAAAACCAGGTGATGAATGGAAAATGGCCTTCAAAATAATAGAAGGGATTTATGAATGGCTTGTTATGCCATTTGGGTTAAGAAATTCACCCTCTACCTTCATGAGGCTAATGAATGAAATCTTCCAAGACTACAATGGTAAGTTTTTGGTTATTTATCTTGATGACATACTAATCTTTAGTTGTAGTTTGGAGGAGCACCTCAAGCACTTTAAGTTGGTCTTCAAAAGGCTGCAAGAACATAAATTGATAATCAACCAAGAGAAGTGTACTTTTCTACAAAAAGAGCTCATATTCTTGGGATTTGTAATATCAAAAGGAACCTTGAAGATGGACACTTCAAAGGTGGAAGCAATAGTCAATTGGCCACCTCCTAAAAACCAAGGTGATGTAAGAAGCTTCCATGGTGTTAGGTCTAAATCTTGTAGATGCAAACTTAACAAAGTATGGCCTTGATATCTCAAAATATCTCCCAAAATATCTCCCAAAATATCTCCCAACAACCCTTAGGATTTTACAATGAATGAATTGAATGAAACATATGAGATATTTCAAAAAATAACATAATCTATTCTGCAGACTAGCTTTGGCCTTTCAAAATATCTAGATACTTTAATTGATATTTTCATCTTGATAAGCACCTGATATTTTTGGCAACCTTCCCCAACCAGAAAATGTCCTTAACATTAACTTCTCGGCCACCACAGTACTTTTCTCAATCAAACTAGTTTAGTCACTTTGCAAAAAATCCTGCAGAGAATTCAAATCTTGAACTGAATAGTTACCTCTAAACTTTTCAAATACATCAATGGCTTAGATTCAAAATTTAGTCTATCTTTAAATCATGGCCATTCGATCCTATTATTTTGTGGGCTTTACAACTTAGCCTCCATAAGAATCCCAGACCCACAAATGAAAATCGACGGCGGTCGCATAATCTTATAGCCCTGACACAATCCTTCAGATCATACGCCCGCCGTCATATCTTCCACACTGGCATCTTAGCAAAATTATGGGCCCACTGACATGTCGCTACCTTTTAAAACCCAAGCCAATAAAAAAAACCACCTTAGCATTAGATGGCAACTGGCCCCACAAAACCTCGGTCAACTTTAGTCATTCAGTGAACTGGTGACAAAAGACAATCGCCAATTCGCAAAGAAAAATAGGGCACCACTAAACTATCTAGCGACCTGGCGACAAATAGTCACATAGTCACATAGGAATTTGGAACTTTGCCAAAAATCATGCGAACTTGTGACAGAAAAAAGAAATACTACCTCTGCCAAAAACTTTATCCGACCGCCAAAGCCTTTACCCTTATCTTTTTCATTCAGTGATCATGTGATTGAAAGGAAATTTCCAAGTCGCCAAGACCTTTTGAAAATTTGCTAAAACATTTAGCGACTTAGCGAACACTACCTGCTAGATCGCAAAGATTTTTGGCCTTATGCTAAATTATCACGTGAATACATGAACCCTTTGGAAATTTGATAGAACTGCTATCCTTTTATCCATGCCGCTAAAGGCCTTGAGAAATTTTTAACCGGGCCCGCACATGAAGATTGACGGTCATCTTAAAACCTCATACCTCTAACACATCCCATGAGATCTTCCCCCATCCATTGATTTTCTGACAAGTCAGGTCCCTCGACAGCTTAGAAATAGGACCCACTACAAACCTCCAACTCAATCTTCCGTGGACCAATTAAAAGCATCTGACTCACAAATACATGGTAGTGGACCCATTCAGAAAGAAAGTTGACATCATTGTTTGAAATCAATGGTGGGTGCATGATCTGATGCATCTGACACATCACTTGAGATCATGCACCGACCGTCTGATGGAAGGCTTTGTCAATAAACCCAGGCCCACACATGTCAGAACCTTCAAAGCTGAAGGTTTTAATTTATCATTTTGAGACCCGACGACTATAGTTTTTCCTTGGTCGCGAAGTGAAATATTTTCATTCTACGAATGGGTGACCAATGAAAGGAAATCTTTAAATATTTCATCTGGAGACTCAGCGACTATAGTGCTATTTGAAGTCACGGCATGGAAACTTAAACATGATTAACTCTGGATTATCTTCTTGCAAACTAATGTGAGCCACATAATGAATGATCTATCGTTGTTGCGTGCTCACCAAAAGATTAAGGACTTAACCTACTACATTAAGAGATCTGGTGACAAAGGGAAGATGAAACCGTTTCGCTGAGTCACTGAATAGAAGCTGGTGACCACCAGACATTTGGAGATTATGTGAACAAGCAGTCGGGAAGTCACTAGATGTTAAAGATAATTGTAGGATAACTGGAGAATGAGTGACTAAAACTAAAGAAACTACACCGCCAAGTCACCAGATTAATGAACACTTGGATAAAACATTAAGAGAACTCTCGACCAAAGGAAAAACAACTCAGAGAATTAGCGACTATAGATGCCTTAAAGGATAAATTTAGAACAGTTGCTAGGTCGGGGAAATAAAGAACAAACCGCTCTAAGACTTGGAGACTTGGAGACAATCAGGAAAAAGAGAAGCTGCCAAATGAAAAATCACATAGTCACATGGTCGCATAATGCCAAAGGTAACTTATGTGACTATGTAACAAAGGTAAAATGTGACTGCCGGGGAAACATGAGATTTGGCGACTGGGTGGGAAAATTTTAAAGTGCACATGCTTAATAGGCTTTTAAGTGACTTCAAAAAGTAACGAGCAAACATAACAAAGGCTTAGGGAACTTAGGGTTTCTTGGAAATGGTCAAAAATTTGAAAATAAACCTAGGGTTTTTGCCATGAAGAAGAGAAAAACATTGCAGAGGGCAAAAACAAAAGAGAGAACCATTAAAAATTTTAAATGCACCAACAGTGGCTCTCTCTGAGGATGGTCAAATGCTCATTTGAACCAAGAACTATAGAATATCTTGGTACAGTAGACCAGAAAATCAAAATTTTGACTTCAAAACAAAAAATGCAGATACATCTTGGAAAACTTAAGAGAAATAGAGTTTCAAAAATTTTCCATGCACTGGAAACTCCAAAAATTTTCCTGTCAAACTCTTCAAAATATATGAATCTGGTCCCCAATTTTCTTCAATGATGTATGGGCCTAGCCAAATGGGATCAAATTTCCCATGTTTTCCTTTCTCTGCCAGTCTAGCATTCCACATCAGGACAATATCACTCTTGACAAATTTTTTATGAGTAGCCCTCTTATCATACAAAACCTTGCACTAAGCTTGCAATTTCTGATTTCTATCATGTGCATCACTTCTAGTTTCATTCAACTAGATTAGGTCATTCATTCTTATTGTCATATCATCATCATAAATCTGAATGAATTTGTACATCTGTAGCAGATTGTTCTCGGGTAACCTTGCATTTATTCCATAAACCAAGTCAAAATGGGTACACCCTATTGCTTTCTTAACTATTACCCTATCAGCCCATAAGGCTTGCAATAACTTTAAATCCCAAGCCTTTTTATCCTTATCTAGAATCCTCTTCAAGATTTTTATCAAACTTTTATTGCTAGATTCTGCCTGGCCATAATCCTGTGGATGATAACCAGAAGAGTATGAAATTCTAATATCATTGTGTCTGCAAAAATCAATAAATTCCTCTGATCTAAAACAAAATGCATTATCAACCACAACTATCTCTAGGCAACCAAATCTGGTTAAGATATTTTGCATCATAAAATCTGTTACTACCTTACTAGTTGCCCTCCTAGTAGGTATTGCCTCCACCCATTTGGTGGAATAGTCAGTTGCTACCAGAATGTGTGAGTGTCCACCACTGGACTTATTTGGGATTTCACCTATAAAATCCATTCCACACATTTGAAAAGGGGCTTCAACTGAAACAAGTCTGAGAGGAAGAATCCCTCTGAATTTCAACTTGCCTACAAATCTTTGGCAAGGATCACATTTTTTCACAAATTAATGAACATCCTTAAAAAGTGAAGGCCACCAAAACCCTGGCCTGATAATCTTGTGGGCCATTGTTTTAGGCATGTAGTGTCCTCCACACACTCCATTATGCATTTCATTCATCAAAAGGTCTGCCTTTTCTTGATCTACACATCTGAGAAAAACTCCATCATTACTTTTCCACCACAATTCCCCATTGATAATTGTGTATCTTAAAGATTGAAGTTTTACAGTTCTTCTGTTATTATCATCTAACTCAGGAGGTAAAACAATTTTTTGTAGGTACTTGAAAACATTATTATACCATTCACAACAATCCATATTACAAATGTAAGGTCTTTGATCTTCTTCCAGCATATTGATCTGGTTAGCATTTAAATTACTCTGGGCCATCAATTTTGCTAGGCCTAATCCTCTAACCAATTTGGTGATGTGAATGTCAATGTTAAATTCCTGAATCCTGTTTATCCATCTACATCTTCTTCCTAAGACCTCCTGCTGGACCAAAATATCTTTGACACCAGCACTTGGCACATATGAAACCACTGTAGCTCCCACCAAATAACATCTAAAGTTTTTACAGCCTTAACCAAAGCAAAAGCCTGTTTCTCAATAATGTCATAATTCAATTCAGCTGCTTGTAAGGTTTTGCTGAAAAAAGAAATTGGTTGTTCAAAACCATCAACATTCATTTGTAATAATACTGCAGCAATTGTGTGGGCAGATGCAAAAGAAAATATCTGCATAGGCTTGCTATAATCTGGTGTTTTCAAAACTGGAGCTTGCTTTATGGCCAGCTTTATGTCATTGAAGGCTTGTACTGCTTCAGTATTCCACTCAACTTTAGCTCCTTTTTTCAACAACTTGGTAATAGGAATACTAATCTCTGCAAAATTAGTAATGAACCTTCTCAAAAAATTAACTTTTCCTAAGAAGGACTGGATCCCTTTTATATTCTTTGGTAGAGTGAGCCTATCAATTGCTTCCACTCTCTCAGGATCAATTCTTACTCCATATTTGGAAACAATATGCCCAAGTAATTTTCCTTCTATCACACCAAAGGAACACTTTTTTGGGTTCAAAGAAACCCCATACTGTAATGCTCTGACATAAATTTTCTCTAGATGTTGACAATGTTGTTCTTCTTTTTCTGAAAATGCTGTCAAATCATCTTGATAGACAACCATGAATTTATTGATGAAATCTACAAAGGCTACATCCATAGCCCTTTGAAATGTAGCACCAACATTGATCAAACCAAATGGCATCCTTACATAGACATAAGTTCCCCACGGAGTAGTAAATGCAGTCTTAAACTGCTCACTTTCTTTAACCATAACTTGATTGTAACCAGAAAAGCCATCCATCATGGACATCAATTCTGATCCAGTAACTTTTTGTAACATATTCTCCATGTTGGGCAACCCATAATTATCCTTCAAAGAATTTATGTTTAGATTCTTGAAATCTACACATAACCTTATATCACCATTTTTCTTTCTTACAGGCACCAAGTTTGATACCCAAGTGGAATGCCTAATTGGGTCAATTATTCTTGCATCCACCATCTTCTTGAGTTCACTTTGCATTTTGGGTGCCAATGTTGGGTTAACAAGCCTCAACTTCTGTCTAAAAGGCTTTGTGCCATCTTTTAATGGAATCTCATGTTGAAAAAGGTCTTCTCTATAGGCCTTAAGATCTTCATAAGACCAAGCAAAAACATGCTTGAACTTCCTAAGAAGGTCAATCAAATTTTTTCTAACTTTTGGAGAGAGAGACCTACCAATATAAACATTCTTTGGGGCGTTGTCAGTACCTAAATTTATCTCTTCAAGGTCATTCACATTTTTAGTATTAGCATGAGAAACCTTGTCCTTATTGTCAAATGCTCTCTCAAGAGCAACCAATCCCTTAGGGATCTTGTTGGATTTCAACCGTAGAACATCTTTTCCAAAAATGACCTCTTTTCCATCCACTGTGTCAACATATGTACTAAAATCCATTTCTTTATCACCAAAGTGAGACTCACAGTGAAGAAATCTCAATTTGTCTTGGTCATTTGAAAAGACTTGCCAATTTTCTAAATTATCTGGAATAGATGGCCTAGCTTGAACTTCTACATTTGAAATATCAGAAAAAGTAACATCCTCTGGCTTAAGAGCTATGTTTGCTAATAGATCTACCATTCTATTCCGATTCCTTTCAATCCAAGAAATGTTAAAAGCATTGAAACTTTCCAACTCATCCCAAACATCATTTCTATACTATTTCAACTTCTAATTTTTTGAGAGATACTTAGATCTGATTTGAGATATTACTAACTTTGAATCACCTAAGACTCTTAAACATTTTATTCCATGTCTTGATGCTAATCTAAGACCAATTAGAAAAGCCTCATACTCTGCTACATTATTTGTACATGAAAATAGCAAGGAAAAGGAGAATTTAAAAGTTTTACCATTGGGAGCTATAAGCAAAATTCTAGCTCCAGATCCTTCCTTACTATTGGCTCCATCAAAATACATAGTCCATAGACTATCAAGATCAATCCAGCCTTCTTGACTTTCTGATTTCTTAACTAACTGATGATTCTCCTCTGTTTCCTTACTTTGTACTTTGAAAGCATTGATATCTGTATCAAGGAAACAATTCATTGAATCTTCTTCTTCTTCCTCAATCATATGGGGAGTTCTTGATTCTCTATTGATCTTAATATTCTGTCCTTCAAGATTAAAAGTGGAAAAAGATAGATCACATTGTATACTACCTCCCATGGATGCACCCCATTTTCTTGACAGTAACATTCCATATTGGGGAGGAATATCCACAACCAAAACACTCATAGTCAATTGTTTGTTGGGATATGCAGCCAATCTATAAGGTAGAGCCTTAATAGTACCAACAACTGGTACTTCTCTTGAATCCATTGCCTGGCATCTACCATGGGGGGTATCCACTTTTAAACCTACAGACTTCATAATCTCAGTGGGCATAACAGTGTTTGATTCTCCTAAATCTATCATAGAATTCTTTAACAACTTTCCATTGATTTGTAGGGATAGGAAAAAAGGATTAACTATTCCCACATTACTAGTAACAACATTTGTGTCCAAATAAATCTGAAGGATTTTAGAGACTATTTCATCATTACAATCTCCCTCTTCATCATTAGTATTCATCAACTAATTTTTAGTTCTTTTTTCTTTTTGAGAATCAACATGCACTACACCATTTACCCAATCCAGGGCTTTCTCCTTATGTTCCTCAATTCTCATCATCTCTAATAATGGAACCTTGACTATAATCTGAGACAATAATTTGTTCATATCAATTGGAACATACCTTGTATCAGCAACATCAGATTTTGTATCTACATTCTTTTCCTCTACTCCTTGAATGGATGCATCTGTAGGTTTGTCATTTTGAACTTTATCTTTGTTTTGGATATTAGGTAAAACCTCTACAACAGGCTTAACTTTTACTTTATAAGCAATGTTAGGCTTAACAACCTTCTTTACCTTGATCTTGTCAATAGGATTTGGATCCTTTATCTTGTCTTGTGGTGAATTAACATCTTTGTTTGTTTTCTTGATAAATATCCTAGCTAGCCTCTGATTTGTATCACCTACAACTTGATTTCTCAAATTGTAATTGGATTTTTCTTGTGTAACCATTTTTGCTGTTATCAATGCAATCTCCTCATTAGAGGGTCTCAATAAAGTAACTATTTCTTCATTCTTTTGCACATTACACTGGATATTATCAGGCTCACTATCTTCATCATCTAAGAAAAGTTGTTGATGATATACCTCATGTCTAGCTTGAGAATTAGAAACATCTTGATTTTCATCTTCTTTAGCAGAATCTACTTCACTTAAAACATGGGATGAAAACATCCCACATCCTTGATCATAATAAGGACGTTCTTCATCAGACATTTTCTCTTCTTGTGTAGAAACACCTTGAGAAATGGCACAATAATTTGGATCATGTGGGGATTGACAAGCAATACACCAAAGAACATCCTCAGTGACATTAATTGTATTCCTTTGCAATGGATCAGGAGTTCTATCACTAGGCTTATCCTTCCTTTCAGGTATAATGGGCCTCCCATCTTTCCATTGAGTGTTGTATAGGAAATTTTGCATTCTTTGAGCTTTATTGAAATTATTGAAAGGAGGCTTCTGTCCTCCAGCAGCTTTATTATTTCTACTCTCACCAAGCTTGAGATCCTTGATTTCTTTTAGGATCTGCTTCAAGCTTTCATCTTCTTTTGGTTTCACATTTTGTACTTTCACTGGATCCTTTCTATTCAAAGAAGAAGACTGATTATCTTCTCTTCTTCACAATTTCTCTGAAATCCTTCTGTTGCTTTCTATATTCACTGCTAACTTGTAAGCTTCAACAAGGCTTCTTGGATTTTTATCTCTCAAAAGATATCCCATCTTGGAATCAAAAGCATTCAAGTATGTAACAAGACATACTTGGTCATCCAATCTGATAACTTGTAATAACTTGTGCATAGCCTTTTGACATCTAATATTAAATTCAACAACATCCTCATTGAAATTCTTTTTTATGTTGTTAAATTCATTCAACATGAAACCTTCATGTGTTTTATCACCATATTGCTCTTTAAAAGAATTTCTAAGCTGATTCCATGAACCAATGCTACCATGAGGTAGAGCTCTAAACTAATCTCTTGAATCTTCAGTCAAGGAATGCACAAATAATTTCATGATATTATCATTAGGGACAATATTATAATCATCAATGACATCAATGAATTTTTTCAAATGTTCTTCACAAGTGACAACAATACTTCCTATAAATTTAGGAAGCTTCTTTCTGATTTCTTCAGGGAAAGGGTTAGGATAACCAGGGATACTAGTAAAAACTAACTGTTTACATCTTTCTTGAATAACACTAGTATTGAAAATTCCAGCACCCTAAGATGTGGATGCATTTGTATTAGTAGTAGCAGAACCAAATCCACCTAGAGGAGGGACATTTGTTGTTTGATTTGTTGTAGTATCTACTCCTTGTGTTGTAGTAGAGCTGTCAAAATTTGTAGGTCCTGCAGACCTTTTGAGAAAATCAATTTTCTTTTTCATTTCCAAAGTTGCAGCCTCTATTTCTGCTTTCTCAAGTTGTTTAGCTAACAATTCTTGTTCCTTCTTAGCTTTTTCAATGTCTGATTCAAATCTTAAAGCCTGATCTATAGGACTTTTAGGTTTTGTAGGCTCTTTGATAGTAAGGCTCTTTTCTTTTTGCTTACCTTTATCCTTTGGAATTCTAGTTTCAAAATTTTTATAAACAACAGGCTTTTCAGTTGTATCTTCAGGAATTGGAACATAGTTTATAGCTTCAAGGTCTAACAACTGTCTTCTTAATTGGTCAGCTCTAATCATAGCCTGTCTAACTCTTTCTTCTTTTTCTTTTTCTCTTCTTTGTCTGATAGCTACCTACTCTTGAATTTTCCTTTCTAACTCATACACTTCCTCAAAAATTTCTTCTGAATCAGGCAATGTTGTTTCTGATTCAACTTGTTGTGTTTGAAAATCCTCTTGTTGGTCATCTGATTCATGTAGACCTTGGGGTAATGAAGAACCAAGGGTGAAAGGGGGCAAAAAATCCTGTTCACTTCTACTTTTACTTCTAGATCTTCCTTCCCTTTCTTGTTGCCTTCTAGGAATTCCTCTCCTATTTTGAATTGGTCTCTCACCTTCTCTATCTGAAGGAGAATAATAGTCTTCATATTGATTCAATCCTAAGTCTGCAGCTTGTGCTTCTTCATACTCTGAGGCATTTCCTTCCTGACTAGGGGGAATAAAACCTTCTTGTTTTGAATTTCCCTTTTGTCTCCAAGTTAATGACATATCATCTATATCCTTTTCTCTTCTACCTTTATTCTTTTTAGATGCAGTAGGGAGTCCAACTTGTAGTTTTTCCTCTAGATGATCTCTACTATATGCTCTTGTATTTATGATACTCATGATGATAACTAGTAAAGTACTAGTATAAAATACTAGAGAGAGAGTCACCACTCACCAATTAGTGAGAAAATTTGAAGTTTTTCTGATACTAACTCTTCTATTCTTCACTGAAGACTTCTAGATATGATAAACAAGCCGGCCCGGAGTCCAACTCAACTTGTACTCGTGTTGTTTATGGCTGATTTATAACACCAGAGATACCAAATCTAATAATGAGGTAAGGAGTCCAACTCAACTTAAAACCTACACTATTCGCTCTTGATTATACTTCTCTATTCTCTAGGAGTATCACTGAATTATTGGTAACATAAGTGGGCTAAATGATCTGACTTAGTGACTGAAATAATCACCTATTGACATTGAATAATCCTTTTATCTTTTTTTTCTCCCCAATGGAGTCACCAATTTTGTTAGGTGACTCAGATGGGCCAGCATAAAATAGTCAATAAGATACTGCAAACTTTGTTACAACTTAAGAGTCTATTAGATATACTGTCATTTCATTGTCGTCCCTAGCGGAGTTGCCAATTTTGTTAGGTCTAAATCTTGTAGATGAAAACTTAACAAAGTATGGACTTGATTTTATGAGACATAGGGCCTTGAGTTTGCAAGAAAAAGACTAACTTGATGAGGACTGGATAAGGTCCTCCTTCTTCTTTGAGCTCCATAGTACTCAGGCGGGTATTGCCTATAAAAAGGGTTACTCTATTTCAAGTAAGCTTGTGATATGTGGATTATGTCTTCACTGCTATGCTTTTACTCCAATGAATGGGTTCAATAGTTCATCATTACTCTACAGTTTCTTTTTATGAGTGTGCCTCAGGGAAGAATAACCTCTTGATTCTCTCTTCAAGGAATCAACAACTTGGATTCTATCACTTGGATACAAATCCTAGACAATATGCATGGAATAAAACTTAAAAGACTGGTAGCGATTTAAATGATTTGGGATTGTAAAGCTTGGATCAATTCTTTCAACACAAAGATAGGAATATACAGGCCAGTGCCTTATTCATTTGGGCTATAGAGTCAAAGGATGAAATGGATGCAATAGTGTCATTAATTGGTCTTTTGACATTAACAAAAGCATCAGAACTCTTTACTACTTATGATAATCCTTTATATGAATGCCATGAACACATATCCTACTTTGAGCATAATTTAATCTCACCCTAGGTTAGAACTCAAAGCAAAAACACATTCACATAAACCTATGAAAAGATTTATAAATTCACAGCAGAAAACAAAGGAGAGATAAAAGATCTAAGACTTGAATTAAGTATAACCTTTCACCATATTCATTCAGAAAATCTTGACAACCAAGCTTGTTTGATAATTAGTAGCACATAATATATCTTCTCTTTCTTGATCAAACTGGTACAAAGTTTACAATCTGGACAGAGTTCTAGGGTTTTTAGAAAAATTTCTCTTATTAGCGCTAGAAAACTCTCTCTCTCTCTCTCTCTCTCTCTCTCTCTCTCTCTCTCTCTTTTTCTTCTTTTACATTATATACCATATTTCAAAAATATCTTAACCCTCTGGGGTCCCAAAATATCTCCCAACAACCCTTAGGATTTTACAATGAATGAATTGAATGAAACAAATGAGATATTTCAAAAAATAACATAATCTATTCTATAGACTAGCTTCAGCCTTTCAAAATATCTGGATACTTTAACTGATATTTTCATCTTGATAAGCACCTGATATTCGCGGCAACCTTCCCCAACCAAAAAATGTCCTTAACATTAACTTCTCGGCCACCGCAGTACTTTTCTCGATCAAACTAGTTTAGTCACTTTGCAAAAAATCCTGTAGAGAATTCAAATCTTGAACTGAACAGTTACCTCAAAAATTTTCAAATACATCAGCGGGTCAGATTCAAAATTTAGTCTATCTTTAAATCATGGTCGTTCGATCCTGTTATTTTGTGGGGCTTTACAACTTAGCCTCCATAAGAATCCTGGATCCACAAATGAAAATTGACAGCGGTCCCATAATCTTATAGCCCTGACACAATCCTTCAAATCATACGCCCGCCGTCAGATCTTCCACACTGGCATCTTAGAAAAATTTTGGGCCCACTGATGTGTCACTACCTTTTAAAACCCGAGCCAATTAGAAAACACCACCTCAGCATCAGATGGCAACTGGCCCCGCAAAACCTTGGTGAAATTTAGTCATCCGGTGAACTGGCGACAAAAGACAATCGCCAATTTGCAAAGCAAAATAGGGCACCACTAAACTATCTGGTGACCTGGTGACAAATAGTCGCACAGTTGCATAGGAATTTGGAACTCTGCCAAAAATCATGCGAACTTGCGACACAAAAAAGAAATACTACCTCCGCCAAAAACTTTATCCAACTGCCAAAGCCTTTACCCTTATCTTTTTCATTCAACGATCATGCGACTGAAAGGAAATTTCCAAGTCGCCAAGACCTTTTGAAACTTTGCTAAAACATTTAGCGACTTAGCAAACACTACCCACCAGATCTTTCTTTCTATTAGAGCTTATCAGTGGTGGGGGTGAGATTCCAATCGAACAGATGATGCATAATCTCATGGGATCTATTAGAGCTTTGAGGTCTTGCAACAACTGTAGATTTTCCTATGGAGGCCCGGGTTTTTTCTCAGTAGAATGGTTAAAATTTAGCGGTGCTGATAAATGTTTGTAGTGGTCATGGGATCTCAAAATGATTTTATCGAAGGATAGTTTCTTTGGTCAGGTGATTGATTGATGATTTAAAGACATAGATAAAGTTTTCACGACTATGAGAGGGACTATAGTCACTAGGTCTCGTAATAAAAATATTCAAGCTAGGTATAAAGGTAGTCACTTAATCTCATAAAGGATAATTTATCTTTCACGACTAATGTAGAACTATAGTCGCTAGTTCACTGAATGACTTAAGTGGGCCCGCTGGCTTGTAAAGAAGGAGTTTAGTTGTCATTTCACCATTGGGATAAGATGCGAGGAGTTTAGTTGCATAGTTTAGCGACAACCATCGATATTGAATAAAGTGAATTTTTAGATGCCCGCGAAGAGGTTGAGATCGATGGCCAGGACTTAAAGATGATTCAGTTTTAAATTTAAACCATTGATTTTCTAGTAAAACCCTAGAAGTAGCCGTTAATATTCAAATTCAAATTTCCCTAAGGGTTTTCAGTGACCAAAAGGACCAGAATTGATGACAAAAGTGGCCGAGGTGGTTGAAACTAATTTTCTCCACCATTACAGTGTGCTCCAGGGTGTAAAGTAGTTGCAAGGGGATGTCTTGATGCGGGGAAATGAATGAGATAGTACTTGGAGCTATTGCAGGGTCTTTTCTGAGTTGAACTTCATAGATTTTGTTGATCTTCAGTACTTTCAGAGGAGATTTTCCTAATGGAAGATCAAGTGTCGGTTGAGTGCACTTGGGGTTTTGTGTTTTCCCTCCAGTTGTATTATTTTCTGTCAGTTTGAATTATTTTGGTGGGTGAAACCCTAACCCTAACCCTAGTTGTCTGAAGCTTGTTGCATCTTCTTTGAAGATTCTAGGGTAGCTGGTGGTATAAGTAGTAAGTTTTTGGCTGGTTTAGGTGTTCTCAATTTTCTCAATTCTGTGTTGAAGGGTCTTTTTCCTGTACATTTTTCTCTTCTTCCTTTCATATAGAGTTTTTCTCTTTCCCTTGTTGGTTTTGAGAACACAATACATATTGTAAGTGATTGGTCTTATGTATGAGAAGTTAATATATTCTTACTGTTGTCAAGCTATCTCCATTTGAACTTTGAATTCATTGATCATGCATTAAGGATGTCTGGTTTTTCTACTTTGCATTGCCTAAGAGTTTGCAGGTAGAGTTGTCTTTGCAGAGATAACTGGTTCAAGGTTAGTTTTCATGTATGTATGAGCTGACGTGTCAAGGATATGTCATGCTTGTCTTCCAGTGGATGTTGGTTAATGTGTTATCTGTTCATAGGTCTCTTCTAAGGGGAGGGTCAAAATCCCATGATAGATAACAACATATTTGAATACACAAGTGGGTACTAAGTTGAGGTTTGGTCATGGTGTGTGATTGATGTCAGGCATCAACATATTGAATATATGGTTTCTTGTTTCATAGCCATCATTTGCAATAGGGTATTTGACTCTGTGGCCCATTGGATAAGGCACTGGTCTATGAGAGACTTTGGATATCTTATGGTTCCCTTCAAACCCATTTTTAAAATCATTTCCCTTCAGCTCCACCCTTTCCCTTTCTTGTTGTTAGGATAGGTCTCTATCTTTTAGTCTCATTCCATGCAAGTAGGGCTATTGCATGAGATTTTCTATCATTGGGGTATAGGATACCTATAGGAGATTGATTTCTATTCCACATTAATCTATCTGTAGGCCTATGGTTTATCATGAGGTGTCTTGAGTGTGAAAATAAGGCAATACCCACCTGAGTGATGTGGAGCTCAAAGAAGAAGGAGGATGTTCTCCATCCTCATCAATTGGTCCCTTTCCTTTGCAAACTTGAGTGCCTATTTTAAGTTTCTAGCCCACCCTTTGATTCAAGTTTGGTCCTGCAAGAAAAGAAACCAACAGGCCTATCTTAGAAAAGAAAGACTCCCAAAGAGCCAACACTCCAAACTCCAAATGAAAAAGATAGGGCCATGTACCATATTGCATAAGTTTGACCAAAATGTATATGAAATCACACTTCCATGAACCCTTTCAATCTCTCCAATCTTCAATGTTTCTGACTTAACTCCTTTCAAGGAAAATGCAAATATGACAGGTGTTTCAACTAATCCTATAGAGACACATGATGATTGGTTCAAGAACCATCCTCCAAGCCAACCTCTTCAATTAGAAAAGATACTTGAAAATAAGATCTTGAAGAAAACTAGGCATAATACTTATCTCCAGTACCTAGTCAAGTGGCAGGGTCTACCTGATATTGATGCTACTTGGATGACTGAACAGGACATCCTTCAGCATGGGTACACTTTGGAATAGTTAGGCTCAAGTGGGAACTTGAGCTTCAAACAACTTGGGAAGCATGGTGCAGGAGCACCCCCAAAACATCAAAACAATCCAACTAAGCATTGAAGGGGTCTCCTAGACCATGAAGAATATCTAGACTCTTAGGACATTGATTGATTCATTAAGGTCTTGATTGTTAGAAATAGGGAATACTAAGAGAGGGGGGTGAATCAGTATTCTACAAACTTTATCTTTTTCCCAATTATGGATATAACAGATAACCTTTATACATGCATAACATAAGAAGCTATACAATATTCATAGCAATGGAAATAAAGAACTCATAACACATGATATGTTCTTGAGGAAACCCTGGCCAAGGTAAAACCCTGGTGTGGATGGTACCCACAAAGATCCACTAATAAAAAGTATCCTCTTAAGGATTTTGACCCTGTTAGGAGTCTATTACAAGCATATAGTGTATCAGTCCTGATTAAGGGACTCTAGGCCTTGTTAGAAGCCTCAACCCTGTTAGGAGTTGTCAATACAAAATCTGATTACCAAATGAGCCCACTACCCAAAAAAGTAATGTACAATGTATACTTATTACAAAAATGGATTAAGGTATATAACCTTATGCTGCTTGCATCAATATATTTTCATTGCTCTTACATCTGCATCATATCATTACAATATTTTTCATTTTTTTATCTCTCTCTCTTCTTGCAATTACATATTACATATATACAAGTTATTAAAGATAATAAATTTACATGGTCGGCTTCCATATATCTTTATCCAAGAGTTAACATCTAGGATGTCATCCCTTTATATTGTTAAGTCATTATTTGATAAACAAAATAATCCCTTAACTCTTTACCAATTCTGCCTTCATATTCTGTCTTGTCGGCTTAACACTGTCTTCAGTAAAACTATCATAACTAATTCTGTACATGCCATACTAAATTGGACTCTGAGATGGGTCATCATTAGTCATCATAGAGTCTATGTTCAAGTGCGCAAGCACTGAACTTACTCTAGTCAACATCGCAAATAAAAATTGTATCGTGGTGCACTAGTGAAAACACTATCTTACACTTAGACAAATTTGCAATGTGCTCTTCTATACTTTCTCTCAGACCTATGTGATCTTCATGTGGATCATATGTTTTGATAATGACAACATCTATGTACTCACTTCAGCCAAATTGCCAACATTGATTGTGTGAACCCTTTAACAGTCAGGTTGCTATATAAACCTATTGTCTAAAGAGGTCACAAGGACCATTATCATGCTTAAGATCATGGCTAAAGGTCTTTAGAATTCCTAGGGTCATTTTAGAACTATAGGTTTGTGTTTAGGACCTTAAGTCTTTCATTTAGGAAAAAAGTTGCTATAACCAAGAAAAGTTGATATGTGCAAGAAAAAGTTGCTTTGCAACTTTTGGGCAACTTTGCCTAAAGTGTGTGTTGGTTTGTAATAACCCACCTAATGGTCACAACCTTTATATTTTGGTTGGATTAGTTGGGGGAAGTCTTCAAATAGCCCTTTCAGGTGGGTGGAAGACATTATTATGTACCTTTTCTTCGAAATCAATAAAATAACTGACTGTTTCCTGTAAATTCTCAAAGTTTTCATTGATTGTATGAATGGTACGAATGTGATAGGGTGATGACCTAGTGTGGATGATAGTCTAGTGGATTATCCTTCATTTGATCCTAGTCTGAGGTCCTGAAACGCCTGTATTTGAAAGATATCATCAAACTAGTGTAAATTACTATCAAACCCTTACCAGTTAGGGTTTTGGCACTCAAATGGCCATATCTCCCATTAGCACCCTTGGATAATCCTGATTCTTGGTGGAATGAGAGATAAATGTGTACACTATAATATTTTGGAGTCCTTTTGCAGTGATCAGTCGGTGGCCGTACTGATGAAGCAATTTTGAGTTGACATCTCTATGTGGCAACTCTATGACAGCGATAAAGAAAAAGTGAATGAATCCTTTAGGGGTTGAAATGGAGCATGAAATCTTGGAATCCATGTATTTGAAACCTAATGGTCTGGTCTAACCCACTATATTGGTTTTTCAATCCATTTTAGGAGTACTTCCTTTAGAAATTAGCCCTAATTAGGACAATTAGGCCTGTTGAGACTCTCCACTTTCAGGGGTTCAAGATTGGACTCAAGACCTTTCCTTTGAGGTCCGATTGCATCTTCTAGAAGGGTATTTGAAAGTGCCATTTTTTTCCTTAGTTCTTTGGGAAACACAAGAGTTAGAATGTAAATACCAGTCTCCAAGGGCTACTAGGCCTAGTGCACACTGCAAGAAGAAACCACCTCAATTGCAAAACCAGTTTGATCTTTTGGAGTTTAGAAATCCTATAAACATGGGATTCCAAGTCCTATAAAAGGAAGAACAACCCCTTACACTATCTAATCCTTAAGAAGGATTCATTCAAATAAGTTCACCATTGTAAAAGTTTGGGATTGATCCATAGGAAGGTACCTTGGACTCAGATGGAATACATGATTTAGAACCCCTTACAAAGGTGTAGAGCCTTGGGTGTGTCCACTCTCACATAAAGAGTAAAGAAAATTAGACTAAAACCTATTTATACCACTGCTCTACATCACAGAGAATCCAAACTATTTGAAAGAGGAAGAGTATGGTCGTAATCCAAGCATTTATACAACCTTGAGGAAGGTGAGTTTGATCTTTCACACATTGATGGCAGGGATCTAGATCTCTAGCGAGATATAAGAGGGGGTGAAAGAGATATCCTACTAGGATACATCAAAGGACTTTGGGAGGGGAGTTGCGATGGATTAAAAGAGGAACAACATTGGCTAGCAATAGAAGGAGGAGGTTCCTTCCTCTTCCTCATACTCTTCCATTCTATTATAATTTCACCTTTAAATGGAGGTGCACTCTTGTTATGAATTTCCAAGGGTGAAAGGAAATTAGAAGAAGGTGAAAGATTATGTTGAGATGGAGACACCACAATGTTTTTGAAAATTGATAGAGTACTAGGATTTTTGACATCCTTATTAACAAGCATAGAATAGGACTGGGCATCGAGAGACCTAATCTTCCCAATAGGACAATCTCAAATGAGATGACCTTCTTTCCAACAAAAGAAACATGCATTTGGATTGTTTAAATAGACTATGGGTTGATTTATCTCAAAACCTAGACCAAGAAGCTACATACTATCTAGCAGTGACTTATTCAAATCTACTTCCACACAAACTCTCAGATGGACTTGTAGGCTGGAAAATTTGTGTAAAGATTGTTTACACCATAACACTTTACCAAGTTTAACAACAATATATTATTAATAAATGGTTTGAAGACTAAGTTTAAATAAGGCAGTTCAAACCACATTGGGTAGCATGAGAGGAAGGGATCATTTGGATGCAAATCAAATGTCCAAGCTTGAAGATAGCATACTTGACAACATATGATCCAAGTACCATACTATAGGACTGCTTGTGCATGGTCAACATTTTTAAATATGCAAGAGACACAACCCTTACCAAGGCTCCTTATAGTTTCAATTACACATCCCCTATTTTCCCAATATATTTTTGCTCATTTATAAAACTCCATTTCTGTAGGTGTTTCCCTTAGAAAGAACAAAATCATAGTTCTAGATTTGTATTATACAATACACTCAACAACATCATCAAGGAGCGGGCATTTTTTGTTGTCTTCATCTCCCTGATTTTCCACTGCATCTTCCAAAGACATCTCATTTCTTCTTTCTTTATTGGACCAGTCCTTTCTTAATTTTTTTCAAAGCTTTCAATCAACGCCTCCATGTTTAAGTTGGAAACCCTTATTTTTATTGTTATTCTCATTCGTCGACTATCTAGCCACTAATTTAATCTTCATTAGATGTTTTGGCCCCTCTTTTTTCTTCAATCAAATCATTCTTCCCTTTTTTAGTCTCCTCTGCCTCCACAACAAAGTAGTGTCCAAGCTCAATAACCATGCATAAAAAATAAGATTGTTGTTGCTCACTGTTAGGGATTTAGCTAGGGTTTGTGCAGTCCAGTTCACTTGTCTTGCTTCAATATGTCACTTCTTTCTAATTTTATCTCAGGGCAATACTTTTATAATATCTTCTTGTCCATATACTTTGCAAGGTCCATTTTTAGGCGAATTAGTTTTAGTTTTCAAGTGTTTTTTACTTTTTTATTTTTTTTAATTCTTTGATATGTGATAATTATTTTATTCTTCATATCAATTGGTATAAATAATTCTTAATTTTAGTATTTTTTAGAATGCAAGAATCGAGTATAGAACCCCTTATAAACTACAGTATGCTGGGGTTGGGGGGAGATTGGACCTTGTGACCTTTTTGTTCACAATAGAAAGCTCTCACCAATTGAGCCAATCCCCAGCCCCTTAATTTCAATATTTATATTTAAAGAAAGATTATAGATTTTTATAGGCAATGTTGTGTGGCTCTAATTTTAGTACATTCTTAAAATTCTTATATGTTCATATGAAAATATTTTTTGGTGATTTTTAAAAAAGAATATATATACTTTTATGTAATTTTATGAGTGCTTATCTATCTGATTTTGTATCTAAAATTATAAAATATTTAATTTTTCATGTATTATTTATAAAGTCTTTTGATTATTCTTTTAAATCTTTTGAATGTTTTTTCAATTATATTATCTACCTTGTTCTCATATTTTTCACATCTGTGAGCCTCGCATGAAATATTTATTTTACAACTTCATGAGTATCATATAATTGATGTCTCCAAACTAAACATTTCTTGTACATAATATATGTGAGAGATGGATTGACTTGTGATAAATAACATTTTTTATTGTATTGAGTGAGAATATTTGAATATTCATATTGATGACAATACTAATTTTATTGTTTAAGAGTCATATAGTTGAGTATTTTAGGTTAAATATCAAATATGTGTTAATGTTGTATAAACATTAATGTAATACTTTATGATATTTTCACAAATAAATATATTTGCCATGAATTTTCTATTTTGTTCTACATGAAATATGAAATAAACCATCAATCCTTGCTCATTCAATACTCTAATAGCTAGTTAAACTAGCAATTGCATCTTGGTCTACAATGGGTACGCCAAAGAGACGTGGAAGTTTAATTAGGGAGGGAATGCTATTTTTTTCACATATATTTGTTCAAAACACGAGGTCAATTGCTAGGCAATTTAACAAACAATATTTTTTATGCAATAAAAGCCTCAATAGATAAGTGATAGTATGAAATCAACTATGAATTCACTTATATATGGACCTAAACACGATTGAAACAAAACCTCTAATTTAGGAAGATAATTACAATCTAGTACCAATAGGGAGAGAGGAAGATAATATAAAGAGATATAGAAGGAGTGGGAAAGAGAAAGATAGAGAAAGGAAAGGAGATAGTTATAGGACAATTTAAAATAGAAAGGAAGATGGAGATGGAGATGAAAATGAAGTTCATGAAAAGGAGAAAGAGAGGGATATAAAGCTCAAATGACAAGCACAGACAACGAAAGAGATAGAAAAGCTTAATATAGAGAGAAAGATGAATATAAAGATATGAAATCTCCTCTCCCCTATAGTTCAACTGCCCAGAAGAAATCTCAACCGTATTCAACCATTTGTCTCATAAGTCTTATCAACACTATTCATCCAACTGTCTCGCATCACAATTGTGGACAGAGACAATTGTTTACTAAAAAGAAAAGACAAGACTAGACTTTTATAATAGCTTCTGGCCCATCGTTTCACTTTCAACAATGAACAGAGGGTGGAGGGAGAATGGACTAGACTTTTACAAAAGCTTTATGCCACTGTGTGAACATCATGCTAGTGGCATGGTTTAATTAATTTACATGGCTATCCTCCCAAAAGAATGCACCATCGTATAGAAATTGGACATTGTCACATACATAGGGACATACATAGAACTCATATAAAGCCATGTTATCCCCGACAAGAAAGGATAGAGGTCTTCTTAGTTTTTCACCATTTTTGAGTGATGATGAGATGTGTAGTAAAGTACATGAAAGGTGAATTAGACCGGAAAAAATGAAACCGTTCAGTCCAATACACTGAAAAATCAAACTACATAAGGAGACAGTAACCGTGTGAAGGAGACTATGAAGAAAGGACATAAAAGAGACAATTAAGTGTGGCGTAAAATGTTAGGGAGGGGTTATTGCATCTACTAGAGGTGAGAGGACAATGTTAGCGACTGTTGCATTTATAGTCAAGTGTGGCGTAAAATGTTAGGGAGGGGTTATTGTGGTTGCTAGCAGTGATAGGACAATGTTAGTGACTATTGCATTTATAGTCAAGTGTGGCTTAAAATGTTAGGGTTTAATGTGTCTGCTAGTGGTGACAGGACAATGTTAGCGACAGTTGCATTTACATTCAAGTGTGGCTTAAAATGTTAGGGTTTACTGCATCTGCTAGCGGTGAGAGGACAATGTTAGCGACTGTTGCATTTAGAGTTAAGTGTGGCATAAAATGTTAGGGGTTACTACATTTGTTAGCAGTGAGAGGACAATTTTAGCGATAGTGGGTATTTACAGTTAATTGTGGCGTAAAATGTTAGGGGTTACTCTATCTGCTAGCAGTTAGAGGACAATGTTAGTGATAGTTGCATTTACAGTTAAGTGTGGCATAAAATGTTAGGGGTTACCGCATCTGCTAGCGGTGACAGGACCGGTTAGTATCAGCTTCATTTTATGACGAGAGATAAAGTAAAGTTCCGTGGCCTTGATACCATATCGACAGTTTTCACATGATCTGAAGGCCAGGAAAGATTCCTTGTGATCATATGACAGTCATTGGATCTTTCTTTCAGTGATGATAGCTTAATAAATGGATTAAATGGACTGGCCCTACTTAATTTCCACATCAGCAAATAACTTTGACCAATCATAAATGCCCATGTGTATACAGCTCGCACCAGTGACAGCGCGCCCACCATTTAGAGGCCCATGTGAGTAAAGTCATATCGACGGCTATCGCATGATCGGAAGGCCCCAAAAGATACCTTGCGGTCATACAAAAACTGTTAGATCTTTGTAGAGTTGTCAGTCCGGTAGTATCCATAGATACTAGGCCCCTATGCACTAGCTTGAAAACCTAGATCCATGGTTAACGCATGATCGCAAGGACTTAAAAGATACCATGCGGACATACGACAATAGTTGATCAACATTAGATTCAGATTTCACATACGATGGCGAAACTATATGAATGAAATCAGGTGTTGAAGACTTAGGAATATTTTTGAATTCTAAAAACACCTAATGTTTTTGAAATTGCACTTGTGCACTTAAGATAGCGATGGTCGAAAACACAAAACACTTTTCCAATTCAGCACCCGCGCACATAACATTTCATCCTACAAGTCAGGTCGACTTCACAAAAGTGACTTGATGTTTTTTACCGCACACTTGCTCACCTAAAATGGAAACTACATAACAGACGATGTTTTCAAAATCGCACTTGAGCACTTAAGATAGCGATGGTCGAAAACATATAACATTTTTTCAATTTGGCACTTGCACACATAACATTTCGGCGCTGACTATCCTCCCGACAAAATGCACCTACAAATGAATTTTTTTCTTCTTCCAGATTTAGGAAAACACAGTGATTTGTTTTCAAATTTTTTTCGATGTTTTCGATTCAAAATCTATAGATCATGAAGAACAAAGCCTGAAAATTTCATAAAAATCCATGGTGTTTTCATATTTTTCAGATTTGTATGGTGGTGCATTTTGTCAGGAGGATAACATTTCAGCCTACAAGTGGGGCCGACTTCACAAAAATTACTTGATGTTTTTTACCGCACACTTGCGCACCTAAAATGGAAACTACATAACAGATAATGTTTTCAAAATTGCACTTGACCACTTAAGATAGCGATGGTCGAAAACACATAACATTTTTCCAAATTGGCCCCTGCACACATAACATTTTATCCTACAAGTGGGGCTGACTACACAAAAATTACTTGATATTTTTTACCACACACTTGCACACCTTAATGGAAACTACATAACAGTTTTGACAATCACGCTTGCACATGTGTGATTGTGATTGTCGAAAACACATAACATTTTCCAATTTCGCACTTGCTGACATAACATTTTATCGTACAAGTGGGAGCAACTTCACAAAAATTACTTGATGGTTTTGACCGTGCACTTGGTTGGAATTAACCTAGAATAGGAAAACTGGAATTGGTGAATTGGTATAAGCTAATTCTAATTTTGGTCCAAAATGAGAATTTAACCAATTCATCTCTCAAACTGGAATTGATTGAATGCTAATTTTGGACCAAAATTAGAATTAACTTATACCAATTGACCAATTCTCATTGTATTATTCCAGGTTTAGTCCAGCAACCAAATGATTGGAAAGTATAGGGCACTTTCCACACTCCAAATTGTACAGTTGTGATAGAGATAGTCGAAAACACATAACATTTTCCAATTTCACACCTACACACAAAACATTTCATCATACAAGTGGAACTGACTTAAAAAATATTACTCAATGTTTTTTATCATGCAGTTGTGCACCTACAATGGAAAATACATAATAGTTTCAACAATCACACTTATGCACCTATGATAGCAGTTGTCAAAAATGCGTAACACTTTCCAATTTCGCACCTATGTAGATAACATCTCATCCTACAAGTGGGACCGACTTCATAAAAATTACTTGATGGTTTTGATTGTGCACTTTGTTGGAATTAACCTCGAAAAGAAAAATTGGAATTGGTGAATTGGTATAAAAGCTAATTGTAATTTTGGTCCAAAATGAGCATTCAACCAATTTCTCTATGAAACTAGAATTGGTTGAATGCTCATTTTGGACCAAAATTAGAATTAAGTTATACCAATTTACTAATTCTCATTTTCCTATTGTAGGTTTATTGCATTAACCAAACAGTTTCAACAATCAGAATTGTGCACTTGTGATAGCGATTATCAAAAACACATAGCATTTTCAAATTGTGCACCCGCACACATAACATTTCATTGTACAAGTGGGACCAACTTCATAAAAATTACTTGATGTATTTGATCACAGACTTGCACAGCCATAATGGAAAATACATAATAGTTTCAACAACGGCACATGTGATAGCGATTGTTGAAAATACACAACATTTTCTAAGGTCGCACCTGCGAACATAACATTTCATCATACAAGGGGGATCGAATTCAAAAAAATTACTGGATTTTTTTGATCATGCACTTGCGCACCTACAATAAAAAATACATAACAGTTTCAACAATCGCACTTGTGCACTTATGATAGCAATTGTTGAAAATGCGTAACACTTTCCAATTTCGCACTTGCACACATAACATTTGATCGTACAAGTGGGACCGACTTCACAAAAATTACTTGATGGTTTTGATTGCGCACTTCATTAGAATTAACATCGAAAAGAAAAATGAGAATTGTTGAATTGGTATAAAAGCTAATTCTAAATTTGGTCCAAAATGAGCATTCAACCAATTCCTCTATGAAACTAGAATTAGTTGAATGCTCATTTTGGATCAAAATTAGAATTAAGTTATACCAATTTACTAATTCTCATTTTTCTATTGTAGGTTTATTGTAGCAACCAAACAATTTCAACAACCGCAATTGTGCACTTGTGATAGTGATTGTCCAAAACAAATAGCATTTTCAAATTGCGCACCTGCACACATAACATTTAATTGTACAAGTGGGATCGACCTCATAAAAATTACTTGATGTATTTGATTGCAGACTTGCGCAGCCACAATGGAAAATACATAACATTTTCAATAATGGCACATGTGATAGCGATTGTCAAAAATACATAACATTTTCCAATGTCGCACCTGTGGACATAACATTTCATCGTACAAGTGGAACCGACTTCACAAAAATTACTTGATGGTTATGATCGCGCACTTTTTTTGAACTAACCTAGAATAGGAAAATGGGAAATGGGGAATTACTATAAGCTAATTCTAATTTGGTCCAAAATGAGAATTCAACCAATTGGTTTCTGAAAGTGGATTTGCTTGAATGGTCATTTTCGACCAAAATTAGAATTAACTTATACCAATTCACGAATGCTCATTGTCTTATTCTAGGTTTATTCGAGCAACCAAATGGTTGGAAAATACATAACACTTTCCACAATGGAAATTGTACAGTTGTTATAGCGATTATCGCAAACACATAACATTTTTCAATTATAGACCTGCGCACAAAACATTTCAGCCTACAAGTCGTACCAACATTAAAAAAATAACTGAATGTTTTCTATCGTGCACTTTTGCACCTACAATGGAAAATACATAACAATTACCACAATCCCACTTGTGCACTTGTGATAGCTATTATCGAAAATGCATAACATTTTCTAATTTCGCACCTGCGCACATAACATTTCATCCTACAAGTGGGACTGACTTCACAAAAATTACTTGATGGTTTTGATTGTGCACTTTGTCAAAATTAACCTAGAACAGGAAAATGGAAAATGGTGAATTGGTATAAAAGCTAATTCTAATTTAGGTCCAAAATGAGCATTCAACCAATTCATCTCTGAAATTGGAATTGATTTAATGCTTATATTGGACCAAAATTAGAATTAACTTATACCAATTCACAAATTGTCATTGTCTTATTCCAAGTTTATTCCAGCAACAAAAGTGTTGGAAAATACAGAACACTTTCCACAATCGCAATTGCGCAGTTGTGATAGCGACTATCGAAAAGACATAGCATTTTCCCATTTCACACCTATGCACAAAACATTTAATCCTACAAGTGGGATGGACTTCAAAAAACTTAATGTTTTTTATCATGCACTTGCGCACCTACAATGCAAAATATATAACAGTTTCAATAATCACACTTGCACAGTTGTGATATGATTATCGAAAATGCATAATATTTTTCAATTTCGCATGTGCGCACATAACATTTCATAGTACAAGTGGGACCGACTTCACAAAAATTACTTGATGAGTGACCCCTTAGGCTGTTTGGTCTCGTCAATACATCATTAAAAAAATTAACTGGGTCCAATTGCTAGTTATAAAGACCAACTTAGCAAAAATTGCTCCTTAAATTAGCTTTGGCCCATAAAAGTTGAAATCTGATTGTTCCTTTTTCTATTTGTGTTGAGAACAATGGCAAGCACCCAAGAATACATGAATCTCTTTTGATTGGCATGACTGGTGTACTTTTCTGCTTGTAGCTCAGTGTTTCTTTTCTCTCATTTCTGCGGTGATGTTTAGACTCTTTCCATGACTCATTTATGTTGTTTGTATTGGAAATGGCAAGGCTCAGATTGCATTTATGTTCAAAATGTCAGTTGTTCAACTATTTTCCTACACACAGCGTGATCAGAATTGTGTGAATGCGCACCTACATTTGAAAATACATAACAGTTTCAACAAACGCATAACGTACTTATGATAGCGATTGTCGAAAATACATAACATTTTCAAATTTTAGACCTACTCATTTGGGGGAAAATTAGAATTAACTTATACCAATTCAGTAATTCTCATGTTCCTATTACAGGTTTATTGCAGCAACTAAAGGGGTTGGAAAATACATAACAGTTTCAATAATCGCACTTGTGCACTTTTGATAGCGATTGTCAAAAATACATAACATTTTCTAATTTGACACCTGTGCACATAACATTCCATCCTACAAGTAGGACCAACTTCAAAAAAATTACTTCATATTTTTGATCGCGCACTTTGTTCATATTAACTTGGAATAGGAAAATGAGAATTGGGGAATTGGTATAAGCTAACGGACACAGCTATCCTCCCTACAAAATGCACCGCCGTACAAATGTGAAAAATACGAAACACAATGGATTTTTATGAAATTTTCAGGCTTTTTTCTTCATGGTCTATAGATTCTAAATTGAAAAACACCAAAAAAAATTTGAAAACAAATCACTATGTTTTCATAAATCTAGAGAAAAAAAATTCATTTGTAGGTGCATTTTGTCGAGAGGATAGCTAGCGCCTAAGCTAATTCTAATTTTTGTCCAAAATGAGCATTCAACCAATTCTTGTCAAAACTTAGGATTGGTTGAATGCTCATTTTAGACCAAAATTAGAATTAACTTATACTAATGCACTAATTCTCATTTTCATATTCCACATTTATTCTAGCAACCAAACGGATTAAAAAATACATAATAGTTTCAACAATCACACTTGCACACTTCCAATAGCAATTGTCGAAAATACATAACATTTTGTAAGTCTGCACCTATGCACATATCATTTCATCCTTACAAGTGGGACCGAGTTCACAGAACTTGATGGTTTTTATCGTGCATATATGCACCTATATTGGAAAATACATAATATTTTGTAGAAATGTATTGCGTAATCGTCATCGCAATTGTGAAAAATACATAACATTTTCCAATTTTGCACCTGCGCACATAACATTTCATCCTACAGGTGGGATCGACTGCACAGAAGTTACTTGATGGTTTTGTTCACGCACTTGCTTGGAACAAACTTGGACTAGGAATACGGGAATTGGTGAATTGGTATAAGCTTGTTCTTATTTTGGTGTAAAATGAGCATTCATCAAATTCCTCTCTGAACCTGGGATTGGTTGAAAGCTCATTTTGGACCAAAATTAGAATTAACTTTTAGCAATTCACCAATTCTCATTTTTGTAATCCAGGATGATTCCAACAACGAAACGGTTGAAAAATATATAACAGTTTCAATAATCGCACTTGTGCGCATGCGATAGTAATTGTGGAAACACATAACATTTTCTAATTTCACATATACATACATAACATTTCATCCTACAAGTGGAAGGAATTTCAAAAATATTAGTTGATATTTTTGTTCACACCCTTGCGCACCTAAAATTGAAAAGTGGAGAAAATACATAACAGTTTCGAGAATATACCTATCATAGCAATTTTTGAAACACAATATTTTCTAATTTCATACAAACACACATAACATTTCATCCTACAAGTGGAAGCGACTTCACCAAAATTAGTAGATGTTTTTGTTCACGCCCTTGGGCACCTAAAATGGAAATGTTGGGGAAAATACATAACAGTTTCAAGAATGTACCTGTGATAGCAATTTTTGAAACACATAACATTATGCAACTAAAATAGAAAAGCTGGGGAAAATACATAACAGTTTCAAAAATGTACCTGAACAGTTCGGCATCAAATGAGCAATGGAAAGACCACAAAAAAGGATAAGAGAGTGAATTGAGGATTGACATGAATTAATGGCATTAATGATGACCAACTCACTCCACTTTGGCTTGTCTTTTCCCGTCAAAGTTAATGGGAAGTTTATTCAGTTACAGCCTTTGTTCTGAATGAAAACCTCTGATGTTTATGATCTCGATAGTTCATAATATGCCAAAATGTCAAAAACTCTCGATCTTTTCTGCTTTGTTATCTTTGTTATGAATGAAAACCCTAGATGTTTTCGATCTCGATAGTTCAGAATATGGCAAAATGCCAAAAACTCTCAATATTTTTTGTCTCCTCATTATCTTTTATTCTGAATGAAAACCTTAGATGTTTTCAATCTCATCGCATCTGCACACTTATTCCTCGATGGTCAGCGTTTCCTTTTCATACTGCTATGACCGGTTTAGGAGACCATACACCAAGGAGGCTTTCAACTAGCAGAAGATCAGATGGTTGTCACATTTTCGCAAGGGATTTCTTTAGACCTTGCGATCATGCGATAGCTGTTGATTTTGTTTTATTGCCTAAGGTGACCTGACAAGTGTGGCAACCTAAAGTATTTAAGCGGGTGGCAAATGACATATGATCTATGGTTGTCACATGATCATAAGGAATATTCTTCTCCTTTGTGATCAAGCGACTTCCATCTGATTTAGGTCAGTTGTGCCATGGGACAGAGTGTTGTCAGAAGTTGCTAAGGTGTTCATTTCTCATTGGTCCTCGTACTGGCAACTGCAGCATTCTCATTGTCACTTGCTTCCTGGCAGTCTTCATGAAACATCTAGTGACTCAGCAAGTAGCTTATTTCTTTTGGTTACCAGATCTCCAATTTCCCCCATGGTTAAGTCCAAACAGGTAGCAACTCAGTGAGCGGATTATGTCACGTAATCTCTAGATTTTTGGTGGACCCATGTGTCAGTGGGGTCCCTAGTTCAAAAGGATCAACGATTGGCGCATGAGCAAAAGAAATATTTGGGAGCTATGAGATCATGCACTTACTGTCCAATTGAAACCTTGGTTGTAGTGGGTCCATTGTCAAAGGAGTTTTCGAGGTGTTGCTGATAAAATAGTTGAGAGCAAATAAAAGATTGACAAGTTGCAAGTCTAGGCCAGAGCTTTTCAGTTGCGCAGTCACTGAATAACTTAAAAGTGGAAAGTTAAAGTGGGTCAAAGCTGGTAATATGCCGACGTGCTAAAATTTCATTGGGTGCAGTGTGCTGAGGTGGATTTTGACTTTTTCAAAGAGTTTTGTGACTGTTTCAAGGATAATCTAGACCGTTTGTCTGCAGGGAAGTTAAGGAGATCGACGGCTATGTTTTAAATCTAGACCTGCTAGCCATTATTGTTCAAATCCAAATATCTCTAAAAAGTTTTTGCTAGCGTAGATTATTGCCTTGTTCATTGGAAAGATGGGAACGAATCACAGATTCATAGCCATAAAAAGTGTGATGGCATGGAAAACAGGATGGCCACGTGGATGAAAAGTTAACTATGTATGTCCGAAACAAATCACAGATTCTTAGTCATGTAAATTTAAGAGGCTTAAATGTTAAGTGCGCATGTTCGAAATAAATCGTGGAGTCTTAGTCATGTAAACTTAAGAGGCCTAAATGTTAAGTGCGCATGTCCCAGATAAATGGCATCTTCATAGCCATGCAAATTTAAGACGCACTAAATGTTAAGTGCGCACGTCTGACACAAATCGCAGACCAAAAGAGTTACAATTTGAAGGACTAAATTAGAAGTGCGCATGTGCAAAACAAATCACAGATTCATAGCGTTGCAAATTTAAGAGGGACTAAATATTAACTGTGCATGTCTGAAATATCATAGTGTTAAGTGACATGTAACGGTACAGCTCTTCATCAAATGAAAGACCGCTAAAATGGTGTTAGAATAGGAGAAGAGTGGATGGGCATTAATGGAAGTGTTGAAGTTAATATTACCATTAATATTTTGAAATGTAAACTGCGCTTGTGCGAAATGGGTAATCGTTCTTTATTTCAGAAATCACATATGCACGATAGCACATTGGACCTTCGCAATTACATTTCCCGTCATTTCCTAATTACTATCACTGACACTGACTTTATAGAAAATACTTGACATTTTTGAAAGCAGACTTGTGTAATTAAATAATGATTGAAAACCCATAACACTTTCGTACCACTGAGATGACTCATCTTTAAAGCAAATACTTGATGTTTTTGAACGCGGACTTGTGAAATTCAATAATGATCGAAAACCCATAACACTTTCATACCGCTGAGATGACTCATCTTTAAAGTAAATACTTGATATTTTTGTTCACGAACTTGCACAATCAAATAATGATTGAAAACCTATAACACTTTCGTACCACTGAGATGACTCGTCTTTAGAAAAAATACTTGATGTTTTTGTTCGTGAACTTACGCAATTAATATTCAAATCGAAAACCCATAACACTTTCATTCCACTGAGATGACATGACATTTCCTCTTACAAGTGGAAGCGATTTCCCCAAAATTAGTTGATGTTTTTGTTCGCGGCCTTGTGCAACTAAAATGGAAAAGTTGGAGAAAATACATAACAATTTCAGAAATGTACTTGAACAACTGTTTCAAATGAGCAATGGAAAGACTGTCAAAAAGGATGAGAGAATGAATTGAGGACTGGCATTAATGATGACAAACTCACTCCACTATGGCTTGTCCTTTCCTGTCGAAGTTAATGGGAATTTTATTAAGTTACTGCCTTTAGTTACTTCATTCCCGTTCCTTAATAACTTTGTTCATTTGAAAGTATTATGTGTTTGCGGGATTGCTGTGAACACTGGGAGATGACAAACACTGTGTAATTTTGGGGAAGATTTCGATCGTAAATACAGAAAGATTTAACGTTTTGGGTCTAGAATAACAAAGAAGACAGGTGTGTTTTATATTTACAATTTTAAAAATAACATTTATAGCTGGCTTTATATTTATTAGTATTTGTGTAAATTTTTTTTGGGGTTACAACTTACAGTAGTTTCTTTCAATAGTTAAAAATATATATATATATATATATTTGTCTCAAAGGCCTAAATGTTCAAATATACATAGTAGTTTCGATCTTTAGTGAGTCATAGAAAAACCAAAAGCATTTTGAACGGGGAATATAGAGAATAGCGCGTAGCCCCGTGCACTGGCGTTTGGATGCCAACATAGGTAAGTAGCGAAAAGCTGAGATTTCTCATATTGGTAGAACATTTCCCATTGCAGAAACCTAATTTTTCACCAAACAAGAATACTGTTAGCTCTGGTTATCATGGTGATAATGCCCAAAAAAATGTTTGGAATCTATCTCACCAAGGAAAATGTGATTCGAATAGCTCAAAGAGAGAATAGCCCGCACCTGCGCAGTAACCCTTTCATCTATCTCAAGAAATATGGTAGAAATATTAGGATTCAAAAATGGCAGTTGCAGCTAATTAAACTTTAAACATGAGAAACATATATTGAATCGCGGATGCGTGATATAATAAAGCAGCATTTGATGTTGACAAATATTACCACCCATTAAACTTTAAATCATCAGTAACATAGGTAAGTGGTAGTCATAGTAGCGAAAATGGAGAAAATAGTGTGTAATTTGTCATAGCGAAGAGGCTAGCTATGCCGATTGCGCAATGTCATGATGTTTACCATTCACTTGACAAGTGCGAAAATTTTAGAAGACTTTATTCAGGGGTATAGCAAAAGTTAGGTATATCATAGAAGACTTTACTTAGCTATTCACTGTAAGGTTTTCGACCCCTCACGATGGCCTGTTTTATACTGATAAATGCTTGAGAAGTGTGAAAATCCCAGAAGATTTTATTCAGGGGTATAGCCAACGGTTAGCCGGTCAACTTTAAAACACAACCGTCAATTCATTGTCCTCCCAACACATCGGCGACCCCTAGAGGAATCCTGGTTTACATTTTATGCTTAGTTGGAAGATCGCAAGACACCTTACTAAGCATTGCGATCATGCGACCACCATCTCTTAGCCACGCAATCATCAGTCCAAACCCCCTTTGAAAAGTCTTTGGCCACATCACCAGTCAGCAACCAATCAAAATCAAGGACCTCAGCAATACTGGCACCACGGACCCACCTTTTAGAATTTAAACTTGATCGTAAGGTCAGGCGATTAGTCACATGATCGCAAGGCTTGAAAGAGGGCTATGAGATCATGCGACAGACCATGAACTCGGCAGAAAATAGGTCCTGCTGACAACTGGCACACATTATCATCCATCTCAGCCGATGAGAAATAGGCACCCCGAATCTATCTAGCATAGGACCCACCACCTGGACTCACCTTTTCAATCGAATGGTTGTTGTTAAAGCAGAGAGCACAAACACCATACAACTCCCTTAACCAAAACACCGACAGCCACCCACCAGTCGCAGTAGCGCAGATAGGAAATGCCAACAAAAAGGATGAAGTGCAAGGTTAACTTCATTGAAAAATCATGAGAAACTAGGTCCCACCAACCGATCATAGTAGCGGAGATAGAAAATGCCAACAAAATGGAAGTGTGAGGTCAAAAACATCCAGGGTTTTCAACATTTTGGCATAGTAAGTTCACTGTGATATTGCTATCAGGATTCAACTATGTAGTTTTTGGAGTCAAACTCATTGACCCATGATTCATGAGCAGTGGCTCAACATGAACCCATCTCTCATGAGAATGAATGTAACACTTAGCACTCATTGGATCTAGGTGATGGTCATAGAGGTGAAGCACCAGGACTTCCCGGGAGGTCACCCATCTGAGTACTACTCCAGCTCGAGCTCGCTTAACTATGAAGTTTCCTCCATGGTTAAACCCACTTTGCGTGCATCCTCATTTGCAAAACCTTCATCAAGCATTGTGCCTTTTGAACCATTAATTATAAAGCCCATTAAGCTCATCAATTGATAAGAAGGAGATATTTTCCATAGCAAGTCAAATTGTGAATATTTTCACAATTTGACTTGCTGTGGAAAATATCTCCTACTTATCAATATTAAGAACTATTTCCTGTAGACCCTAGAACTTGAATATCTCCTTGGGTTTTGTGATTTAGCACGTGCACTCTGAATTGGAGCTTAGTGAGACATTGAAGAGCATGGAGCTAAAAGCACAAGCCATAAAACCTTGTGGATTTTCTTCACAAGTTAAAATTGTGTTTGTAGGCCGAGTAGAGACAACCTCAGAATTTGCAGGGAAGAGGCCATTTTCAAAGGATTTTTGCTATGACTGGAATATGGCCCAACATGCGTATTCACGCACTTAAAAATTTCTGCATCTTAAGTTGAATTGCCTATGCGGCAGCCAATGAGTGTACAAAACGTACTGAAGACAAAAAAAAGTCGATAAACCTTTTTTTTTTATCGGATTTGCCAAAATAGTGTTTGTGCAAATTTTGTGAAAATGGTGTCTGTTTTTGTCTTTTTTGAAATTTTGTCAACATTGCATTTTGTAAGGAGCTTAGATGTGTCTGTGATGTTCTTTGAGAACCCCTTAATGTTGTCAATGAACCACATAATTTGTTTGTTGATAGTTTTTTATTATTAGTTTGTGGTGGTGGGGAGAAAATGCAAGTGGCATCTGCTTGTGCAACTTGAAGTGCAAGATGGAGGTGGTGGTATGCATCCTTTCTCATCTAATGAAATTGATTGGAGTCCAATTGGTGTAGAAGAAGATGAGGTGACCGACTTGTGTGCGGCAATTTTAGTCCATAGAATTGAGGCTTTTATCATAGGGGGGTCAAAGAGGGAAGGCGTGGAATGTGCATTTGTTCATGCCAAGCATATAGAGCACATGCATGAAGATTACAGAGAAAACACAACCAAGATATATTCTGCGTGAGTAGAAAGAATCATCATTATATTCGTGATTCCAAAGTGTCACAATTCATTTATAATTAACAGCAGGACTTTCTTTATGCGTAGTTATTGGTGTTTGTTTGGGCCAGATGACAAGAGGAAAAATGCACCGGCAGAGAAATGCGTCCGTCACTTTATAAAGAAAAGGGGTTGTCAATGCCACTTCAATGTTAAGGTTATGTTCGGTAGATCAGACATGGCTATTTTGAGTTTCATTGAAATGTTTCACGTAGATGTGGATGGTAGAGAATGTCATGGTGTAAATGATCCGAGCAAGGAGCCACGGTCTGAGTTTGGGCCTCACCTTTCTACAGAATGCAAGGCTTACATAGAGGACCTATTGGCAATGGATGTCAGTGTGGATGCTGTCATGGATAGACACCTGAGCGATCCATATTTTTTGGGTATGTTGCAGAGGAGAGATACCTTCCTAACATGGAAAGATGTAATGAATGCATGGAGAAGAGTGAAGTCTAGTTGAGCCCAAAGACATGTTCATGACCCCACTAGTATCCTGAAATGGAAACAATTGGATTAGAATAATTTCTTTTATTGGCAGCAGCCACAAAATGAAGGGACACCTTTTATTATGGGCATTCAAACCCCATGGATTCTTGATATGATGATTCAACACTCGCACAATTCTATTATCTCCATGGATTCCACATTTTCCACCAACAAATATGGGGTGAGACATCTATAATCATTCTTGCATTGAGTACTAAAAAGTATTTTCTATTTGTTATAAGTCATTAATAATAGTGCAGTAATCATCATTGTATTTACCACGTGCAGTATCAGCTTTACTCGCTAGTCGTGTTTGACAAGAAATAGTTCGGGGTTCCTATCGCATGGGTTGTGTCCTCCCCTAACACGATCGAGGACATTGAAGGGTGGCTATCTGTGATATGTTAACAAGGAAAGGAGGCTAGAAATGGGTGACTGGTGAATGCTTTCTTGACTCACGATGCCAATGCTGAGATACAGGCCATTCAGTAAGTTCATCCATCTCTTAGTTTGAGAACCCATTTCAAGTGGCATTTCAACTCCATATGGAATTATGTTTACCCAGTTTCCTTTATGCATCAAAAGATCAAGCGAAGGCAATGTTTCAATGGCTCGGCACGATAATGAAAACAATGGGTGAGAGTGAGGAAATGACTTGCAGGTTATTACAAGAGTTTTTTGATGAGTTTTCTGATCAGCCGCACTTTCTAGACTATGTGTATAGGACATGGTGTCAAGGGGACAGCCATGTAGGTAAGAGATCTTTATCTTTTTGTGCAAGTGTTTTATATTTTACAACACTTGTTCTGTTAAGTACAATGCATTTCCTTTAAAGCTAGTCAGTCATTGTACATGTAGAAATGTGGGCGAAAAGATCCAGACTCTTCCCACATGCAAATCAGGACATAAATACCGCCATAGAATCGTACCATGGCACGTTGAAGATGTAGTACCTTTGTGACCGTCAAAAGAAATGTACACGTCAGATGGATCATTTATACTTCACCCTAGTTTACAAGATGGAACCATTCTACAGGCAAAAGGAGAAGTTACAAGACACTGGTTTCATCAGGAACTATAGGGTGCAAAGTTTGGAGAAAATTATAGAGAAGGCAAAGGCCATTCCTGATGACGATTGCTTTCTTGATGAAAGTAGACCAGGATTCTACTTTGTGAGAAGCCAAACATCATGTAATTTTCATTTGGTCAGACCTTCTGGTGATAACCTTTATGTGTGTGATTTTCCTTGGGTGCTGTAGGGGAATACATGCAAGCACGCATTGAAGGTTTCAGCCATGATTGCGGGAGGCGTTAGTGGAAAGTGAATGTTTTGTGGCAATTTATTCTTTATTCAAATGATGTAATTTTTCTATGGATTTATGCATTCATCGATTGTCTGTAAAAAGAATTTTTGAATGCAGGCGATATCCAGATGGAGAATGATTTTGTCACATCACACATAGATAATTCTCCACCTCATATGGGCATTGAGAATGCACGCTAGGGTGCATGCACTTCAGAGTACCCCAAAAGTGTACTTGATGTTCAATCACCTCTCCAAACAATGGATCAGTGGAATGAATCAATCAGGTTGTTAAAGTAAGTGATGAAAACAAAGCCACAAACACACGAACAAGCGAAAGCATTCTCAGAATGTGTTGGCTACTTTCTCATTGATCTAGACCAGTCTGGGACCATGCCATTCAGCCTGACTCCCACCACAAATCCATTTTCAATGAGCATAGTTCAGATGCGTTCATGGTTCATTGCAAATAGGGTTCTCGTCCCTCCAAGGAGACAACACACATGTAGTTCTAACCATGACCAATTCAGCGATGTTTTCCCTTCATAGTCATTCATGTTTCCCATGAATGGTACGAGGGGGAGGTCCAAGAAGGATCCCTTGCATTTTGTAGAACATGGTGGGCACGCTTTGTCTACTCCAGCAATCATTGGTGAGGACTTACTTTTCTAAAAAAGACATTCTTTGGGAATGGTTGACAGCATGGGATCTTTTTTTTTTCTTTTTCATTTTTATTGGCAGTCTCCAAACTTACTCACCAATTGTTTATCATGATCTGGAACCACCAATAGGAGGTGGGTCAAGGAATCATAGATGGAGATTATCTTATGATGGTGCCAGTGGTGCCGAAGTTTCCCATGGCGGTGCTAATTAGTTTGCATGGAGAAGATCATGTTCAGTTATTCTTTGGCAAGGTTTTTTAATTGGTAATGACCCATGCAGTACACAGGTTTCATAGGAAAGAGTTAGAACAAGAAAGTAATTATTGGTCTAACTTTCTACCTTGCAGAAGGTTAATATACAGAACCCTGATTTTAAACCTACCTAAATCCTTGCTTGTATAAAATACAAATATAATGAACCCTTGAAATGTAACAATCAAGTTAAACCTAATCACAATACAATTAAATTATAACCAATATTATGAAAAAAGATGAGAAAGTATAGGATTTAAGGGATCACAGTAGTAAAATATTATTTGTCTATTTGTTGTCTTCACATAGAATTATCAGTTTTTTATGACCTTTTATATCGTACATTTTTTGTATATCTATTGGAAATTAACTTTTTTTTTTGTAACATACTTGTTAGTTTTTGGCAAGTGTAGAAACTCTTGGATTCAGGTTTTGATTGCTTCGATTTGTTACACATGAATAGATTAACAAGAGCGCAATGTACAAGGTATCATCTTCCACCGGAAATAGCTTTATGGTTGTTTATACTTTATAAACATATGTACGTTTCCATTGATCATTTGAATTATTTTTTGTATTCGCTATGCACATCCTTATATGTGGTTGAGTGTTGTACTCACTATATATGTAGAATGTTTGTGGCCCATGTGATGGTGTTTCCAGGTGTTAGGAGATTAATAGAATTACCAGTCCACGCATGAGTCAATTGTGGAGTGTTTGATCGATATACACTCTATTTGGAGGGGTGTGCAGATGAGTTCTTTTTTAGATGGCGCAGGCAACCTGGTGGTTTTATGTGTCATACGTTGTTGAGGGATAGGATATGGTGCGCCAAGCAAGGACATTGCGGTCTACAATAATGTATTGGTCGGGATGTCTCCCGAGGATTATAATGTTATGCCGATTGGGAGAGACTAGGAGAATGCAAGAGCTTGAGAAACTGTTACCGAATGACTTCATTGTTGTCGTATTTGCTTTTTTCCCAGTAAATCTCATTGTGCTAGACTATACAGAAGGATTTAGGGCACAACGAAGTTGGAGTCCGCCTCTAAGATTCTGAAGGATCGCATTGAGATGACAAAGGCCACACGCCTAATTTTATGACAACATATTTTCAGGGACATGTTTATGTTTCATATTGATGATTTGCATCCTGTGTATTTTAAACTAATAAATAACTTTGCCCAAAAAAGTAGTGTGGTTTGGGCATTAATGTAATTCTATTTTTTTATTATCTAAGAGTTTAGTACATTTTATATGGAGCTCAGGCAGTCTGATATTAATGTTTCAGTTGTCTATGGTGCTGTTGTAAAAGGACAATGTTTGGTAGTTGCACTCTACAAAGGGTGTTATGCTTAGTTTTTTATCGATGAAATTAGCTGTTTCAGGTGTTGTGCTTAAATAAAAGCAACTGCTAGAATAAATCAAGAAATAGGTAGCATGTTTTATTATGTTGGTAGGAACAATGGATAGGAAAGTACAATATGAGGAACCATATTTTTCGATGTAAAGATATCATATAACATAGAAGTCCTGTTATAGTCGATGAATCAACTTCGTACGACAAATTTGAAGAAGATTTGAGCTCGCATGCATAAGTTTTGCACTCACGTCTTTGACATTAAAACTGGATTTTGAATATTAATGGTAATATTAACTTCAACACTTCAATTAATGCCCATCCACTCTTCTCCTATTCTAACGCCATTTTTGCGATCTTTCATTTGATGAAGAACTGTACTGTTACATGTCACTTAACACTATGATATTTTGAACATGCGCAGTTAATATTTAGTCCCTCTTAAATTTGCAATGCTATGAATCTATGATTTGTTTCGTACATGCACACTTCTAATTTAGTCCTTCAAATTGCAACTCTTTTGGTCTGAGATTTGTGTCGGACGTGCGCACTTAACATTTAGTGCATCTTAAATTTGCATGGCAATGAAGATGCCATTTGTCTGGGACATGTGCACTTAACATTTAGGCCTCTTAAGTTTACATGACTAATAATCCATGATTTGTTTTAGACATGCGCACTTAACATTTAAGCCTCTTAAATTTGCATGACTAAAAATTCACGATTTGTTTTGGACATGTGTACTTAACTTTTCGTCCATGTGCCTGTCCCATTTTCCATGCCATCACGCTTTTTATGGCTATGAATCTGTGATTCATTCCCATCTTTCCAATGAACAAGGCAATCATCTACACTAGCAAAAAACTTTTAGAGATATTTGGATTTGAACAATAACGGCTACCAGGTCTAGATTTAAAACACAGCCTGTTGGGTGTGGATTGTTCCTTATAATCCTTTACTTGCAGATTTACACTTTGATGGATTATTCTTCAATAAACTCCTGACTCTATTACCACTCCAAAGTCCACAAGAAAGAGGGCCCAACTGACAAGGATAAAAAAGGAGATCCTTCTTCACTTCAAGCTTTAAGCTTAGGTGGGTATACCCTTGATTCACTTTCTTGAAAGGAATCACCAAACAAGTTTTCAAATAAACCTTTTACAAACAACTAAAAATATAATCATTTAGATGAATATGTGTGTGGATGAGAACCACTGAACTAAATCCAGAGAAGGGACCAGTGCCTTATCCCAGGGTAGAGAGTCACTTGATAACATGTATCACTTACAATGCTAAATCAAATACTGAAGAACTCAGGATGACTTCTTTTCCTATCATCCCTCTCACTCAAACACCTAAATATCAAACTTAACCAGTTATGAATCCATTGAATACACCCAAGAGACCTTTAATCCCAACTTTGTTAGGAACTCATAGATGGCATTCACAATACTCTTTGTTTACCATATGTTAATCCCGCTTTGTGACACTAACATATATGAATTCAAACACAAGACAAGAAGATATGCAAAAATGTAGGATTGGAACTCAATAATATTCTCATTAACACTAGCAAGGTCAATACATTACCACCTGATTCAAAGCTAAGAGATCAACACAAGATCAAACTTTTCCTTCCTCAACATTCACATGAAGTTTACAACCAAGGACCAAAATAAAATATTTGGAACCCAAACAAAGACTGAAAAACTACTACTTATACAGCTAGTTGTCTTGGAATCTTCAAAGAAGATGTAACAAGCTTAGGATAGCTAGGGCTAAGGTCTCAACTACCCAACCAATAGAATTTACTACAAAATTTCAAAATTTTAGGAGGGAGAGTCAGATACAACCTGGAGATAACAAATTTCAACAAAATGCAATCATGAATCAGTACACAACATCCGGGTGCATCAAGAAAATCAGGTATAAAATCCTCCTGCAAGAGCTTCTCGAGCTCTAAAATAAACTCTAGCAAGTACAAAAAAAGTCAAGAAATGATGGCCATAGCACCTCCAGATTTGATTGCAACATCTACCACCATTAATCCAGTAGAAACAGATGAGATTCATCAATTTTTGGTAACTGTTCAATGCTGGAAATGTCTCATAAATTTCAAATTTGAAATAAAATGGTTATCTCTCTTTACCCTTAGATCAGCAGCTAACATTTAAACCTTTACCAACTTTAAAACACCACCATTGATTCATTTGCTTTTCACAGATTCTAAAAATCCTGATCACTGAAGAAAGGAAATCGACAGCTATCGTTATTTCACAAAACTAAGTGCCGCGCATCTTCTCTCCATGAAATAATGACAACCACATGATCATGCATCACTTTAACCTTTTAGAAGACCGCGGTCCCACTGATGTCACATATTAAAATGGACGGTCATCGCTACTTCACATACCTCTAACAAATCCTATCTGATCATGCACCCGCCATTGATTCTCTGACACCCTAGGTCCCATGACACATCAGACATCAGGTCCCACCGCCAAGTCATTCCCCATGGACCAATCGGAAGGTGCTTACTCAGCACACATGGAAAAGTGGACCCACCAAGAAAATTCTTTTAAAGGAAGATCAACAGCCATCACTACACCGTGATGCTAAAAGGGATGCATCTTTGATCGGCGGTAAAGCGAGGGCCGTAGATCTTGATCAGGCTTTTAACATGCAGAAATTTTCATTAATAAAATAAAAGCCTTTAATACTTGGAAAAATAGCGGGCCGAGAAACTTAGGGAAATACCAAAAATTTAATGCCCAGACTATTGTCGCATGATTGCGTAGGGTAAAAATATTTCATGCGATCAAGTGACCAAAGGGAAATGGGAAGTGGGAGCCATCAAAACAAGAGGTCGCATGGTCGCATAGGCCAAAAATAGCCTATGCGACTATGCGACAAGGAGACCTTAGGTTAATATAAAGGGGGGCCCGCTAGGAAGTATTTAGCACATGAAAATTTGGATTTTTACGTTGCCAATAAAGTAACTTAAAAATAGAAGATGACCAAGGGGGCACCAAGGGCTTTGAGACTTTTGAAATGCACGGCTATTTTTTTAAATATTTGAAGGGTTTTTGAACTAGCCAGAGAGGAAAAGGACTTATAGGAAGCCAGGAAAAACCACAAAGACCATGTAAGATTTATCAGTGCTAATAGTGGCTCTGTCTGAGGATGTGTGCCTCTCGCAAGCACATCAAGAATATAGAATCATTGGTTAAAGTAGACCATCCCATACCAAAATTTTGCAGACCAAAAGGAGACAAGCAGGGCAGGACAAAACCAGGACAAACCAAGGGATAAAACAAGGAGACTTCACAAAATTTACAGGGCTATATACATATGAACACCCTAACTACTGCTCATGGAAAAGAGAATACTTTAAGAAAAGTATTTTTTCAAGAACTATCCATGAACAGGCAATTCTTGAATGTTACCATTTAAATCATTTATTAGATAAGAATCTTGTCCCCATTTTTCAAGAACTTGATACAGCCCCAACCAGATTGGATCAAATTTTCCATGCTTTCCTTCATCCTCCAATCTGGTATTCCACATTAGAACAAGATCTCCAGGTTTAAACCTTCTTTCCACTACCTTCTTATCATACAAATTTTTGATCTTCAGTTGTTGCTTGGCATTTCTTGCTGTTGACTCTCTTCTTAGCTCATCCAACCTAATAAGGTCCTCAATCCTTAACTGCATGTCATCTTCAATCTCATCATCATAAATTTGTACAAACTTGTACATTTTTAATAGATTGTTTTGAGGCATCCTAGCATGTATTCCATAAACAAGGTCAAATGGTGCACAACCAATTCCCCTTTTCACTATTACCCTATCAGCCCATAGAGCTAATGGCAACTTAGCATTCCATGCTCTCTTATTTTTCTCAAGGATCATTTTAATGATCTTTATCAAACTCTTATTAGTGGATTCTGCCTAACCATTACCTTGTGGGTGATAAGGTGAAGAATTTTCCTATAGGGTGCCCTTTTCCTAGGTCCTTACCAAATTTCTTATATTCAGCAGACCTGAAACACATGGAATTGTCAATGACAATTGTCTTAGGACACCCAAACCTTGCAAAAATATTATTCAATAGGAAATTAGTTACTACTTTGCTGGTTGCATTTCTAGTAGGTATGGCTTCTACCCACTTTATAAAGTAGTCAGTAGCAACTAAGATCCATGAATTTCCTCCACTTGATTTGTTTGGTATCTCTCCAATGAAATCCATTCCCCACTGTTGGAAAGGAGCCTATACTTCAACTGGCTTTAATGGCATATTTCCTGAAAATTTAATTTTTCCAGAGAATCTTTGACATGCATCACATCTCCTTACCAATTTCTCTGCATCCCTGAAGATTGTGGGCCACCAAAATCCTGATCTTAGGACCTTATGTGTAGTATTTTTTCCCATGTAGTGTCCACCACAAACTCCCTCATGCATTTCTCTTAAAAACTCATTGGCTTGAACTTCATCCACACATTTCAATAGTATGCAATCCAGATTCTATCTATATAATTTGCATTCTACAATTACATACTTGATTGCTTGCAACTTCAATGTCCTCTTCTTATTCTCAGCCATATCATCTGGACATCTCATGTTCTTCAAGTAATAAATAATATCTTGATACCATATACAATCTTCCATATCACACACACAATCAACCTTAGAAAGATTGACCTGGTTAGCATCAAGATTGGATTGAGCCATCAATTTGGCTAATCCCTATCCTCTAATTAACTTGGTAATTTGGACATCAATATTGAACTCCTAGATCCTGTTGATCCATCTACACCTCCTTCCTGACACCTCTTGTTGTGAGAAGATATCCTTTACAGCTGCACTTGGCACAAAAGCAATCACTGTTGCTCCCATTAAATAGCATCTAAATGCCTTGACTGCCTTCACAAGTGCATATGTTTGCTTTTCATTTATGTCATATTTTAGTTCAGTAGCCTGTAAGGATTTACTAAAGAATGCAATAGGCTGCTCAAATCCATCCTTATTCTTTTGTAACAAAACAACAGCAATTGTATGAAATGATGCAAAGGAAAAGATATGGATTGGGACATTGTAATCAGGTGCCTTCAACACTGGAGCATCTTTGATAACCTGCTTTATATTTTTGAAAGCTTCATCAGGTTCTCCCTCTCAATTCATAACAGCTCCTTTCTTCAACATTTTAGAAATAGGCCTTGTAGTCTTTGCAAAATTTGTTACAAATCTTCTCAAGAAATTGACTTGACCAAAGAAGGACTGAATCCCTTTAACATTTTTTTGTCTTTGGATTTTATCAATAGCTGCAACCCTTTTAGGGTCAATTCTTACCCCTTGCTTTCCAACTAAGTGGCCAAGTAACTTACCTTAAATGACACCAAATGCACATTTCCTTGGGTTCAAAGAAATGCCATACTCCAAAGCTCTTATAAATATCTTTTCTAGGTGATCACAATGATCATCATGTTTCTTGGAATAGGTAGTCAAATCATCTTGGTATACAACAAGGAAATCATTTATAAATTGTGAGAAAACAACATCCATTGCTCTCTGAAATGTAGCTCCAGCATTTGTGAGACCAAAAGGCATACTCACATACACATACATTCCCCATGGTGTGGTGAAAGCTATCTTGAATTGCTCTGACTCTTTAACAATTACCTGATTGTATCCACTGAAGCCATCTATCATGGACATTAATTTAGATCCAGTTACCCTTTGCAGCATAGCTTCCATATTAGGCAGGCAATAATTATCCTTCAATGAGCTAATATTCAAATTTATGAAATCCACACAAAGCCTAATATCACCATTTTTCTTTCTTACAGGAACTAGGTTTGAAACCCAAGAAGAGTTCCTTATAGGCTTAATAATCCCAACATCTCTCAACTTCATTAACTCTTCTTGCATTTTAGGTGCCAGAATAGGATTGATAGGCCTTTGTTTTTGCCGGAAAGGTTTAGCATCCCCCTTTAAATGAATGACATGTTGAAACAAATCCTCTCTATAAACCTTAAGGTCATCATATGACCATGCAAAAACATGCCTGAATTTCCTTAGTAATTCAATTAGAGACCTTCTTACCTTATGAGATAAATCTTTACCAATGTATACTTTCTTGGGTGTCTCTTGTGTTCCAAGATTTATCTCCTCAAGGTCCACATGACCCTCTTTCTTATCACTTTTATGAACTCTGTCCTGGCTGTCAAAAATAGTCTCCAAAACAACCAGCCCCTTAGGCACTTTGTTTGTTTTGAGTTGAATCACATCATTTCCAAGGACACTATCTTTTCCTTCTATAGACTCCACTAAGGATGAACAATCAAATTCTTGACCATGATACTGATCTTCACAATTCATAAATCTCAATATGTCTTTATCATCATCAAAAATTTTCCAATTTTCCACATTGTCTAGTATACTAGGCCTAGCCTAAATTTCAACTTTAGACATACCAGCAAATGTAATGTCATTAGGGTTGATTGCAATATTGGCTAACAAGTCATCCATCTTATTGTTACTCCTATCCTTCCATTCAATATTGAAGGCATCAAAACATTCAATCAAATCCCACACTGCATTCCTATATTGTTTCAACCTTTTATTCTTTGAAGCATAAACCAATCCAACATGGGACACCACCAATTCAGAATCACCAATCACACTTAAACCTTTGATACCATGCTTTTGTGCCAACTTCAATCCTAACAACAAGGCTTCATACTCTGCTATATTGTTGGTACAAAAGAAACTTAAGGTGAAAGAGAATTTATATGTGCTTCCACTAGGAGAGATCAGTAAAATACCTACTCCTACTCCATCTTTGCAGCATGCACCATCAAAATACATCATCCATAAATCACCTTCCACAGGAATAGCATCCACCTCCATAGAAATAGATGACAAAATAGGCTCATCTTCAAATACAGGGATTTCTGCCCTAAAAGAATTAATATTATTATCCAAAAAACATGTAGTTTCATTGTTAATATTCCTCTTAATCATGTGGCATACTCTAGGTTCCCTTTCAATCTTGACAAACTGATCATCAATCTTGAAAGTAGCATAGGACAAATCACACTATAAACTTCCTCCCATGGCAGCACTCCATCTTCTGGATAGTAACATCCCATAATGGGGAGGAATGTCCACTACCAATACACTCATTGTTAACTCCTTTTTAGGATATGCTGCTAGCCTATATGGCATTGCACTGATAGTTCCAATGACTGGTACCTCTCTCTAATCCATTGCACAACATCTGCCTTGCAGTGTGTCAACTTTAAGACCCAATTTCTCCATGATTTTGAAAGGCATAATAGTGTTAGAGGCACCACTATCAATCATACAATTCCTTAATTTCATTCCATTCACAAGTACACTCAAAAAGAATGGATCAATATTCTCAAGGCTGGCGTTGACAGAACTATCCAAATAGATAGGAGGAATTTGAGATACAATTCCCTGAGCTTCATCCCCTTTCAAAGTTTTGGCTTGGGACTCATTACATGCAACACTATTATGAATGTTATCTACCCATGAAATGGCCTTATCTTTATGTTTAGGGATCCTCAACAATTCTGACAATGGAACCTTGACTGTAATTTGAGACAAAATAGATAACATATCAATAGTGGCAACAGGCTGCACCTCCATTTGTACTACCTTCATGTCCTTCTGCTTGTCTAATGGATTAGGTGCATTAATCACCTTTACCCTTTCATTATTAACCACTATGTTAACTGGCTTCCGTACATCACTAGAAACTTTATCAGCTCCAATTCCTTTAGGTTCAAAATTCTTACCTTTTACATTCTTTGTTTTCACCTTGTGATCGCCCGTTGATTTGTTCTCATTAGGATTTCCAGAGTTGGTACTCTTCATAAACATCCCTGTAGCTTTTCCACTTGTATCCCTTGCCATCATGCCTCTAGTTTGAGCATTGGCAATCATCTCTTTAGTGATATTTTTCATCTCTTCCTTAGAAGGTATTCTCAAATTTACTGGGTTAGAAGAAGAGTTCATGTTACAAGTCTTTTCATCAATATCCTCATTATCAGAAAAGACCTCTTGGTGGAAAGAAGCCTGATTGTGTCTCTTCATATTTATGTCTACTTCCCCATCAAGTTCAGAGTCATCTTCATATCCTAGATATGAAGTAGTCATGTTACAACCAATATCATCTCTATCTTCTTCTTGTTCTATCTCCTCACTACCACAATCCTGATTTGCAGCCATAGAATGTGCAACAACACAATGATCTACAGAATGAGGGGACTGACATGTAGAACACCAAGGTGCATCCTCCATTACATTTCTTGAAGCCTTGTGTAGAGGGTCAAGGACACCTCTATCATTATTTCCTTTTGCAGAAAGGACAATAGGCTTGCCATCCTTCCATTGGGTATTGTAAGGATAATTCTGCAATCTATTCTATCTGTTAAAATTGTTACTGAACTGGGGAGCATCACTAGCAAGAAAATAATTACTCCTATTTGTAGGTGTCTTTAAATCTTTCAATGCATTGAGCACCTTATCCAATTTATCTTCTTCTAGCTTCTTACTTCCCACAATTCTTTCATTATCCTTCTTATATCTCTTGTCTCCAAACAGCTTTGGATAATCTCTCTTTCCACCCAATTTCCCTGATATCTTCATATTATTTTCAATATTAATGGCAATCCTAAATGAATCCCTGAGAGTTCTAGGCTCCTTATCTCTCAGAAAATAACCCATCTTTCCATCAAATGCATTGAAGTATGTGGTCAAATAGACATTATCATCCAACCTCATAACTTGGAACAACTTGTGCATGGCCTTTTGAAATTTCATGTTGAACTTAGCTGTAGATTCATTCTGATTTTTCCTTATGGTGTTAAATTCATTCAAAATGAAACTAGCATTTAGTCCATCACCAAACTACTCTTTGAAACATCTTTCAAAAGAATCCCAAGTATCAATACATCTATCAGGAAGCCTTTTAAACCAATCTCTAGCATCCTCCACTAGAGATTGAACAAATAATTTTAATACTAAATCCTCATGCTCTACCTCATAATCATTAAGCATATCAACAAATAACCTAAGGTGTTCTTCACAACAAATAGCATTATTACCAGCAAACTTAGGTACTTTATCTCTTATATCTTTTGGAAAAGCATTAGGATATCCTGGCATACCATCAAAACTAATTTACCTATAGCCCTCTAAGTGCATAGGTCTTCTTTGAAATCTAGAACTAGTATTCCCACTAACATTAACATTTTTGTCTGTATTCCCACCCATGTGTGTTTTTAACAGTCTATCAGGGTCATCCATGGACCTAGTAGAGGTGGTAGGGATTGTGTCACTAGTAGTAGTATTGTTAACTAGAATAGTAGTATTCATAGAAGGCATACCTAGTTCATTTGTAGAAGGGTCGTGAACATTAGCAGATGAAGCCTTCAAGAACTAAATTTTTCTTTTCTTCTCTGCAATGGTAGCATCAATTTCAGCTTTCTCCAACTCTTGAGCAAGAGCTTCATCCTCCCTTCTTTTCTTCTCTAATTTTGTCTCCTTATTTTTCTTTGGTGGTGGGATCCTTGGTATAGTCATTGGTCTATTTGCCTTTTCACCCACCATCTTCTTCTTTCCTTTGTCTATTACAATAACATCCGACCTAGTAATCACCTGTCCATCTTTGTTTTTGGGCAAAGAGGCATAACTTTGCACTTGCCTAATCACAGGGCCTTCTTTATCAAACTCATGGTCCTCCAACAGATGTTCTTTCTCATTCCTTAGAGCTTCAAGATCACCAAAAACATCATGTTGCAAAACCTTAGGAGCAGAAGCAAGCAATTTGTTTATCTCCTTCATTTCTTTGATCTTTCTCAAGAGAGACTCCCTCTCTATAAGGGAACTCACCTTTTAAGCTTCTCTCTCTTCTCTTAGTCTTTCATGTATAGCATCCTACTCTACCAACTGCAACCTAAGTGCATTTAGGTCATGTGGATCTATCATATTATCTTTAGAGCTTGATGATACATCTTCATTAGTATGGTGTTGCTAAGGGACCGGAAATGCACTCACCTTGGTTCCATGGGCTATCTTCTGAGATTATCCTCATTCAGGTCTAAATCAATTTCCAAGCCCACATCTCTATCTTGTTCATCCTGACTTGTAGGCAATGAACCTTTATCTGAAATACTGCACTAGGGGTATCATAAAACTTATCCTCAAAGTGACCACCATCAGATCTAGAAACCCTCTCCCTTGAACCTTCCTCACTAGAGGATCTAGGTGGTGCTCTACTTCTAGCATGTCTTTTCTCTCTTGTGGGAGCACTGGTAGACTCCCCTTTCCTTCCCATCCAGCTCTTCTTTTCCTGTCTAGGTAGTTGCTCTAGAGTAACATTTGGATTCTTTCTCACATAAGACCTAGTATTTATTCTCTTATCGATTGTATCAATCTGTAGCACCAGTTCTCACCTTTAGAGTCACCACACACTTCAAAGGGAAATATTTTAAACTAAAAAGAATAGGAAAAACAAGAGTGCACATTCACAAACTTCTTTCTATACTTTCCCTAGTAGAGTCACTAGCTCGTTGGGTGTGGATTGTTCCCTGTAATCCTTTACTTGCAGATTTACACTTTGATGGATTATTCTTCAATAAACTCCTGACTCTATTACCACTCTAAAGTCCATAAGAAAGAGGGCCCAACTGACAAGGATCAAAAAGGAAATCCTTCTTCACTTCAAGCTTTAAGCTTAGGTGGGTATACCCTTGATTCACTTTCTTGAAAGGAATCACCAAACAAGTTTTCAAATAAACCTTTTACAAACAACTGAAAATATAATCATTTAGATGAATATGTGTGTGGATGAGAACCACTGAATTGAATCTAGAGAAGGGACCAGTGCCTTATCCTAGGGCAGAGAGTCACCTGATAACATGTATCACTTACAATGCTAAATCAAATACTGAAAAACTCAGGATGAGTGCTTTTCCTATCATCCCTCTCGCTCAAACACCTGAATATCAAACTTAACCAGTTATGAATCCATTGAATACACCCAAGAGACCTTTAATCCCAACTTTGTTAGGAACTCATAGATGGTATTCACAATACTCTTTGTTTACCATATGTTAATCCCACTTTGTGACACTAACATATATGAATTCAAACACAAGACAAGAAGCTATGCAGAAATGTAGGATTGGAACTCAATAATATTCTCATTAACACCAGTAAGGTCAATACATTACCACCTAATTCAAAGCTAAGAGATCAACACAAGATCATACTTCTCCTTCCTCAACATGCACATGAAGTTTACAACCAGAGACCAAAATAAAATATTTGGAACCCAAACAAAGACTGAAAAACTACTACTTATATAGCTAGCTATCTTGGAATCTTCAAAGAAGATGCAACAAGCTTAGGACAGCTAGGGCTAAGGTCTCAACTACCCAACCACTAGAATTTACTACAAAATTTCAAAATTTTAGGAGGGAGAGTCAGATACAACCTGGAGATAACAAATTTGAACAGACTGCAATCATGAATCAGTACACAACATCCGGGTGCATCAAGAAAACTAGGTACAAAATCCTCCTGCAAGAGCTTCTCGAGCTCCAAAAAAAACTCTAGTAGGTACAAAAAAGTCAAGAAATGATGGCCACAGCACCTCCAGATTTGATTACAACATCTACCACCATTATCCAGCAGAAAAAGATGAGATTCATCAATTTTTGGTACCTGTTCAACGCTGGAAACGTCTCAAAAATTTCAAATTTGAAATAAAATGGTTATCTCCTCTCTCTACCCTCAGATCAGCGGCTAAGATTTAAACCTTTACCAACGTTAAAACACCACTGTTGATTCATTTTCTTTTCACAGGTTCTAAAAATCCTGATCACCAAAGAAAGGAAATCGATGGCTATCGTTATTTTGCCAAACTAACTATCGCACATCTTCTCTCCATGAAATAACGGCAACCACATGATCATGCGTCACTTTAACCTTTTAGAAGACTGCGGTCCCACTGACATCACATATTAAAATGGACGACCGTTGCTACTTCACATACCTCTGACAAATCCTATCCAATCATGCACCCGCCGTTGATTCTCTAACACCCAGGTCCCATGACACATTAGACATTAGGTCCCACTGCCAAGTCATTCCCCATGGAGCAATCAGAAGGTGCTTACTCAGCACACATGGAAAAGTGGACCCGCCAAGCAAATTATTTTAAAGGAATTTCAACAGCCATCGCTACACCGCGATGCTAAAAGGGATGCATCTTTGACCAGTGGTAAAGCGAGGGCCGTAGATCTTGATCGGGCTTTTAATATGCTAAAATTTTCATTAATAAAATAAAAGCCTTTAATACTTGGAAAAATAGCAGGCCAAGAAACTTAGGGAAATACCAAAAATTTAATGCCCAGACTATTGTCACATGATCGTGTAGGGTAAAAATATTTCATGTGATCAAGTGACCAAAGGGAAACAGGAAGTGGGAGCCATCATAACAAGAGGTCGCATGGTTGCATAGGCCAAAAATAGCCTATGCGACTATGCGACAAGGAAGACCACAGGGGAAATTGGAGATCTGGTGTCCAAAGGAAATAAGTCGCTTGCTGAGTTGCTAGATGTTTCATGAAGACCACCAGGAAGGAAGCAACAATGAGAATGTTGCAGTCACCAGTACGAGGACCAATGAAAAATGAACACCTTAGCAACTTCTGACAATACTCGGTCCCATGGCACAACCGACCTGGAAGTCTCTTGCTTGAAAGGGAGAAGAATATTCATTATGATCATGTGACAACCATAGATCATATGTCATTTGCCACCCGCTTGAATACTTTGGGCTGCCACACCTGCTAGGTCACCTTAGGCAATTAAAAAAAATCAACGGTTGTCGCATGATTGCAAGGTCTGAAGAAATCCCTTGCGAACATGTGACAACCATCTGATCCTCTACTAGTTGAAAGCCTCCTTGGAGTATGGTCCCATAAATCAGTCGCAGCAGCATGGAAAGGAAATACTAACCATCGGGGAATAAGTGCGTAGATGCGATGAGATCGAAAACATCCAGGGTTTTCATTCAGAACAAAAGATAATGAGGAGACAAAAAATATTGAGAATTTTCAGCATTTTGGCATATTCTGAACTATCAAGATCGAAAACATCTAGGGTTTTCATTCATAACAAAGATAACGAGGCAGAAAACATCGAGAGTTTTTGACATTTTGGCATATTATGAACTATCGAGATTGTAAACATCGGGCGTTTTAATTTCGAACAAAAGATAACGGAGACATAAAACATCGAGAGTTTTTGACATTTTGGCATATTATGAAATATCCCCTGTAGACCTTAAAACTCAAAAATCTCCCTGGGTTTTGTGATTCAGCACGTGCGCTCTGGAGTGGACCTTGGCAACACATTGAAGAACATGGGGCTAAGGGCGCGAATCATAAAACTTTGTGGATCAACTTCACAAGTAAAACATAGGATAGACATGGAAAACTAGTGACCTTGAAGCAATCCATTTGGCATGGGGTCAATTTTGGAACACAAAACTTTGACACAGAGACAAAATTGTGCACGAGCACTTCTTGGAAAGCAAGGAAACTATCCTAGAAAATTGGAAGAAAGCAGGAAAACACAAGAAAATTTCATATTGCTACATATCCATCGAGGTTGTTACAATTTTCACATTTGAAGTAAATCATCATCAAGGTCATTACAATTTGCAAATTTGAAGTGAAACATAAAGGTTGTTACAATCTGCAAATTTAAAGTAAAAACCAATTGAACCCTTTAAAGTAAAACATTGTCAAGGTTGTTACAATTTGCAAATTTGAAGTAAAAAATTCATATGATGGCTGTGATGACTGAAATTAGCCATGATGTCCCTTTTTTTTCAAAAACTGGACATAGCATACAGAGAAGTGTGTGCCTGCTATATATGGTTAGTCAAAATAATACAAATTATTTCCAATATTTTGCATATAATAAACACCTTCTTTTAAGATCAAGATCAATCACCACATTATACAATTGAAAAGTAAATGTTCAATCCATGGACATACAAGACATGATATGAGGTGCAATTTTTTCATTGCTAATAAATGTCTATTTTATGTATTCAAGATCAGTGTTGAGGGAAGACAGAAGATGACTATAATTAGCCATGCTGTCCATGTTTTACATATACATAAATGTCAAAGAACACATATTTTCCATCACTTGCTATTGCATTGCTCAGTACAATTGGGCCTTGTCCATTAAATCAACAGCGTGCAGCCTATCATGAACGTGTTGTATTACACAGATAGAACTATCCACACTTTAACAACCCTCCCACATACATGGCAATTTGGCAAGAATGGAATAGGTTCTTAGATACTATTAGGAGTCAATCCAGATACCTCCGTGAATTTCACCTTCCAGGCATCTGCGTGACATCTCCAAACATCTAGCATCGCATCATACTTAATAGTTGATTCAGAAAACATCTTCTTGTTACAAGCAAGGGCTGCCTCCACATTGGTACTAATTAACTGTTGTTCAAGCAATTCCTGCTCCTACTTCACAATCTTCTCCCTCAACTCTACAAATGACCTCTCCAGGTCCTTGTATTTCTTTCACCATTCTAAATTTTCCAACAAAAGCTGTTTATTCTCTACTTTAGCAGCCTCTAACTTCTGCGATATCACAGTAATGTGATTGCGCTGAAGCAAAATATGACTTTTAGTCAATTCCTGTACTGTGCTCTTCAATGTATCAATCAATTCCTCTATTGTACTCTTTAACATATCAGCCATCAAGGGATCATCTATGCCTACATTATTTCCAATCTTGGCCACACCACCAACATCTATTACTCTGGCCAATGGTGCTTCCATTGAAGAAGGTACTTCCCTCTTACCAGATGAATTTGTCGACATTGCACACTTTCCCGAGCTATCAAACTATGAATTTCCTGCACATGTATTGGGAGGGTTATGCTTGCTAGATTTTTTTGCGACCTTTGGCTGTGTGGAAGCATCTTTCTATTTGCCCATCCCTCCTTCCCAACAATAAAATTATAGTTCGTTAATCAGTAGTGAACTTTATTATGACTCGCAGAAGTTGCCATACAATCAGTTTCCATAAATAAGGAATGAACACATGAGGGTATATAGGCAATTTATACCTCCACTGTCAGGCCACCAAAAAGTTGGTATGTAGTGTCTTATGCCTGATTTTCAACAAAATCGACAAAAAAATAATCATTAAAACTTATTTCTAAGATACAAAGGGGGAGCATCTTAACAGAAAAACATATACCCCCAATAGTTACAACAAAGAAATATGGAATATCAATAACATCAAACACTTAAACTAGGACCCAAACAAAGGGATGCACATGAACGCAAACAAAAAATCCACCTTATAGTGCCAAACATCTATAGCCCACCTCTTCAGAGTACTATACTGCAAAATATGCCACTAAAAAAGAAAAATGTGAATCGGAGTTTAAGTTGATACCAGTAAAGGTTAGCATTATACATATCAAAGATAATCTTTAGGCAGTGCATCATAATAGATCACCAATAATTTCAATAAAATTACTATTGTACAAAATAATAATATAATGACTCATCATTCAAATATGCAACACAATAACACAAGTAATTAGTAACATGATAACAATGTTCCGCAAACTGAAATGCCTTGCATGTCCACAACACACAATGCAAATATAACAACATACGAAATCAATCGTCCAAAGGTACCAACACATTTGGGCATTGAACAGAGAATAATTAACACAAGGAAATCTATGCACAATTTGAACTTGTCACAGATCCCATTCAAGCGTACATCACCAAATTAACTAAAATCAATCTAAGAAAGGTTAGTATTAGTAACCCTATTACAGCACTCACTACACTAATGACTCAATGCAGACCCCTCATCATTTCCTCCTACGCTGTCTATTTTGTGCAAGTGAAAAAAGTCCTGTATAGAATCTATTCCACTTCTTAGGGTCCTTTTGCACCATTGGAGGGGTTATACCAAGGCATCAAATCCTCACACTCATTCTTCTAACGGGAAGACCGAATTTCTCGCCAAGCTCTATGTCCACTGTCAAGGTGTCATCCACTTCATCCCAAAGTTACACAAACAACTTCTGATGAGTGCTTGCTCCAAAAGAATGTCAACAAGAATATTACCATACACCTAAAGAAATTTTATAATCAGACATGAAAATAACTGAAATGAATAATACCTTTTGCTACATCATAGGCAAAGTATGGCAGAGGTTTGAAATGTTCCACACCTCAAAAGACTTAACAAAGTCACATAAAGATTTTGAAAATGAGTGGGGAAAGGGAAACCTAGCATTGGGGTCAAATGCCCTCTACAATGTGGACTTTCACCGTGCCCGGTGATAGTCATTTGTTGTGGCATTTGACATTCCTACCAACACCTTCAATAATGCCTTTGCCAACCAATACACTATTCGCTAGCAACTCGACGTGTTCTCCGCTTGCATATGTGTGATCACCTTCCTCTAATAGCTTCTCGTCAATAAAGGGTGCTTGCACTTGGAAAATGTACACCGGCAACCCAAACTCGTGTCAGAAAAACATATGATTCATGGTTCAAGAGGCATATGAAATTAAGGAATCCTACTATTACTGATTCAGAAAGGCTATGGGAATTGTCCACTTCACCACGCCAAACTTCACTAGCACTATGAGTTTCCATCCCAAACTCCATTCATGCAAACTCACCAATAATGTCATGCCCCACATTCCTTTGTCCATACGCATTTTCTTCTATACTGCAATCTTGTAAATTACATAAAGAGTAAAGGGACTGGTATGACACTATCAAAGAGACTGCCAACTACAAATAAGACATTGTAATACATCGTTGATAGCATAGCATGGTGCAGGACTTGGAATGTGCAATAGCTCGTAACAAAACGTTCCCAACACCTTTCTGGTTTCCTCTGAAATATGATTCTCACTCACCAGCACAGAAGCAGCTCGAATGGGACTCTCCTGCAATACACTAAATCAGTTTATGCTATGTTCGCATCCACCTTAATTTCTACTGTAACACGTTGACAGATAAAATAAAACGTACAGCTCTGGTTGGGGCCTGCATCATGGGAGGGCTCTCCATGCCAACCCCAGCACTCTCAGCCTACATAACATATAAGAACATGTTTTAAGAACACATGTTATCAATAAGGATGGTATCCAATGTGTCTATAGATAAGTGTGTACATGTTACAACACTAATTATATACACACCACTTCTTCGACTGAATCGGCACTTACCTGTTGACATGCACACCTACCCTCACCACTGTTGCCCTCCAACATGAGCTATGTCGCCATTGACAATGGTCAACATCATTAACACTGACAAAATAACACAAATAAGGAATGGCGTACAACAACCACACAAGACTTACCACGACATCCCTATCGTTGCGGTCCATTGACATTTCTCTTCTATGCATTCATTGCACCAACTTGTATGAACTCCCAGAATTCAGCCCAGTAGAATAAGTACCCTTTTCATAAACACTGGGATCCAAGATCATGCATTCATCTTCACCACTCTGCTCTACCAGACCATGTCCTTTATCCATAGAAGCCTGACATGGCAAGTAATTCGTAAATGGGGTCACATTGATTGAAATTGTGAATTTGAAGGTGAGTGATGAAATGGAAGAATAAATGAAAACTTATAATACCATATTACCTTTTCCTCTAACTAAACACAATCACAAGAAGATAATTTTCTCTTCCTCCTTTGCTCCAGACTCTAACTTCTGTCAGTAGAGTTTGACCCCGTTTTGACGACCTCAAGCACTTGAGAAAACTCAGAAACATTGTTTTTCTGGGAAGATTTCCTCCTCGTTTCCATCTTATTCTGTCCCATGGGGCATCGCTACATAGGTTGATTACCAGCTGCAACTGGCATGGTAGGAAATGCATCAGCTGGTGTATCCCTATCAACTTCCTCGCACACAATTATAGATGATCCTGGACTGCCCTGTCACTTGCGCATTTTTTTTTCAATGTGAGTGAAAATAAAAGCAAAGAAAAAAACTTTTAAAAAGAATTATAAACCAGATTCCTGTTGCATCCTCCCTTTGCCAATACCTTATAATCTTTTCTCTGCACCAATGCTAACAACTTTCTTAGTCTTTTCTGCTTGGCTGATGTACTCTCATATTGACCCATTTCTTCTTCAATCTTTGCCTTGGCTTCTATTGGGAGGAGCTCCACTGATGCCTTCTTGTACAACTCACATATGCACTTCTCTACACACTTTCTTTGGGCTGTAGACCTCATCTTCATTTGGTATTTGACATTTCTCTCCCTCCTTTGGTAGTACCCCTGATCTTTATAAGAGGAGTGACATTGTTTTGGGTTCGCTGAGGCAGGTCGGTCATGTTTGGGTGCTTTGATCAATGGAAGTGCATGCATCTGCATCCTATGAATATTGATCCTTGCAATGTCCCAAAATTTAAGACCTCCATCTACTGAACACATACCTACGATGCAGTAATATACCAATCTATTGTTAAACTTTTCAGTTTTGTAATCGGTCCCCCCCTACGCACAATGCACCAGAACAATAAAAATGAGATTTGTAAAACCAGAAAGCTTAGAAGATACAAAACAATATCATCAGGCAAGAAGGATGACTCCACTATTCCTAAACATTACATCATGATTGAAGGTTTCTCAGAGAAATCAAACCTTACAATTAATCTGAGAATCCAAACAGTCTCCCCGACCACTATGAATATTGGGATCCTCCGAAGCATGATAGTTCTGAGCAGTAGCATAACTATCATCCCTCTCTTTTTCTTCATGACTGACACTGTCGACATAAGCACTCCCTCTTCCAACCTCAAGGGTGCCTCTCTTAGCATGACCAAGTGGATCACATTTAGCTACTTGCTTCAAGGGGTCCTCCATCCTAGGCACAGTGCTCATATCACCCTGAAGTAAACAATGTTAAGAAAACAACAAAACACCCATCATTTAAAGGTTGAAGAACATGAACCAAATATTTATACATTTTTAAGGCACACTCATTCAAACTATATCATATTGGTACGATGCAAATGATTACCAATTTCCTTGATGAATGATCAGATCTCACCTGTCTGGGAGATGTCCTTCTGAAATCTCTCTCTGTGTCCTGACAAGGCCAAGTCCACATATTAGCGAGCTACCTACCTCCTTGATGGACTCACCCAAAAGAATAGTTATAGACATCCCAAGACCATACTATCTTGCGCTTCTTACTAACAAAATTTTTGCATCATCCAATACCCTCCGAGTTGCCCCATGATGCATCCCAACAACTGAATCATGCATCTCGATAAATCTATCCATATACTTCAGCAACATACTAGCCTGCCCATATAAAATAATAGTAGTGTTACTGGCCACTCAAGCAGCAAATACATTCCGTGCCTCGAACCTCTTAGAGAAAACCACTTCGAATGGCATATCAACTTAACATACAGATCTCAGTTCACAATATAAGTATTCACATTTCTTTCTTCTGCTTATTTGAATCTACCTTTTTTTTTATTATTACATTTTACAAATGACATCTTATATAAAAATAGTCTAATGGCCTAAATAAGTGAAACAGAGCTTGCACATTTATATATGGATAGACTGTCAATGTATTTACCATTCATATAAAATAATGCCACATAAGATTCCACTCTTCTACCAAACCATTATGTCCGTGAGGAGGTCCCCTTATTCAAGTACAAGGTAAATTTTATATAAACCTATATTTGACAAGTTGCCTGCATCTACCCAAGCGGTCTAATAAAACAACTATGCAAAATTCAAAAAATCTGGCTACTCCCAACTATTTTTCTTCACTCTCTGCCAATTTCAAAATGGACAGTCTTACATTGAAAGAGAACAGAGCCATGCCACTTGAACAAATGGTCCTCTCCTAACCAAACACAACCATATACGTAAACAATCAGCCCGGCTAAATAAAACATTGACTCAAAAATACAAATAACACCTACGATCACAATCTAAGAGCTTATAACATCAGCAAGGGCAATAGGGATATCATCCAGAAATAGCAACAGCAACAAATTCTACTCAACTATGTGACAAATATACTAATAAGATCCCTTATGTTTCTCTCTCTCTCTCTCTCTCTCTCTCTCTATATATATATATATATATATATATATATATATATATATATATATATATATATATATATATATATATATATATATATTGGTTGTTCGACTTTATATGACATTAGAATGGCTATTTAGGTGTAATTTTCAAACAAACAACAGTTCATTACAATAGAAGATACTACCACTAGAAACAAATATCACAGTGGGTTTTCTATGTCACATCGACCATGCTAATTAACATCCAAACACAAGCACACAATTCTTAACGAATAATGCATACTATGACAACAGTATATGAAACAATTGTTCGAACTTCAAACATCTCAAGCATCAAACCGGCTATACCTTTCAGCAGATGGGGTGAACTACATACCCATTAAATATTGCAAACAACAGTATGGCATAAATACAATTAATTACCCATTTTTCGAGAACAATTACCAAAAAAAAAGGGCTCTATTGCCATGTCTCTTCTTTTCATTCAATTCATTCCATTCGGTTTGCATTAAATGTATATATTTCAAACTTGTTCCACCTGACTACCTGCTATCATTACATCATTAAAACCTCCAAAAACCAACCCAAATAATTACAAACAAAATCCCCCACACTCACAAAATAATATATCTATCACATTGTCAATTTAGCAACACAACCTACCAGAAATAATGGAGGTTACAACATTATCCCTATACTCACACATTCACATTGACCCAAAAATATTAAAAAAAAGAGGGGAGCAATATTTTTGACGTGCCCAGCACACCATTCTCATTCTTTGTGCTCTGCAAGCTATTACTCAACATCTACATCATTGTTCACTCCAACTTCTTCTATTCCTTTTGAAGTTTGATCCTCATTTGGAACACATGGCTCAAGGCCAAACACACTGTCGTGGTGTTTGTGTTTAAGTAGGAATAAAATAGATCGATACGTCTTGTTCAAGTCCTTGATCATCCTAGCATTCAACCCTTGACCATGCCTCTCGACTCCAACCCGAGAAATTTCATCGTCAAGATACATTGCAGATTGCATGTAAGCCTGAAGAACACGTCTAACACTTGGATCACCATTAACCATCTCTCTTGGCACTATTCCTCCTACCCATGATTTTCCCTCGTATAGGTCATAACACCTTATAGCGTCATCCAGAGTATTTCCTAGAATATAAACTTCCTTGAAAAATGCCAAGGCTATTTGTCGACATAGCCCAATGCTCTAAAGGAGCTCCATGCAGTTTGACAGAAATATAGATATCAACTGGGATGGAAATATGAAATGGGGCTGCGAATAAAGAACATTTTTCCCAATGACATTTGCAATGGAAGATTCCATGTAGATACAGTCAGTTTTGAACCAGCGTGACAACATTATTGGTACAATTCATCCCTCTTCTGCCTCATCCCATTCCTATATAGGGATACGCATGCGATAGTTGCGAGGGAGCAGAGCCATCCACGGTAAGATAGACAAGTACAATTTCTGTTTCACACTAACAATAACACAAAAAAAATTAGATCCTTTACTATACAGTGATGCGCTACAAACAACAATAACAATCGAGTTATCAGTGAAATTTCACAGTACAGTAACTCAAAAGTGAAACAGTCCAGGTATGTTTCACAAAAGAAACCCTAATTAAAATTAATTGACAAAGACATGCCCCCTATTAAATTGACAACAAAATGTTTCACATAAAATTAGGGTAACCAACCCTACGTGTCCTAGCTACAAGCCTCAAGTTAATCTGACAACATAGATGCCCCTGCTAACTATCTAAACATTGCAATACCACTTGATATAGAAGTTAAAAAACTACTAATTAAATAAAGAAGATAGTTACAGATTTCATGCTTCTGTAATCCCTACTATTTACAATAGGTTATGATGGGAGAAAATTGTATTTAGGAAGATTCAGATCAACATTTGGGATCACAATTTGACATCCATGATCAACATGAATGATATGGTAATAGAGAGGAGCTCCTTGCATACATAATTTAAATTTCCAAGTACAGCAACAGATGGAACACATTTTATTTTGTGGGAGATTATAGTCAACACATAGAAAATGTAATTAATGGTTTTCAAAAACAATTATTTATTCCAATTTTAATTATTCCCCCATTCTTACTTATTCTAATTTAGGCCACTAAGCATGCAATGATGAGCTTTCAAGGATCATTGATTCATTTACTTCCCCGCCATCATTCCATGCAAATCTTGTATCATTCAATCTGAATGTTCAATTGACTGTGAATGTTCAGTTGAGCCTTAACAGACACACTAGATAGCCACATAGTTCTCTTTGGACCTTTGTTGAAAAGATTTGGTTGCTTTCCTAATGTGAGGATGATTAGAAGAAGAATAAAATACAAGGGACACCAGTGCTCAAGTTATGTTTGAGAAAATCTTTGGCAGATTTGAACATACTTATATGTTTTCTTTTTAGAAAAATTAGCCTTTTCCATGAAAATCTTGTGTAATTGAGTTTGAATGTTCAGTTAAGCCAGGCTTTTAACAGTCACACTGGATATCTGTGTAGTATTCTTTAAATCTTTTTCGAAAAAAAAATTCTTCTTTTGCCATTGGGAGTGTCATCACAAGAACAATCAAATACAATGAACACCAGTGCTCAACTTATGATGAAGAGAATCTTTGGAAAATTTGAACATTCTCAAACTTTGTTTATTCTACAAAATTACATTTTCTTTGTTGTGCTTTCTCACAATCCTTGCTATTCCATTTAATAGCCCCAGTTGTTTTTCAAAAAAAATTACAACTCTTATGTTGTGCTCTCTCAAGATCCTTGCCATTCTATTTATTACCCCTCGCTATATGATAGATATGATCAAGAAAAACATCTTCTCTTTTTCCGTCATGCCTCTGATAGGCTTTGATCTTTTCTAAATGTTTGAATTGAATATACTGGCTAGCCATTTCATATTGGAGCCAGTCTTCTAGAATATACATTTTTTAGTTATATTTATGTCTTTCAGTATTATCTTCATCTGCCATATGGAATATCTTGATCTGCCATACAGAAAGCTTTTTTTCAATTGTTGTAGGTGCATGAATCTTCTCGAAGGGATGGTGATGCGATACTACAAGAAGATAAAGATCAGTATGGATGTCTTGTATATTTTGTTAGATAAGGTCAAATTTAAAATGATAAATTATGTGTCCAAACCGGTGTGGTGTAATGGTTAATAGGGTAAAAAAAATTGAGCAAATGTGTGTCCTAGTGTTTACTAGGGCCACACTTTTACAAACTGGAAAACAAACAAAAATCCTTACACTGTTAACAACTTCAGATGACTATTAACACTATAGAACTATAAGATACCCTGCCCCAATTCATCTACCCAATGGACTGTTTATGTAGATTAAACCTCTTTCCTCTGCATGCAAGTGTCGAGAAGTACCACTGCTTAGCTCCTGAAAAAAAATCCCATTGCAGACCTGCTGCTAAGGGAAGAACAAACACTGAAATTGACTAATTAAACAAAAATATATAATAGACACCATAGTCATTACCATCTAAACAAATAAGATAAAATAATGAAAGAAAACATAGATAACAAAAAATTTGAGAAATCCTTTATATATCAAACCCCAAAATTCCTGTTCCTTCCAAAATCTGCAACTTCTACTTGGTACAGGACAACTACGCCTCACACCCTACATATCTGCTAAATGAAACATACCAAAAAATTTCCCTTTAAAAGGACATCGAAAACCAAAATTGGCATCTGTCCAAACTGGCAGCTCCCACCCCACAAAGGAGGACATGAACTACTAAGAAAAGGAAGAAACTGATCAATAGTGGGAGCCTATCAATTACTAAATAGAAACCATTACATCTTCTGTCTTCGAAAGATTTGGCAATTTTATTATTTTCCTCATTTTTTCAAAGCTTTTGAACCTCCACTTCAGAAGAAACAGACCATGTTGCCATCCATATGAAAGTGCAAACCATTTGGTAGGCCTGTCATCAACGTTTTCTCTCACGATTCTTTGACACAAATTTGGATAATTGCCAAATTTTCCAACTCCATTCTTCTTGTGGAGAGGTGTCCAATATTGATTCCACAATTCAGATAGACCACTAAAACTATGTGAACTCCCTAAAGTAAAATGCATAGTAGAACCACTAATAGACTTGAAATCCTTCCTTCATTCCGATCACATTTCCCATCACTACTGTCATACTGAGTTATATAGTCACTTTTTACAAAAAATAATGGATCCAAGGAATATTTTTTATGATCATACTCATGTTCCCACAATTCACAATCCCATTGAACCATATTATAATCAACTAAAATTCCAATATCTACCTTTTGAGATTCAACATTCATTTTCGTTGGTAGAATTTCATTGCAGCTCTACCTCAAATTTGGTTGAACTTCACTCTTGAAATAACTTCTCTCTTTCATTGTGGCTTTTTGCTTGAATCCCCTTTTGGGCTGATGTTCACCTTTTTGTTCAAGCTCTAATCTAGCTTATGTTAAAAAAGAAAAAGCTACCACTTCACATGTCCCTTCCTCTTTCCATGGTTTTAAGATAGCTTTCCTTCCTGTTTAAGTTCAAAAGTATTTTCTCTACCCAAATATAACATTGCACTATATTCTCATGGCCTACCCAGCAACAAATGACATGCATCAATTTCCACCACATCACAGAGTACTTCATCCTATACTCACCAAATTATCGGTAGATCCATAATTTTTTATCACCTTAAATATCTCATCCTTACATTTGCATTTCCTTCACATTACACTTATACTTTTCCAATCAATTTCATATGTTTCTTTGTCCCCTACGATTAAAGTTTTCTCAGCATTGGTTTCTATCTTGATTCAGCCTCAACTTCTTCTTGCCAAGGTTTTTCTTCTTCTTGGGCTACCATCGCCCTTTTGGGGGTTTTGAGGACAATCTATGACCCCGTGGGTTAAATCTTAAAAAAAATGCTTTATGAGCTTTCCCTCTCCCAACGAGGGTTGTTCACATCATCTACCTCTAAAGCTTCCCCTCCTCTAAAGTCAACCTTTGCATTCTTAGCTTATTCTAGCTCCTCACTAACAGTAGGTTGTAAGTAAACCTCTTTCTCTTTGCTTTGATAGCTTTCACCTCTCTTACTCATAATTTTGCTTTTTCGATTTACTTTCTCCTCGGCCTTTAAAGCATATTCAAATGCCTCATTTGCAGTGGGAACTTTCACCAATGCAAGCTTGAAGTTGAAATTTGAGCCCATTCACATATTGGACCACCTCTTCTCATGCACTCTCTTGGATACCTGTTCGAATTTGAAGCCTCATAAACTGTTCAGTATAAGTATGCACTGACTAATCCATTTGTTTATAATTCAATAATTCCTTAAACAATTTTTGTTGGTAATTTGAGGGCAAGAATTGGGCTTTCAGATGTTTCTGCATCTTAGGAAAAAAGATGAATTTTATCTTTTCCTTGTCTTATTAAACTTTGCACATTTCCCCACCATTGGGCTGCATGGGGTTTGAACTTGTAGGTAGCAACTTTTACTCTTTTTAAATCATCTTCATCTATGTCTTCCATGTCAAAGTAATTATCCAATTCTTCAACCCAATAAAAAAATGCATCTGGGCTGACCTCACCTTTCAAATAAGAAATACCAACCTTTATCTTCGAACTCTATTTTTCCAATGCCTCAATAAACCTCTCCATAACCTTTGATATCCTAGTAGCATTCACCAATTTCCCTTGTTCTTCCTGAGACTCATCCAATTTTAATGTTGGCTCAAGGGTGCCTGCTCTTCTAACCAATTCACAAGTATTCCTTTCAGCGCCTACATTCCTACTGCCCCTTGTCACCCACTTGATGCGGAATCCCCTATGATCCATCAAATATTGCTCTAATACCAAGACTAATGCAGATTAAACCTATGTTCTCTGCATGCAGGTCTCCGAAAGTAAATCTACTCAACTACTAACTAAAGATCTTATAGCACTCCTGCTGCTAAAGAGAGAACAAATGAATAGCTAGACCAACTTATCAAACAAAATTGTCAAATAGACTCCATAGTCATTATCTGAACACATAAAAGAAAACTATGAAAGAACACATACATAACAAAATTTGATAAATCGTTTACATTTCAAACCTTTGAAAAAGTTTAACTTACAAATTTTGCAACTTCTACGCATTAGAAGAAAACTAGTCTCACACCCTACATATCTCCTAAATGATAAATGACAAAAACTTACATAAAAAGGAGAAAGAAAACCAAAATTAGCAACTGACAGCTACCACCCCAAAAAGCAACATACAAACTTCTCAAAAAAAACAACTAACCAATGGATAAACCGCTACATCTTCTCTCCCTTGGAAAGATTCAACAGTTACATTAGCTTGGAAATGTAGTAATTGGTGAAATTAAGCAATAAGCAAAACATAACTAGGGTATCATTGGGTGGTGGCTATCCAGCCATGTAAATTGTACGTTTGTCTTATATAGCTTTTTGCAAACTTTTGAAAAAAAAAACTATGTTCCTCCTTCGTACGGTTAACAATATTCGTGGCTACATTGCCACCCGCCGTATCATCGAGGGTAGCAGCTAGAATAAACTTGCCATCGGGGGAAAATTATTGAAATAAATGGCAAGCATCTTCTCATCAATGAGCCTCTTAAGGAATTTCCCATTGGAGGCATCCCATATCTTGCCCGACCCATCATGACTGCTAGAAACAACCACCGACCCCTCGCGGTTAAAATCGGCAGCTGTGACAGGATCCATATGGGCGTGAATAGCCCTAATGTATTTTGCGGTCTTGACGTCCCATATCCTGATGGTCTCGTCGAAACTACCAGACATAATGAGGTTAGAATGGTCATTAAAATTGACAGTGAAGACCAAATTAGAGTGGCCCTTTAGGGTTTTAACGCAGTCCCCAGTGTGAACATCCCATATCTTTAGGGTTTTATCATTGGAAGCAGAGCAAGTTTAGCGTGAATCATAACTATTTTTGACAATCGCAACTGCCACGTCATAGCAATTGTCGAAAACATGTAACATTTTCCAACTTCACACCTGTGCACACAAAATTTCATCCTTCAAGTGGGACCGACTTCAAAAAAGTTACTGGATGTTTTTAATCGTGCACTTGCGTACCTACAATGGAAAATACATAACAGTTTCAACAATCACACTTGTGCACTTGTGATATCGATTGTTGAAAATGCCTAACAATTTCCAATTTTACACCTATGCACATAACATTTCATCCTACAAGTGGGTCCGACTTCACAAAAATTACTTGATGGTTTTGATTGCACACTTTGTTGGAATGTGTCCTACCCAAACTTTTGCGAGCAAAAATCGCAACAATTTTCTTTTTAAAACAAGATTTCTAGTTAACTAGGTCATAAAACATCCAAGAAAAACATAGCTGCTTCATTAATACAACATGATTAATGGACAAAATCTAGATTTTAAGTTACCTTGGTGAATGTACCAGTGCTACTATCACCATCCAAAATGGGATGCCAGTTTACCTGCCACAATTAGCGCTTAGGGTTACCTAGATCTCGTCTCTCAGGACCCCGACCTTCAAGGGAAGCTCATGTGGTAGTGTAAGAACCTCTCTTAGAGACAAGGTGAACACTTATACCTAACTTTTTCAGGTATCTTCTCCCACTCCCACCCTCCATCTGTACAAGTATGTGAGACGTGGATGAAGCACAAAATTAATCTATTTACTATTTAAACCCCAATTCATTTTTATAATTATCACTTTTGTTTACAAACTTGCCATATATTACCAAAGTCTGACCACTCACAGGCTCTGACCCCTAGGGCAAGACACTGCTCCATACAGTCCCTACATGTCCATCCTTGAGTTCAAAACAACAACAGTGTCGCTACCGTAAAGAAATCCATGAATCCTAGATACTCAAGTATTCACACGGATATAGAAGCAACATTTTCATACTAGTTCATTCGAATAAAATACATCACATTTCCATTGTGGCACTCCCATCAATGAACACTCATTTAAATTCAATGTAATTAAAAGTACCAAAACATTATAGCTTTAAAATACAAAAGACCATTAAAATTAAAATAAGCAATCAGCAACCGTTTTTCCATAATCTAACACCCAACTATGAACAACGGGTGAAATACAAAGAATGGCACTCACAGTTTCAAAGACATAATACTAAAAACTGAATCATTCAACAAGAAAATTGATGTTCTAGCTAATAAAATTAAACAGAATCGATGTATCCATGCAGAGATAAATATATCATCACGGTTTTAAGTTTTAAAGAAAAGCTATCAATCCAGCCTCTGTATTTGTTTCAGTGTATTTGTTAATTCATCTGGTAGAATACCCTGTGTGATTGGAACTGTATAATGTTACAGACAATGTATGTTTCAGGAAACACCAGTCATTGGTTTCCCATTTGAATTTCATTTTTACAACAAGTTCATTTTGACAGTTTTGAGAAGGGTTTCTTTATGTGCTTATTCCCTTTTTTTTCTTTAACTCAAGATACTAAATAGAGGCGGATACATGAGTCGATTTATAATAACAAGGCAGGATCAAATGAACAAATAATAACCATGATTAAACAAATTTTCTACAGTAGACTTATTGATTTGATATATAAAATTATAAACATGGAACTCTAGTTAGACACCGAACGCACAAAAGAATCTGCCAATCAAAACATGTTTCATACTTTGTCCCCTAGTTTCACCGAACCAGAATCCACAAACAAAATCACAACACCCTTCTCTAGTTAATCAGAACAAATTAGTACAGACCAACAACAAGTTCCTGAACTTTTTGCAAATCTGTCAAACCCCAATACTTTCAGCGATGAAAACAGTTTCACTTTCAGAATGCAGTTCCAACTTTCAAAAATGAAAGCAGGTTATTTAACAACTTCAAACTAGTTCAATAATTAATTTATCTATTGGTTATCTAGGCAAAACTTTGTATATTTTATTATTTTACTAATAATTTTAACTTGGTATGCGATTTTTAAGCTGAATAGATGTTATGTTGTTTCACTTTTTAATTTATATATATATATATATATATATATATATATATATATATATATATATATATATATATATATATATATATATATATATATATATATATATATATATATATATATATATATATATATATATATATATATTATCAGTCTCTGTCTCTGTCTTTGACTGAATCAATTGATTAAAACATGTTTGATTAAATATAGAATTGATGAAAAGTTCACCACGAGCTTAACTTTAACTGTGTCACTCATCTCATTCAAGACAACCTATGGTGTGGCTCTAATTCTACAGCTAATTGACAATAGCCTAGCGAACGATGTTACCTGAATGAGCTCAAATTCTCAGACTGGTAACACCATCCAGTTAAAAAACTCTTACTATAAGTGATAGTCTCTTCAGAAATTTCTACACCAAACACCAGATATGCATAGAAGAAATAACTAACACATCATGTATACAATGTTTCGTATTCAATTTGGAAGCCACTAACAATTGCCCTGATAGTCAATATAGACAGTCTTATTATTTTTGGATGCTATTCTATCCATATGGCTTTTACAGGGAAGATGTCTAAGTCAATTTTCTAGCTATTCTGAATATATTTCATTTCATTTTATTATTGCCATTCTTTATTGAATTGAAGTTGAATAATTGAAGGGGATCGTGAAATCAAAAGCTTAGCCCACATTGAGCATATCTCTAATTTGCCATTTCAAATTCAATATTTGCACATTTTCATTTTCTGTGTATATGGGATAGATAATTCTTTACATGCAGTCTTATGTACTTTTGAAGACCTTAAATTCTATAAAGAAATGTTAAAGTTTATATCATGAATGAATACGGTAGGTAGACTTGGTTTAATTTTTTTTGCCAATTCTATATGTGGAGAAGACTTAGTGGTCTAGACCCAAACATTGGATAGGTGCACATATATTTTTTACAAAACTTTGCATGGATGCCATTAGTACACAGTTTCTAATTACATGTGGAATCTTTCCATCTACCCTAATATAATTATGCTCTGCTCAATGACACCATCTGTGCCAAAGCTGCAATAATGGTATTCCATGCAACCACATCACAGTTGGGTATTTTCTTAAAGAGTTCTGGACTACCTCTTCAATACAGCCTGCATGGGCATACCCAGGGACCATGACACTCCACGAGTGTGATGATCTATAGATTTCTAATTAGCAGTGTTGAAGGCTCTAGTTAAGTGTTTGTTTACTATGTTTTGTGTGCTTTCAGCACAACCTTACACAGACACTAAGGACTGGACAAGAGAATCATTTCAAAGGAATGGTATCCGACTGCAAGTTTTCTCCATTTTTTCTTTTCACTCAGCGGCAGTGATGGCTTTTGCAAAATTTGTGCTCGGGGATGATGGTATTGGTGTCTTTGGCCTATTCTGCCCTAAGAAGATTATTTTCCAAGACTTAATGGCAAAATTGGCTGTGGGAATTATCCTTATCCTTTCACATTCGTTGTTGTTTTTTTTTTGTCTTGTCACATCCGTAACGGGGCACACGAATCCCATGCTCCAGTTCTTGAAGAATTTGGCCTCCAGAGGTCTACTCGCTAGGTTCATCACTTTGAACTACAATAGCCACAAAGCAATACAGGCCATGGAATCTCTGCAATGCCTCAAGCTGGACATACCCTTTGAATGCATTCAAGATGCTCTTCTAGAAATCTCCACAATTATTCCTACCTGCCCTATTTTTCCTCCCTTGTTAAAATATCTCTGGTTTCTCATAAACAAAGCTAAATTTTTTGTCATGGCGATGAGGATCGATAGAAAATCAATCATATTTCTAGAAAATCCAATGAAGGCACAACAATTGAATCTAAACCTCTCAGATTCCTAGATGTTGGGCATGAATTAGATTCAGAATGGCCTCGTTTATTCAAAGCCCAATGTCTCCCATGAATTTGAAATGACGGTGGAGAAAATAAAGAAAAGTCTCTCAAACACTCTGGTGCACTTCTATCCACTGGCCAGAACATTGGCCATTTTGCCGGAAGTCTTGGTGTATATTGATTGCAATGACCTCAGAGAAAACTTTATTGAGGCATCTGTCCCTAACATTAGGGTTTCAGATGTGATGAAGGAGGCGGTTAGTGATGTTGTTGCCAAGCTATTTTCCCTCAATGGAGCTCTCAATATGGATGTGCACTCTCTGCCTATCTTGGTCATGCAGGTGTCAATCAAAACAAATATGTATCACAGACTCAGCGGCCAAACCCTCCACACGTTGGGAGATCTCTTCCCTTTCATGTTGTGTTAAAGTTATCTTTTGGACTTGCTGCAGGCAAAATATCTAAAGTCCACATGTAAAGTGGTAGGAAAAAATCAACCGTTCTGATGACTTCAATGGTAGTCATTCTACCTAGAATATTTACAACCATTAGATCCAATTTTTTGCTTGGAGGTGTTCACAGTGAAACGCCTACAGCATAATAAGCCTTAATGGCATTATTGAGTCTAGAAGATACCTAGGGGTCACTAGGAATAGATTTTGTTGATCCTAGGTTACTGGTTGTTGAAAATGACCTATAAAGGTCTTAAATTATGTAATAAGGCCAATAGAGCCTCTACGTGATGTTAAAAGCACTCAAAGTGCAATATTTTGTAAATTGCCTAAAATGGCAAAAAAGGCCTCAAAAGGGCTTAATGGAGTCAGTTGGGTTAGTAAAGGTTATAGGGTGATAAAGGTTCTCACTAAACCTTTTATACGTCTAAAGGTTAGTTTAAAAGTGTTATGTTGTCCAGTTGACAACTTTTGTTGTCAACTTGACAACTAAATCTTATGTTTGCCATTTTAATGCTCACTATTGTAGACAGTTTTAGGGACAGTTAGAGTTGGTTAGATAGTCTTGGTCGAAGCTTAGTGTCTATTTTAGGAGACACACACGTGACAAGTCAGGGATGGCACGGGGAAGATGAAAAGATTGGAAAATGTAATGCTCAGTCAATAAAATTTTAATTTCTCTGCAAACTTGTAACTCTCTGTCCGTTGTACAATCAGAGAAACAGCAATTTAGTTTGAATGTAAGAAAATATGATTTTGGTTGAAACGAGGTTAGAAGACATTTATTTGTATTTCCTTTACTTGCTTATGCTTTAACTTCATCATTTGGGGTTCTTTTAAAGTCAAGAATGTGACTGTTGTTGCACAGACAGGGACTGGTTGGGGTACAGTCAGCAAGTAGCCCTGAGAGTTTTAGAATGAAGTCATCTCTCCCATTTTGTGACTTATATGAAAGGTGGGAGGGGAATAAACATGTATTATACTCCTTTTATTATTTTTTAATGCAGGGAAGTGTGAAGGAGGTATGCTACAACGCGGATTGCTTAAGAAATAGCAAAAGGTGCACTGTTCAAGCACCAATGGTGGTTGGGTGATGCCCGATGAAGGAAATGAGAAGGTGATGATTGTAGAAGTTTATTGGGATGCATTTTAAGGTTTTTGAATCAATTTTGAACTTGTGTGTTGCAGGGAAGGGTTTCTTCTAGAAAGCCATAGGTCATTGACCCCAAAGTGAGGGTTTGGTAGATAAACAAGTAGATCTAATGGTGAGACCAAATAAAGTTGAATAGGGTATGGTCTATTGCAAAATATTTCATCCTTCTATAACTCAATCTTTATAATCTATGTCTAACCATGACATGACATGGCCACACAATTATTGCATGACATGGCATGACATGACAACGATGATTTGATTCCTTTCTCCAATCTTTTGACTAAGATGAATGTTACATCAAATTCATTGACAAAAAAGCACATGGGAAGAGAATTAGTGCAGGACATACATCGCGAAGCACGTGGGAATGACTATACAAATCATTTTACTTGGACCTCACATGGATCAAGAGGGATAAAGTGGGGAAACTTGCACGGTACACCTGCTTTCACAGTATCTGGACTCCATTCCTCATTTCATTTTCATTTTCATTTTCATTTCGCTCTATTTTGATCCATGCATAGTAACGCGGTATGTGGATTCCATGCATAGTAAGAGTCCACTAATCCTCTTATATGGGACCTTGTACAATTTGAAAATTCTAACTGTAGCAAGCTAGTCCTTGAGAACTTAACTCTCAATGATATGAAGTTTCTGAAGAGTATAACATTTGATAGAGGGGTAGATTTGAAATATTTTAGGTTGGATGGTTGTCCAATGTTGAAAAAAATACAGTACGCTTATAACAAGCTTATAGAATATTTCATCATTCATGACTGTCTAGAGCTTAATGTAATGCCATATTTTATAAGTTCAAGTTGCAAAGAGAGTATTATAATTGATGGATGTCAGAATTTAGAATATCTTCAATCGAGCGGTTGTATGTAGATTCATTTATAAAGTTTGGATTGTATTTTATAAGAATGGAACAATATTTTTGAGAGGAAACTTAGTCATTTTTAATGTAGAATTAGTATACAGAAATTATTTACTTGTAGGAGTAAATATTATTGTTGTACTTAAATTAAAATAATTTTTTTTGTTGAAGAATTTTTTTATTTTTTTCTAATAGTAAAAGATATGGAAGTTTAATATTTTCATTACAATATGGGATCATTTTCAAGTTGAAGTTTCACAATGTTCTAAGGAATACAAAGTTTTCTAACCTCTTCAATTCTTTATGAAAAGACTTATAAGATATGGGTTAACAAATTATTAGAATAGGGTTAAGAAATGATAATTTAGAATGATGTTTTTGATAAAAATTTATTAGTTTTTATTAATTTTAGTAATTATTAGTATTTTAAAAATTTATTTTAATTAATAATAATGATATTAATAGCTAATTAAGTTTTAAAAATTAATGTTAATATTTTTCAATGTCAAAGAACACTCAACAAGTTGTGTGTACAAAAGTTTAGAGTTTTGTAAATAGTAACAATAGTCTGTGATTTTACAAAGCTTATATGACTGATTATTAAAGATTCTTTTGAACTTGAGTTGCCAAGTCTTGCCAAAGCTAGTTGGTTGGAGAAATCGAGATTGGATCCTTTGACATGCTGCATAAAATAGCGAATATTGATGAGTTCATATAAAAAAATATATCAGACTTAGTTATTGTAGAAATGAATTAATATAGAATTACATTCATAAGTTGAAGTAAATGATTTTAGTGATTCTTTTCAGTAGGCAATCATAAATTTTATTTTTAACATTGGTGTTCTTATATCATATTATTGACCTTTGTTCTCATATGATAGACAATATTTTCATTATTTTTTAAAGGTTTTAATCTATATGCAGTGTTGTAAATTTTACACCTTTATTTAAGGTATCCTATTTCACACTCTCCTAGCACAACTTTTAATATTTATCATTCCTCTATTCATTGTACGACCTTTAATTATTTAAATTAATACTATGATTCCTCTTCCACTTTAATTGATCAACACTTTATTATTTGGATCCTTAATTCTAGTTGTGTCCTTTATTTTAATTCATTTTAGCTCCCCCTTCATTTAAATTTTGAAGACACATTTTCCACATATACACATCACTTCTCTTTGCATAAATAATTTTGGGGCATATAGACCCTATTATCTCTTCTTCCTAAAAAAATTTTAGACTTTAATCAAGACTACATCAGTCAAGACGACCTAGACCTATACTTTTATTCCCAAAATAATAGGTTGATAATATGTTGGTCTTATCCTTTCTATAACTACCCTCAATAAAAAATATAATAACTCTAGGTCAGCCAAAAGACAACTTTACTTTGATACCCTTATACAATGCCTCATTCTCAATTCATTTCTACACCCCTCATCAACAACTCATTATTACAACACTACAAGATGATATTCGATCCAAGGAGAAGTAGACTACATTCAACGCATCTTTAATCATTGTTTCAATTATAAATTCAAGATGATATATCATGTTATCACATTAAAACAAAGAGGATTTAACCTAAGAAAATTGCATCATAAATTGAAGGTGTACTCATTTCCAATCAAGCATTTGAATTCAAATTTATATTTCATTTCATTATTATTGTAGGCTTCAGTCCAAAAATGAGGTATGACTAAGGAAATCCCCTATATAGACCCAAACACAATTTTTCTCCTTTTTGAATCAAAAGGAAAAAAAAGTGATCAAAAGACCTAAATAGACCTTCTCTCTCATGTTTGACACCGAAATCCTCATCAAAGGCACTTGGGATGCCCTTGTCCTAGTTAGGGGTTGATGCAAAGAATAGTGGTCCAACACATTTTTCCTATGTACTAAGGACTGATTCTTCAACCTAATAGTGAGAAAGTGGGAGACAGAAGATAGTTCTAGCATATTTTGTTAGGCCCAAAAGTAGACAAGCACCACTGAGGAGGGTGGGGGGGGGGGGTTAATTAGTTATGTAGAAAACCTAGTTTTTTTCATTTGAGAAAGGACAAAACCTAGATCGAATCAGAAGCATTAGCTACTACTGTGATCTACGAAAATGCACTATAGACCAAAAAAATAAAAATAAACAACTAAGATCTCCAAAAACGCAGTGATTTTTACCAAAATTTTTTTGTTGTTTTCCATTCAAAACATGCAGATCATTGATATTTTCTACGTACCTGAAATATTGCAAATCGATCTCTTCTCTCAAATGGTATGCTGAAACGGAGCCTCCAATTCGCACCCAAAACCCTCTTTGTGCACACGGCGAAAAAACCTCTGATTTGCGGCCGAAACCCTACAATGTTACAACTTGTGTCTTTTGTGAAAGCATTTACCGAAACAAAGCCTCTGATTCACAGCCAAAACCCTGCACATGGTGATAAAAACATAGAAAGGCAAAAAACACAGAATAATACAGCGTTAAAAGGCAAAAAACACAAAATAATTTTTTGCAAACATATGTTATTCGCCTGTCCAGATCTTCTAGAAACGGCTTTGGAAATTAGCTACGCCCACCTGTAAAAAAATGGCTTGGATCTGGAAAATAGCTATGCCCACTTCAAAAAAATGGACTATCTCTGAAAATTGGCTATGCCTGCTTAATAAAAACTGACTGTCTCTAGAAATTCGCTACACTTGCTCAATTAAAAATAGGACTGGCTCTGCAAATCAGCGCTCTGAAAACCACAACTCGTAGACCCTTCTCAGCCCAAATAAAACCCAAATGAGAATGGACGCAAGAAATTGACTATTTTTCAATCCATTTTTCATTGACTATGATACATCTAACTCACCTACCAGTCAGGTTAGTAAACCATGGTTAGTAACCCATAGTTACTAGATCCAGTTAGTAGACCGCGGTTAGCTGATCTGGTTAGTAGACCGCAGATAGCTGATCCGGTTAGTAGACCGCGGTTTTCTAATTATAGTTATGGTTGTGGTTACAGGCTCCCCTTTTGACATGTCGATGAATTAGATATCTGACGTCGGCCTTCATGATCACCCTATCAGATCGCCCTGTCCTGCCTGCTGAATTAGTCCTATCGGTACATGCTACTATAGGCCAATACTATAGGGAGACACATGCACTATAGGTGGATGATTTATCAGGAGCTTAGCTTCTCCCTTAATGAATTGCGTCGGGCCCAGCAGTTCAAAGTAAGAGAGACATCTGCGGGCCCACCGTGAAAAGGTGGGAGATCTGTTTTAAAATTTGTTAAGTGGGAAGGCTAGCATAATATGACTTGACAAGGAGGTAACAAGTAAAATACATACACAAGGATTCAATTAAGTTTTAATACCTATTCTCTGTTCTAAACGTTATGATTTTCGATTACTTGGTGTGCAATAGGTAGAAGGAAGATATGTGAAAGGTAGGATAAAATGTGTATTTTTTGAAGTTTTGCAGAGTTTGTGATTTATGCAGTTATTTAGATTGTACCTATTTAGTATATTAATCATTTATTATATTAATTTTGTATTTCTGTTAATTAAATTTTATGTATAAAATTTATTATTACTTAATATAATTGATATAAATAGAATTATATTATATTGGTCAATTTGGAAGAACATACAATTTTTAATGATTTTTAACATGCAAATTATAAATATAATAATGTCTTCTTAAAAAATAAAATTTTATATACATCTAAACTTTCTTATTTAGTATGTATATACATTAACATACACACATGTATATGTATGTATGTCAATATTAAATGAAGACTGCTACAAATTTAATATATATAGATTAATTATTATAATAAATAAGATACCATATAACACAATTCAATTGTTATAAAAAAATAATTATAAGATAAATTAATTTAAAAAGTGGGTAAATTAATTTTAAAATCTAAAAATCTTAAACAAAAATGTTAATTTCTTTAAAGATAATAAAATTATTTTAAAACAATGAATTAAAAAATTATTAATACTCGTGCATTTACTCTCATAATAAAAATTATGCAAATATTATAATATTTGATTTGTAAGCAATATATTCTATTAAGTTGAATAGAGATATGTTTGAATGTATAAACTGATTTTAATTAATTTTTTTAATGGTCAGATTTCATGTAATTAACTATAAAATAATTTTGGGAAATTTAGTTTCATAAAACCACACTAAGACATAAATTCATCTATGGCATGTGTCAGTTTTGTGGCATCGCCCTGTTAGCACTGCTTATTTTTCCAACTCAAGACTCTGTGTTTTGATTTTTTCATGATTTAACAGAAGGGTCTTTTATGTCTTGTTATGGCTATTCTTTTAAATTTTTCATCCATGTCCTCAGTTTTCAAAAGGATTTGTTTCATTTATTCCTTAAAACCATAGGTGAGGTCTTGTTTTAGGCCCTATGCATTTGTTATAAGAAAAAACCCTAGGTCCTTGTTGAAAAATCTAACTGTTTGTTACTTTTTCAACCACTTAAGTTCTTTTTAAGCACATGTCCTAAGTCATCGTTGGGTGGGGCCAAATCTTTTTAGTTGTTTTACCTAGAGGACCCTTTAATACTTCCTAAGTTTAAAACCTCGACAACCTTTTAATTTTTCCTAAATCTTCAGTGTTAATTCTTCCCAAGTCTCAAACAATATATCAAACTTGTTAAAGTTGTTTTTGATCTAATGGTGTCCATGATCCCGCAATGAAAAGTTGATCGAAGATTACCTATCGCGGGATCACTAGCCATTAGATGCTTCAATCAGTAAAGATCAAAGTGAGTGGGACCAAATTTTTAAAGATTTATATCAACCGTCTGATTTGTTAATCTAACGGTTCATGTTCCTTGGGCCCAACTACAAAGGAGTTAAGATTATTGTTAGATTTATTTTAATCTAACGGTCGACGTAATGCCTTGATGAAAAATTAATCAAGGATTAGTGATCACAGGTTCACGCTAGCCATTAGATCTTCCAGTCAACAAAGCGTGATGTCAGTGGGGCCAAGGGATAAAGGCTTATAAAGGTTCCAGGCCAAGTCCATTTTCATTGGACAGTTGTCGTAATGCCTTAATCAAAACATGAAAGGAGATTACCAATCGTGGGATCGCGCCAACCATCCAATTGTCTAGGCTGGTGGGGTCATAATCAAGTGAAATAAAGACAACCATTGGATTAGCTTGATCCAATGATGATCATGAAACCTAAATGGTGAGTGGGTCCAAATGGATACTCAGTTTTAGTCACTATCAAATCTAATCTGGTCAAACAAAGGGCGTGAAGCCTTAATGAAGAGATGATCGATAAATACTTGATCAAGGAATTGTGACAATTGTCCAATTTATTTTTAATGAGGATCGACGATTTTGTTTTAAACTTGCTCTCTTTCATGGGAAAAGTTTCCTACCTGTTGAATTGCAAAATTTCAAATTTTCAAAGAAGTAATGGTAGGAACGTGCGGCATGGTTGTCAAGAGTTATTATTTTTGGCATACACAATATATTTGTTCACATTCCATTTTTAGAATCAAAAGCTACATAATAAGTGTTTAAACAAATTGAAATTATAGAGTGTCTGGTATCTTCTAGCGAATTATTTTGTAGGTGAGTGATTATGTAAACTATTGTATTTATGTCGTTGTTTGTCTGTGAATTCTGTCATTAGAGTTTGGGAGAAGGGTTTATGTGTGTTCTTGGTTAAGAGTTGACATTTAAACTTGAATTTTAATGATGGCACCAATAAGAGAATTTAAAGGGAAGGTAGATTACCAAGAGAGGGTTGTGTGTGATGATTTCCTAGAACAATTGGATCATTTGCCTAACGACTCATCAAAATTGAAAGAACTAGTGCCTGAAAATCCTAGGCTTAGTGTTACAGATGGCTTGTATGACAAGGGAAACTATATGAGAGATGCAAACATTGGTGTCTCTGGTTTGGTATTGTTCAGGATGGGGTTTGGGCAGAGACATGCTTTCACTCCTAGTAGTAATGTGTGGTAGTTTGATGTGGGAAAATTGGTCGTTCCAAATATTTTCATGGACATTG